>OZ025189.1:8166881-8766881 GCA_964019065.1 Catostylus mosaicus | reverse complement strand
ACATTGATTTTATCAAAAACAGTCGATTAAACTCACATCAAAATGCTTTAAACCAATGTAAAACACTGAATTGCAATGAAACCAAGCAATTTTTCCAATGAATTGATGCTTTTTTTTCAGAAAAAACATTATTTGCAATCACACTAACTTGGCATAAAACAGTGTTTACTAAAAAAACATTGATTTTCTCAAAAACAGTCGATTAAACTCACATAAAAATGCTTTAAACCAATGTAAAACACTGAATTGCAATGAAACCAAGCCATTTTTCCAATGAATTATTGCTAGTTTTTCGGGAAAAACATATTATCTGCAATCGCACTAACTTGGCCTAAAACAGTGTTTACTAAAAAAACATTGATTTTCTCAAAAACAGACCATTAAACTCACATAAAAATGCGTTAAACCAATGTAAAACACTGAATTGCAATGAGACCAAGCCATTATTTCAATAAATTACTGCTAGTTTTTCGGGAAAAACATATTATTTGCAATCACACTAACTTTGCCTAAAACAGTGTTTACTAAAAAAACATTGATTTTCTCAAAAACGGTCGATTAAACTCACATAAAAATGCTTTAAACCAATGTAAAACACTGAATTGCAATGAAACCAAGCCATTTTTCCAATGAATTTTTGCTAGTTTTTCGGGAAAAACATATTATTTGCAATCACACTAACTTTGCCTAAAACAGTGTTTACTAAAAAAACATTGATTTTCTCAAAAACAGTCGATTAAAATCACACAAAAATGCTTTAAACCAATGTAAAACACTGAATTGCAATGAAACCAAGCCATTTTTCTAATGAATTTTTCCTAGTTTTTCGGGAAAAACATATTATTTGCAATCACACTAAGTTGGCCTAGAACAGTGTTTACTAAAAAAACATTGATTTTATCAAAAACAGTCGATTAAACTCACATCAAAATGCTTTAAACCAATGTAAAACACTGAATTGCAATGAAACCAAGCCATTTTTCCAATGAATTGATGCTATTTTTTCAGAAAAAACATCATTTGCAATCACACTAACTTAGCATATAAGAGTGTTTACTAAAAAAACATTGATTTCCTCAAAAGCAGTCGATTAAACTTACAAAAAAATGCCTTAAACCAATGTAAAACACTGAATTGCAATGAAACCAAGCCATTTTTGCAATGAATTCTTGCTAGTTTTTCGAGAAAAATATATCATTTGCAATCACACTAACTTGGCCTAAAACAGTGTTTACTAAATAGACATTGATTTTCTCTAAAACAGTGGATTAAACTCACATAAAAATGCGTTAAACCAATGTAAAACACTGAATGGATATCAAACCAAGCCATTTTTCCAAAGAATTATTGCTAGTTTTTCGGGAAAAACATATTATTTGCAATCACACTAATTTGGCCTAAAACAGTGTTTACTAAAAAAACATTGATTTTCTCAAAAACAGTCGATTAAACTCACATAAAAATGCTAAAACCCAATGTAAAACACTGAATGGCAATGAAACCAAGCCTTTTTTCCAATGAATTATTGCTAGTTTTTCGGGAAAAACATATTATTTGCAATCACACTAGCTTGGCCTAAAACAGTGTTTACTAAAAAAACATTGATTTTCTCAAAAACAGTCGATTAAACTCACATAAAAATGCTTTAAACCAATGTAAAACACTGATATGCAATGAAACATATTCCTTTTTCCAATGAATTCCTGCTAGTTTTTCAGAAAAAACATATTATTTGCAATCACACTAATTTGACCTAAAACAGTGTTTACCAAAAAAACATTGATTTTCTCAAAAACAGTCGATGAAACTCACATAAAAATGCTTTAAACCAATGTAAAACACTGAATTGCAATGAAACCAAGCCATTTTTCCAATGAATTCTTGCTAGTTTTTCGAGAAAAACATATTATTTGCAATCACGCTAACTTGGCCTAAAACAGTGTTTACTAAAAAAACATTGATTTTCTCGAAAAAAGTCCATTAAACTCACATCAAAATGCTTTAAACCAATGTAAAACACTAAATTGCAATGAAACCAAGTCAATTTTCCAATGAATTACTGCTAGTTTCTCGGAAAAGACATATTATTTGCAATCACACTAACTTGGCCTAAAACAGTGTTTACTAAAAAAACATTGATTTTCTCAAAAACAGTCGATTAAACTCACATAAAAATGCTGAAAACCAATGTAAAACACTGAATTGCAATGAAACCAAGCCATTTTTTCAATGATTTACTGCTGGTTTTTCGGAAAAAACATGCTATTTGCAATCAAACTAACTAGGCCTAAAACATTGTTTACTAAAAAAACATTGATTTTCTCAAAAATAGTCCATTAAACTCACAAAAAATTGCAGTAAACCAATGTAAAGCACTGAATTGCAATGAAACCAAGCCATTTTTTCAATGAATTATTGCTAGTTTTTCGGGAAAAACATATTATTTGCAATCACACTAACTTTGCCTAAACAGTGTTTATTAAAAAAACATTGATTTTCTCAAAAACAGTCGATTAAACTCACATAAAAGTGCTTTAAACCAATGTAGAACACTGAATTGCAATGAAACCAAGCAATTTTTCCAATGAAATATTGGTAGTTTTTCGGGAAAAACATATTATTTGCAATCACACTAACTTTGCCGAAAACAGTGTTTACTAAAAAAACATTGATTTTCTTAAAAACAGTCGATTAAACTCTCATAAAAATGCTTTAAACCAATGTAAAACACTGAATGGCAATGAAACCAAGATATTTTTCCAATGAATTACTGCTAGTTTTTCAGAAAAAAACATATTATTTGCAATCACACTAATTTGGCCTAAAACAGTGTTTACTAAAAAAACATTGATTTTCTCAAAAATAGTCCATTAAACTCATATAAAAATGCTTTAAACCAATGTAAAACACTGAATTGCAATGAAACCAAGCCATTTTTCCAATGAATTTTTGCTAGTTTTTCGGGAAAAACATATTTTTTGCAATCACACTAACTTTGCCTAAAACAGCGTTTACTAAAAAAACATTGATTTTCTCAAAAACAGACCATTAAGCTCACATAAAAATGCTTTAAACCAATGTTAAACACTCAATTGCAATGAAACCAAGATATTTTTCCAATGAATTACTGCTAGTTTTTCAGAAAAAACATATTATTTGCAATCACACTAACTTGGCCTAAAACAGTGTTTACTAAAAAAACATTGATTTTCTCAAAAACAGTCGATTAAACTTACATATAAATGCTTTAAACCAATGTAAAACACTGACTTGCAATGAAACCAAGTCATTTTTGCAATGAATTACTGCTAGTTTTTCAGAAAAAACATATTATTGGCAAACACACTAACTTGGCCTAAAACAGTGTTTACTAAAAAAACATTGATTTTCTCAAAAACAGTCGATTAAACTCACACAAAAATGCTTAAAATCAATGTAAAACACTGAATTGCAATGAAACCAATCCATTTTTCCAATGAATAACAGCTAGCTTTTCAGAAAAAACATATTATTTGCAATCACACTAACTTGGCCTAAAACAGTGTTTACTAAAAAAACATTAATTTTCTCAAAAACAGTCCATTAAACTCACATAAAAATGGTTTAAACCAATGTAAAACACTAAATTGCAATGAAACCAAGCCATTTTTCCAATGAATTGATGCTATTTTTTCAGAAAAAACATTATTTGCAATCACACTAACTTGGCATAAAAGAGTGTTTACTAAAAAAACATTGATTTTCTCAAAAACAGTCGATTAAAATCACACAAAAATGCTTTAAACCAATGTAAAGCACTGAATTGCAATGAAACCAAGCCATTTTTCCAATGAATTATTGCTAGTTTTTCGGGAAAAACATATTATTTGCAATCACACTAACTTTGCCTAAAACAGTGTTTACTAAAAAAACATTGATTTTATCAAAAACAGTCGATTAAACTCACATCAAAATGCTTTAAACCAATGTAAAACACTGAATTGCAATGAAACCAAGCCATTTTTCCAATGAATTGATGCTATTTTTTCAGAAAAAACATCATTTGCAATCACACTAACTTAGCATATAAGAGTGTTTACTAAAAAAACATTGATTTCCTCAAAAGCAGTCGATTAAACTTACAAAAAAATGCCTTAAACCAATGTAAAACACTGAATTGCAATGAAACCAAGCCATTTTTTCAATGAATAACGGCTAGTTTTTCAGAAAAAACATATTAAATGCAATCACACTAACTTGGCCAAAAACAGTGTTTACTAAAGAAAACATTGATTTTCTCAAAAACAGTCCATTAAACTCACATAAAAATGGTTTAAACCAATGTAAAACACGAAATTGCAATGAAACCAAGCCATTTTTCCAATGAATTGATGCTATTTTTTCAGAAAAAACATTATTTGCAATCACACTAACTTGGCATAAAAGAGTGTTTACTAAAAAACATTGATTTCCTCAAAAACAGTCGATTAATCTTACAAAAGAATGCATTAAACCAATGTAAAACACTGAATTGCAATGAAAACAATCCATTTTTCCAATGAATATCAGCTAGTTTTTAAGAAAAAACATATTAAATGCAATCACACTAACTTGGCCTAAAACAGTGTTTACTAAAAAACATTGATTTTATCAAAAAAGGTCGATTAAACTCACATAAAAATGCTTTTAACCAATGTAGAACAATAAATTGCAATGAATCCAATCCATTTTTCCAATGAATAACTGCTAGTTTTTCAGAAAAAACATATTATTTGCAATCACACTAACTTGGCCTAAAACAGTGTTTACTAAAAGAACATTGATTTTATCAAAAAAGGTCGATTAAACTCACATAAAAATGCTTTAAACCAATGTAGAAAAATAAATTGCAATGAATCCAATCCATTTTTCCAATGAATAACTGCTAGTTTTTCAGAAAAAACATATTATTTGCAATCACACTAACTTGGCCTAAAACAGTGTTTACTAAAAGAGCATTGATTTTCTCAAAAACAGTCGATTAAACCCAAACAAAAATGCTCTAAACCAATGTAAAACAATGAATTGCAATGAAATCAAGCCATTTTTCCAATGAAAAACCGCTAGTTTTTCAGTAAAAACATATTATATGTAATCACACTAACTTGGCCTAAAACAGTGTTTACTAAAAAAACATTGATTTTCTAAAAAACAGTCGATTAAACTCACATAAGAATGCTTAAAATCAATGTAAAACACTAAATAGCAATGAAACGAAGCCATTTCTCCAATGAATTACTGCTAGTTTTTCGGAAAAAGCATATTATTTGCAATCACACTAACTTGGCCTAAAAAAGTGTTTATAAAAAAAACATTGATTTTCTCAAAAATAGTAGATAAAACTCACATAAAAATGCTTTAGACCAATGTAAAACAATAAATTGAAAAAAAAACCAAGTCATTTTTCCAGTGATTTACTGCTAGTTTTTTAGAAAAAACATATTAAATGTAATCACACTAACTTAGCCTAAAACAGTTTTTACCAAAAAAACATTGATTTTCTCAAAAACAGTCAATTAAACTCACATAAAAATGCTTAAAACCAATGTAAAACAGTGAATTGCAATGAAACCAAGCCATTCTTCCAATGAATTACTGCTATTTTTTCAGAAAAAACATATTATTTGCAATCACACTAACTTGGCCTAAAACAGTGTTTACTAAAAGAACATTGATTTTCTCCAAAAGAGTCCATTAAACTCACATAAAAATGCTTTAAACCAATGTAAAACACTAAATTGCAATGAAAACAAGCCATTTCTCCAATGAAATACTGCTAGTTTTTCGGAAAAAACATATTATTTGCAATCACACTAACTTGGCCTAAAACAGTGTTTATTAAAAAAACATTGATTTTCTCAAAAACAGTAGATTAAACTCTCATAAAAATGCTTTAAACCAATGTAGAACAATAAATTGCAATGAATCCAATCCATTTTTCCAATGAATAACTGCTAGTTTTTCAGAAAAAACATATTATATGCAATCACACTAATTTGGCCTAAAACAGTGTTTACTCAAAAACACATTGATTTTCTCAAAAACAGTCGATTAAACTCACACAAAAATGCTTAAAACCAATGTAAAACACTGAATTGCAATGAAACCAAGCCATTTTTCCAATGAATTACTGCTAGTTTTTCGGAAAAAACATATTATATGCAATCACACTAACTTGGCCTAAAACAGTGTTTACTCAAAAACACATTGATTTTCTCAAAAACAGTCGATTAAACTCACACAAAAATGCTTAAAACCAATGTAAAACACTGAATTGCAATGAAACCAAGCAATTTTTCCAATGAATTACTGCTAGTTTTTCGGAAAAAACATATTATTTGCAATCACACTAACTTGGCCTAAAACAATGTTTAATAAAAAAACATTGATTTTCTCTAAAACAGTCGATTAAACTCACATAAAAATGCTTTAAACCAATGTAAAACACTGAATTGCAATGAAACCAACCCATTTTTCCAATGATTTACTGCTAGTTTTTCAGAAAAAACATATTATTTTCAATCACACTAACTTGACCTAAAACAGTGTTTACTAAAAAAACATTGATTTTCTCAAAAAGAGTTCATTAAAATCACACAAAAATGCTTTAAACCAATGTAAAACACTTAATTGCAATGAAACCAAGCCATTCTTCCAATGAATTACTGCTATTTTTTCAGAAAAAACATATTATTTGCAATCACACTAACTTGGCCTAAAACAGTGTTCACTAAAAAAACATTGATTTTCTCAAAAACAGTCCATTAAACTCACATAAAAATGGTTTAAACCAATGTAAAACACTAAAGTGCAATGAAACCAAGCCATTTTTCCAATGAATTGATGCTATTTTTTCAGAAAAAACATTATTTGCAATCACACTACTTTGGCATAAAAGAGTGTTTACTAAAAAAACATTGATTTCCTCAAAAACAGTCGATTAATCTTACAAAAAAATGCATTAAACCAATGTAAAACACTGAATTGCAATGAAACCAATCCTTTTTTCCAATGAATTACTGCTAGTTTTTCGGAAAAAACATATTATTTGCAATCACACTAACTTGGCCTAAAACAATGTTTACAAAAAAGAAATTGATTTTCTCAAAAACAGTCGATTAAACTCACACAAAAATGCTTTAAACCAATGTAAAACACTAAAGTGCAATGAAACCAAGCCATTTTTCCAATGAATTACTGCTAGTTTTTGAGAAAAAACATATCATTGGCAAATACACTAAGTTGGCCTAGAACAGTGTTTACTAAAAAAACATTGATTTTCTCAAAAACTGTCCATTAAACTCACATAAAAATGGTTTAAACCAATGTAAAACAGTAAAGCTCAATGAAACCAAGCCATTTTTCCAATGAATTGATGCTATTTTTTCAGAAAAAACATCATTTGCAATCACACTAACTTGGCATAAAAGAGTGTTTACTAAAAAAACATTGATTTCCTCAAAAGCAGTCGATTAAACTTACAAAAAAATGCCTTAAACCAATGTAAAACACTGAATTGCAATGAAACCAAGCCATTTTTTCAATGAATAACGGCTAGTTTTTCAGAAAAAACATATTAAATGCAATCACACTAACTTGGCCAAAAACAGTGTTTACTAAAGAAAACATTGATTTTCTCAAAAACAGTCCATTAAACTCACATAAAAATGGTTTAAACCAATGTAAAACACTAAATTGCAATGAAACCAAGCCATTTTTCCAATGAATTGATGCTATTTTTTCAGAAAAAACATTATTTGCAATCACACTAACTTGGCATAAAAGAGTGTTTACTAAAAAACATTGATTTCCTCAAAAACAGTCGATTAATCTTACAAAAGAATGCATTAAACCAATGTAAAACACTGAATTGCAATGAAACCAATCCATTTTTCCAATGAATATCAGCTAGTTTTTAAGAAAAAACATATTAAATGCAATCACACTAACTTGGCCTAAAACAGTGTTTACTAAAAAACATTGATTTTATCAAAAAAGGTCGATTAAACTCACATAAAAATGCTTTAAACCAATGTAGAACAATAAATTGCAATGAATCCAATCCATTTTTCCAATGAATAACTGCTAGTTTTTCAGAAAAAACATATTATATGCAATCACACTAACTAGGCCTAAAACAGTGTTTACTCAAAAACACATTGATTTTCTCAAAAACAGTCGATTAAACTCACACAAAAATGCTTAAAACCAATGTAAAACACTGAATTGCAATGAAACCAAGCCATTTTTCCAATGAATTACTGCTAGTTTTTCGGAAAAAACATATTATTTGCAATCACACTAACTTGGCCTAAAACAATGTTTACTAAAAAAAAATGGATTTTCTCAAAAACAGTCGATTAAACTCACACAAAAATGCTTTAAACCAATGTAAAACACTAAAGTGCAATGAAACCAAGCCATTTTTGCAATGAATTACTGCTAGTTTTTCAGAAAAAACATATTATTGGCAAACACACTAAGTTGGCCTAGAACAGTGTTTACTAAAAAAACATTGATTTTCTCAAAAACAGTCGATTAAACTCACACAAAAATGCTTAAAATCAATGTAAAACACTGAATTGCAATGAAACCAATCCATTTTTCCAATGAATAACAGCTAGTTTTTCAGAAAAAACATATTATTTGCAATCACACTAACTTGGCCTAAAACAGTGTTTACTAAAAAAACATTAATTTTCTCAAAAACAGTCCATTAAACTCACATAAAAATGGTTTAAACCAATGTAAAACACTAAATTGCAATGAAACCAAGCCATTTTTCCAATGAATTGATGCTATTTTTTCAGAAAAAACATTATTTGCAATCACACTAACTTGGCATAAAAGAGTGTTTACTAAAAAACATTGATTTCCTCAAAAACAGTCGATTAATCTTACAAAAGAATGCATTAAACCAATGTAAAACACTGAATTGCAATGAAACCAATCCATTTTTCCAATGAATATCAGCTAGTTTTTAAGAAAAAACATATTAAATGCAATCACACTAACTTGGCCTAAAACAGTGTTTACTAAAAAACATTGATTTTATCAAAAAAGGTCGATTAAACTCACATAAAAATGCTTTAAACCAATGTAGAACAATAAATTGCAATGAATCCAATCCATTTTTCCAATGAATAACTGCTAGTTTTTAGGAAAAAACATATTATATGCAATCACACTAACTAGGCCTAAAACAGTGTTTACTCAAAAACACATTGATTTTCTCAAAAACAGTCGATTAAACTCACACAAAAATGCTTAAAACCAATGTAAAACACTGAATTGCAATGAAACCAAGCCATTTTTCCAATGAATTACTGCTAGTTTTTCGGAAGAAACATATTATTTTCAATCACACTAACTTGGCCTAAAACAATGTTTACTAAAAAAAAATGGATTTTCTCAAAAACAGTCGATTAAACTCACACAAAAATGCTTTAAACCAATGTAAAACACTAAAGTGCAATGAAACCAAGCCATTTTTCCAATGAATTGATGCTTTTTTTTCAGAAAAAACATTATTTGCAATCACACTAACTTGCCCTAAAACAGTGTTTACTAAAAAAGCATTGATTTCCTCAAAAACAGTCGATTAAACTTACAAAAAAATGCCTTAAACCAATGTAAAACACTGAATTGCAATGAAACCAATCCATTTTTCCAATGAATAACAGCTAGTTTTTAAGAAAAAACATATTAAATGCAATCACACTAACTAGGCCTAAAACAGTGTTTACCAAAAAAAAATTGATTTTCTCACAAACAGTCGATTAAACTCACATAAAAATGCTTAAAACTAACGTAAAACACTGAATTGCAATGAAACCAAGCTATTCTTCCAATGAATTACTGCTATTTTTTCAGAAAAAACATATTATTTGCAATCACACTAACTTTGCCTAAAACAGTGTTTACTAAAAAAGCATTGATTTTCTCAAAAACAGTCCATTAAACTCACATAAAAATAGTTTAAACCAATGTAAAACACTAAAGTGCAATGAAACCAAGCCATTTTTCCAATGAATTGATGCTATTTTTTCAGAAAAAACATTATTTGCAATCACACTAACTTGGCCTAAAACAGTGTTTACTAAAAAAACATTGATTTCCTCAAAAACAGTCGATTAAACTTACAAAAAAATGCCTTAAACCAATGTAAAACACTGAATTGCAATGAAACCAATCCATTTTTCCAATGAATATCAGCTAGTTTTTAAGAAAAAACATATTAAATGCAATCACACTAACTTGGCCTAAAACAGTGTTTACTAAAAAACATTGATTTTATCAAAAAAGGTCGATTAAACTCACATAAAAATGCTTTAAACCAATGTAGAACAATAAATTGCAATGAATCCAATCCATTTTTCCAATGAATAACTGCTAGTTTTTCAGAAAAAACATATTATATTCAATCACACTAACTTGGCCTAAAACAGTGTTTACTCAAAAACACATTGATTTTCTCAAAAACAGTCGATTAAACTCACACAAAAATGCTTAAAACCAATGTAAAACACTGAATTGCAATGAAACCAAGCCATTTTTCCAATGAATTACTGCTAGTTTTTCGGAAAAAACATATTATTTGCAATCACACTAACTTGGCCTAAAACAATGTTTACTAAAAAAAAATGGATTTTCTCAAAAACAGTCGATTAAACTCACACAAAAATGCTTTAAACCAATGTAAAACATTAAAGTGCAATGAAACCAAGCCATTTTTGCAATGAATTACTGCTAGTTTTTCAGAAAAAACATATTATTGGCAAACACACTAAGTTGGCCTAGAACAGTGTTTACTAAAAAAACATTGATTTTCTCAAAAACAGTCCATTAAACTCACATAAAAATGGTTTAAACCAATGTAAAACACTAAAGTGCAATGAAACCAAGCCATTTTTCCAATGAATTGATGCTATTTTTTCAGAAAAAACATTATTTGCAATCACACTAACTTGGCATTAAAGAGTGTTTACTAAAAAAACATTGATTTCCTCAAAAGCAGTCGATTAAACTTACAAAAAAATGCCTTAAACCAATGTAAAACACTGAATTGCAATGAAACCAAGCCATTTTTCCAATGAATAACGGCTAGTCTTTCAGAAAAAACATATTAAATGCAATCACACTAACTTGGCCTAAAACAGTGTTTACTAAAAAAACATTGATTTTCTCAAAAACAGTCCATTAAACTCACATAAAAATGGTTTAAACCAATGTAAAACACTAAATTGCAATGAAACCAAGCCATTTTTCCAATGAATTGATGCTATTTTTTCAGAAAAAACATTATTTGCAATCACATTAACTTGGCATAAAAGAGTGTTTACTAAAAAAACATTGATTTCCTCAAAAACAGTCGATTAATCTGACAAAAAAATGCATTAAACCAATGTAAAACACTGAATTGCAATGAAACCAATCCATTTTTCCAATGAATATCAGCTAGTTTTTAAGAAAAAACATATTAAATGCAATCACACTAACTTGGCCTAAAACAGTGTTTACTAAAAAACATTGATTTTATCAAAAAAGGTCGATTAAACTCACATAAAAATGCTTCAAACCAATGTAGAACAATAAATTGCAATGAATCCAATCCATTTTTCCAATGAATAACTGCTAGTTTTTCAGAAAAAACATATTATATGCAATCACACTAACTAGGCCTAAAACAGTGTTTACTCAAAAACACATTGATTTTCTCAAAAACAGTCGATTAAACTCACACAAAAATGCTTAAAACCAATGTAAAACACTGAATTGCAATGAAACCAAGCCATTTTTCCAATGAATTACTGCTAGTTTTTCGGAAAAAACATATTAAATGCAATCACACTAACTTGGCCTAAAACAATGTTTACTAAAAAAAAATGGATTTTCTCAAAAACAGTCGATTAAACTCACACAAAAATGCTTTAAACCAAAGTAAAACACTAAAGTGCAATGAAACCAAGCCATTTTTGCAATGAATTACTGCTAGTTTTTCGGAAAAAACATATTATTGGCAAACACACTAAGTTGGCCTAGAACAGTGTTTACTAAAAAAGCATTGATTTTCTCAAAAACAGTCGATTAAACTCACACAAAAATGCTTAAAATCAATGTAAAACACTGAATTGCAATGAAACCAATCCATTTTTCCAATGAATAACAGCTAGTTTTTCAGAAAAACATATTATTTGCAATCACACTAACTTGGCCTAAAATAGTGTTTACTAAAAAAACATTGATTTTCTCAAAAACAGTCCATTAAACTCACATAAAAATGGTTTAAACCAATGTAAAACACTAAAGTGCAATGAAACCAAGCCATTTTTCCAATGAATTGATGCTATTTTTTCAGAAAAGACATTATTTGCAATCACACTAACTTGGCCTAAAACAGTGTTTACTAAAAAAACATTGATTTCCTCAAAAACAGTCGATTAAACTTACAAAAAAATGCCTTAAACCAATGTAAAACACTGAATTGCAATGAAACCAATCCATTTTTCCAAAGAATAACAGCTAGTTTTTCAGAAAAAACATATTAAATGCAATCACACTAACTAGGCCTAAAACAGTGTTTACCAAAAAAAATTGATTTTCTCACAAACAGTCGATTAAACTCACATAAAAATGCTTAAAACTAACGTAAAACACTGAATTGCAATGAAACCAAGCTATTCTTCCAATGAATTACTGCTATTTTTTCAGAAAAAACATATTATTTGCAATCACACTAACTTTGCCTAAAACAGTGTTTACTAAAAAAACATTGATTTTCTCAAAAACAGTCCATTAAACTCACATAAAAATAGTTTAAACCAATGTAAAACACTAAAGTGCAATGAAACCAAGCCATTTTTCCAATGAATTGATGCTATTTTTTCAGAAAAAACATTATTTGCAATCACACTAACTTGGCATTAAAGAGTGTTTACTAAAAAAACATTGATTTCCTCAAAAGCAGTCGATTAAACTTACAAAAAAATGCCTTAAACCAATGTAAAACACTGAATTGCAATGAAACCAAGCCATTTTTCCAATGAATAACGGCTAGTCTTTCAGAAAAAACATATTAAATGCAATCACACTAACTTGGCCTAAAACAGTGTTTACTAAAAAAACATTGATTTTCTCAAAAACAGTCCATTAAACTCACATAAAAATGGTTTAAACCAATGTAAAACACTAAATTGCAATGAAACCAAGCCATTTTTCCAATGAATTGATGCTATTTTTTCAGAAAAAACATTATTTGCAATCACATTAACTTGGCATAAAAGAGTGTTTACTAAAAAAACATTGATTTCCTCAAAAACAGTCGATTAATCTGACAAAAAAATGCATTAAACCAATGTAAAACACTGAATTGCAATGAAACCAATCCATTTTTCCAATGAATATCAGCTAGTTTTTAAGAAAAAACATATTAAATGCAATCACACTAACTTGGCCTAAAACAGTGTTTACTAAAAAACATTGATTTTATCAAAAAAGGTCGATTAAACTCACATAAAAATGCTTCAAACCAATGTAGAACAATAAATTGCAATGAATCCAATCCATTTTTCCAATGAATAACTGCTAGTTTTTCAGAAAAAACATATTATATGCAATCACACTAACTAGGCCTAAAACAGTGTTTACTCAAAAACACATTGATTTTCTCAAAAACAGTCGATTAAACTCACACAAAAATGCTTAAAACCAATGTAAAACACTGAATTGCAATGAAACCAAGCCATTTTTCCAATGAATTACTGCTAGTTTTTCGGAAAAAACATATTAAATGCAATCACACTAACTTGGCCTAAAACAATGTTTACTAAAAAAAAATGGATTTTCTCAAAAACAGTCGATTAAACTCACACAAAAATGCTTTAAACCAATGTAAAACACTAAAGTGCAATGAAACCAAGCCATTTTTGCAATGAATTACTGCTAGTTTTTCGGAAAAAACATATTATTGGCAAACACACTAAGTTGGCCTAGAACAGTGTTTACTAAAAAAGCATTGATTTTCTCAAAAACAGTCGATTAAACTCACACAAAAATGCTTAAAATCAATGTAAAACACTGAATTGCAATGAAACCAATCCATTTTTCCAATGAATAACAGCTAGTTTTTCAGAAAAACATATTATTTGCAATCACACTAACTTGGCCTAAAATAGTGTTTACTAAAAAAACATTGATTTTCTCAAAAACAGTCCATTAAACTCACATAAAAATGGTTTAAACCAATGTAAAACACTAAAGTGCAATGAAACCAAGCCATTTTTCCAATGAATTGATGCTATTTTTTCAGAAAAGACATTATTTGCAATCACACTAACTTGGCCTAAAACAGTGTTTACTAAAAAAACATTGATTTCCTCAAAAACAGTCGATTAAACTTACAAAAAAATGCCTTAAACCAATGTAAAACACTGAATTGCAATGAAACCAATCCATTTTTCCAAAGAATAACAGCTAGTTTTTCAGAAAAAACATATTAAATGCAATCACACTAACTAGGCCTAAAACAGTGTTTACCAAAAAAAATTGATTTTCTCACAAACAGTCGATTAAACTCACATAAAAATGCTTAAAACTAACGTAAAACACTGAATTGCAATGAAACCAAGCTATTCTTCCAATGAATTACTGCTATTTTTTCAGAAAAAACATATTATTTGCAATCACACTAACTTTGCCTAAAACAGTGTTTACTAAAAAAACATTGATTTTCTCAAAAACAGTCCATTAAACTCACATAAAAATAGTTTAAACCAATGTAAAACACTAAAGTGCAATGAAACCAAGCCATTTTTCCAATGAATTGATGCTATTTTTTCAGAAAAAACATTATTTGCAATCACACTAACTTGGCATTAAAGAGTGTTTACTAAAAAAACATTGATTTCCTCAAAAACAGTCGATTAATCTTACAAAAAAATGCATTAAACCAATGTAAAACACTGAATTGCAATGAAACCAATCCATTTTTCCAATGAATATCAGCTAGTTTTTAAGAAAAAACATATTAAATGCAATCACACTAACTTGGCCTAAAACAGTGTTTACTAAAAAACATTGATTTTATCAAAAAAGGTCGATTAAACTCACATAAAAATGCTTTAAACCAATGTAGAACAATAAATTGCAATGAATCCAATCCATTTTTCCAATGAATAACTGCTAGTTTTTCAGAAAAAACATATTATATTCAATCACACTAACTAGGCCTAAAACAGTGTTTACTCAAAAACACATTGATTTTCTCAAAAACAGTCGATTAAACTCACACAAAAATGCTTAAAACCAATGTAAAACACTGAATTGCAATGAAACCAAGCCATTTTTCCAATGAATTACTGCTAGTTTTTCGGAAAAAACATATTATTTGCAATCACACTAACTTGGCCTAAAACAATGTTTACTAAAAAAAAATGGATTTTCTCAAAAACAGTCGATTAAACTCACACAAAAATGCTTTAAACCAATGTAAAACACTAAAGTGCAATGAAACCAAGCCATTTTTGCAATGAATTACTGCTAGTTTTTCAGAAAAAACATATTATTGGCAAACACACTAAGTTGGCCTAGAACAGTGTTTACTAAAAAAACATTGATTTTCTCAAAAACAGTCCATTAAACTCACATGAAAATGGTTTAAACCAATGTAAAACACTAAAGTGCAATGAAACCAAGCCATTTTTCCAATGAATTGATGCTATTTTTTCAGAAAAAACATTATTTGCAATCACACTAACTTGGCATTAAAGAGTGTTTACTAAAAAAACATTGATTTCCTCAAAAGCAGTCGATTAAACTTACAAAAAAATGCCTTAAACCAATGTAAAACACTGAATTGCAATGAAACCAAGCCATTTTTCCAATGAATAACGGCTAGCCTTTCAGAAAAAACATATTAAATGCAATCACACTAACTTGGCCTAAAACAGTGTTTACTAAAAAAACATTGATTTTCTCAAAAACAGTCCATTAAACTCACATAAAAATGGTTTAAACCAATGTAAAACACTAAATTGCAATGAAACCAAGCCATTTTTCCAATGAATTGATGCTATTTTTTCAGAAAAAACATTATTTGCAATCACACTAACTTGGCCTAAAACAGTGTTTACTAAAAAAACATTGATTTCCTCAAAAACAGTCGATTAATCTTACAAAAAAATGCATTAAACCAATGTAAAACACTGAATTGCAATGAAACCAATCCATTTTTCCAATGAATATCAGCTAGTTTTTAAGAAAAAACATATTAAATGCAATCACACTAACTTGGCCTAAAACAGTGTTTACTAAAAAACACATTGATTTTCTCAAAAACAGTCGATTAAACTCACACAAAAATGCTTAAAACCAATGTAAAACACTGAATTGCAATGAAACCAAGCCATTTTTCCAATGAATTACTGCTAGTTTTTCGGAAAAAACATATTATTTGCAATCACACTAACTTGGCCTAAAACAATGTTTACTAAAAAAAAATGGATTTTCTCAAAAACAGTCGATTAAACTCACACAAAAATGCTTTAAACCAATGTAAAACACTAAAGTGCAATGAAACCAAGCCATTTTTGCAATGAATTACTGCTAGTTTTTCAGAAAAAACATATTATTGGCAAACACACTAAGTTGGCCTAGAACAGTGTTTACTAAAAAAACATTGATTTTCTCAAAAACAGTCGATTAAACTCACACAAAAATGCTTAAAATCAATGTAAAACACTGAGTTGCAATGAAACCAATCCATTTTTCCAATGAATAACAGCTAGTTTTTCAGAAAAAACATATTATTTGCAATCACACTAACTTGGCCTAAAACAGTGTTTACTAAAAGAACATTGATTTTCTCAAAAACAGTCGATTAAACTCACATAAAAATGGTTTAAACCAATGTAAAACACTAAAGTGCAATGAAACCAAGCCATTTTTCCAATGAATTGATGCTATTTTTTCAGAAAAAACATTATTTGCAATCACACTAACTTGGCCTAAAACAGTGTTTACTAAAAAAACATTGATTTCCTCAAAAACAGTCGATTAAACTTACAAAAAAATGCCTTAAACCAATGTAAAACACAGAATTGCAATGAAACCAATCCATTTTTCCAATGAATAACAGCTAGTTTTTCAGAAAAAGCATATTAAATGCAATCACACTAACTAGGCCTAAAACAGTGTTTACCAAAAAAAAATTGATTTTCTCAAAAACAGTCGATTAAACTCACATAAAAATGCTTAAAACTAATGTAAAACACTGAATTGCAATGAAACCAAGCTATTCTTCCAATGAATTACTGCTATTTTCTCAGAAAAAACATATTATTTGCAATCACACTAACTTGGCCTAAAACAGTGTTCACTAAAAAAACATTGATTTTCTCAAAAACAGTCCATTAAACTCACATAAAAATGGTTTAAACCAATGTAAAACACTAAAGTACAATGAAACCAAGCCATTTTTCCAATGAATTGATGCTATTTTTTCAGAAAAAACATTATTTGCAATCACACTAACTTGGCATTAAAGAGTGTTTACTAAAAAAACATTGATTTCCTCAAAAGCAGTCGATAAAACTTACAAAAAAATGCCTTAAACCAATGTAAAACACTGAATTGCAATGAAACCAAGCCATTTTTCCAATGAATAACGGCTAGTCTTTCAGAAAAAACATATTAAATGCAATCACACTAACTTGGCCTAAAACAGAGTTTACTAAAAAACATTGATTTTATCAAAAATAGTCGATTAAACTCACATAAAAATGCTTTAAACCAATGTAAAACACTTAATTGCAATGAAACCAAGCCATTTTTCCAATGAATAACAGCTAGTTTTTCAGAAAAAACTTATTATTTGCAAACACACTAAGTTGGCCTAGAACAGTGTTTAGTAAAGAAACATAGATTTTCTCAAAAACAGTCGATTAAACTCACACAAATATGCTTTAAACCAATGTAAAACACTGAATTGCAATGAAACCAATCCATTTTTCCAATGAATAACAGCTAGTTTTTCAGAAAAAACATATTATTTGCAATCACACTAACTTGGCCTAAAACAGTGTTTACTAAAAAAACATTGATTTTCTCCAAAACAGTCTATTAAACTCACATAAAAATGGTTTAAACCAATGTAAAACACTAAATTGCAATGAAACCCAGCCATTTCTCCAGTGAATTACTGCTAGTTTTTGGGAAAAATCATATTATATGCAATCACACTAACTTGGCCTAAAACAGTGTTTATTAAAAAACATTGATTTTCTCAAAAACAGTCGTTTAAACTTACATAAAAATGCTTTAAACCAATGTAAAACACTAAATTGAAAAAAAAAACCAAGCCATTTTTCCAGTGATTTACTGCTAGTTTTGTAGAAATAACATATTATTTGCAATCACACTTACTTGGCCTAAGACAGTGTTTACTAAAAAGGCATTGATTTCCTCAAAAACAGTCGATTAAACTTACCAAAAAATGCTTTAAACCAATGTAATACACTGAATTGCAATGAAACCAAGCCATTATTCCAATGAATAACTGCTAGTTTTTGAGAAAAAACATATTATATGCAATCACACTAACTTGGCCTAAAACAGCATTTACTAAAAAAACATTGATTTTATCAAAAACAGTCGATTAAACTCACATAAAAATGCTTTAAACCAATGTAAAACACTGGATTGCAATGAAACCAAGCCATTTTCCCAATGAATTACTGCTAGTTTTTCAGAAAAAAACATATTATTTGCAATCACACTAAGTTGGCCTAGAACAGTGTTTACTAAAGAAACATTGATTTTCTCAAAAACAGTCGATTAAACTCACACAAATATGCTTTAAACCAATGTAAAACACTGAATTGCAATTAAACCAAGCCATTTTTCCAATGAATAACAGCTAGTTTTTCAGAAAAAAACATATTAAATGCAATCACACTAACTTGGTCTCAAACAGTGTTTACCATAAAAAAATTGATTTTCTCAAAAACAGTCGATTAAACTCACATAAAAATGCTTAAAACCAATGTAAAACACTGAATTGCAATGAAACCAAGCCATTCTTCCAATGAATTACTGCCATTTTTTCAGAAAAAAACATGTTATTTGCAATCACACTAACTTGGCCTAAAACAGTGTTTACTAAGAAAACATTGATTTTCTCAAAAACAGTCCATTAAACTCACATAAAAATGGTTTAAACCAATGTAAAACACTAAATTGCAAAGAAATCAAGCCATTTCTCCAATGAATTACTGCTAGTTTTTTGGGAAAAATCATATTATTTGCAATCACACTAACTTGGCCTAAAACAGTGTTTATTAAAAAAACATTGATTTTTTCAAAAACAGTCGATTAAACTCACATAAAAATGCTTAAAACCAATGTAAAACTCTGAATTGCAATGAAACCAAGCCATTCCTCCAATGAATTACTGCTATTTTTTTGGGAAAAAGCATATTATTCGCAATCACACTAACTTGGCCTAAAACAGTGTTTATTAAAAAAACATTGATTTCCTCAAAAACAGTCGATTAAACTTACAAACAATGCTTTAAACCAATGTAAAACACTAAATTGCAGTGAAACCAAGCCATTTTTCCAATGAATAACTTCTAGTTTTCAGAAAAAACATATTATATGCAATCACACTAACTTGGCCTAAAACAGTGTTTACTAAAAAAACATTGATTTTCTCAAAAACAGTCGATTAAACTCACACAAAAAGGCTTAAGACCAATGTAAAACACTGAATTGCAATGAAAAAAAGCCATTTTTCCAATGAATAACAGCTAGTTTTTCAAAAAAAACATATTAAATGCAATCACACTAACTTGGCCTAAGACAGTGTTTACTAAAAAAACATTGATTTTCTCAAAAACAGTCCATTAAACTCACATAAAAATGGTTTAAACCAATGTAAAACACTAAATTGCAAAGAAACCAAGCCATTCCTCCAATGAATTACTGCTATTTTTTTGGGAAAAAGCATATTATTTGCAATCACACTAACTTGGTCTAAAACAGTGTTTATTAAAAAAACATTGATTTCCTCAAAATCAGTCGATTAAACTTACAAAAAAATGCTTTAAACCAATGTAAAACACTAAATTGCAGTGAAACCAAGCCATTTTTCCAATGAATAACTGCTAGTTTTCAGAAAAAACATATTATATGCAATCACACTAACTTGGCCTAAAACAGTGTTTACTAAAAAAACATTGATTTTCTCAAAAACAGTCGATTAAACTCACACAAAAATGCTTAAAACCAATGTAAAACAATGAATTGCAATGAAAAGAAGCCATTTTTCCAATGAATAACAGCTAGTTTTTCAGAAAAAACATATTAAATGCAATCACACTAACTTGGCCTAAGACAGTGTTTACTAAAAAAACATTGATTTTCTCAAAAACAGTCGATTAAACTCACATAAAAATGCTTAAAACCAATGTAAAAAGCTGAATTGCAATGAAACCAAGCAATTTTTCCAATGAATTGATGCTATTTTTTCAAAAAAAACATTATTTGCAATCACACTAACTTGGCATAAAAGAGTGTTTACTAAAAAAACATTCATTTCCTCAAAAACAGTCGATTAAACTTACAAAAAAATGCTTTAAACCAATGTAAAACACTAAATTGCAGTGAAACCAAGCCATTTTTCCAATGAATAACTGCTAGTTTTCAGAAAAAACATATTATATGCAATCACACTAACTTGGCCTAAAACAGTGTTTACTAAAAAAACATTGAATTGATCAAAAACATTCCGTTAAACTCACATAAAAATGCTTTAAACCAATGTAAAACACAGAATTGCAATGAAACCAAGCCATTTTTCCAAGGAATTACTGCTTGTTTTTCAGAAAAAACATACTATTTGCAAACACACTAACTTGGCCTAAAACAGTGTTTACTAAAAAAACATTGATTTTCTCTAAAACAGTCCATTAAACTCACACAAAAATGCTCTAAACCAATGTAAAACACTGAATTGCAATGAAATCAAGCCATTTTTCCAATGAATTACTGCTAGTTTTTCAGGAAAGACATATTATTTACATTCACACTAACTTGGCCTAAAACAGTGTTTACTAAAAAAGCATTGATTTTCTCAAAAACAGTCGATTAAACCCAAACAAAAATGCTCTAAACCAATGTAAAACACTGAATTGCAATTAAACCAAGCAATTTTTCCAATGAATTACTGCTAGTTTTTTCAGAAAAAATATATTATTTGCAATCACACTAACATGGCCTAAAACAGTGTTTACTAAAAAAACATTGATTTTCTCAAAAACAGTCCATTAAACTCACACAAAAATGCTTTACACCAATGTAAAACACTAAATTGCAAAGAAACCAAGCCATTTCTCCAATGAATTACTGCTAGTTTTTTGGGAAAAATCATATTATTTGCAATCACACTAACTTGGCCTAAAACAGTGTTTATTAAAAAAACATTGATTTTCTAAAAAACAGTCGATTAAACTCACATAAAACTGCTTAAAACCAATGTAAAACTCTGAATTGCAATGAAACCAAGCCATTCCTCCAATGAATTACTGCTATTTTTTTGGGAAAAAGCATATTATTTGGAATCACACTAACTTGGTCTAAAACAGTGTTTATTAAAAAAACATTGATTTCCTCAAAAACAGTCGATTAAACTTACAAAAAAATGCTTTAAACCAATGTAAAACACTAAATTGCAGTGAAACCAAGCCATTTTTCCAATGAATAACTGCTAGTTTTCAGAAAAAACATATTATATGCAATCACACTAACTTGGCCTAAAACAGTGTTTACTAAAAAAACATTGATTTTCTCAAAAACAGTCGATTAAACTCACACAAAAATGCTTAAAACCAATGTAAAACAATGAATTGCAATGAAAAGAAGCCATTTTTCCAATGAATAACAGCTAGTTTTTCAGAAAAAACATATTAAATGCAATCACACTAACTTGGCCTAAAACAGTGTTTACTAAAAAAACATTGAATTGATCAAAAACATTCCGTTAAACTCACATAAAAATACTTTAAACCAATGTAAAACACAGAATTGCAATGAAACCAAGCCATTTTTCCAAAGAATTACTGCTTGTTTTTCAGAAAAAACATACTATTTGCAAACACACTAACTTGGCCTAAAACAGTGTTTACTAAAAAAACATTGATTTTCTCTAAAACAGTCCATTAAACTCACACAAAAATGCTCTAAACCAATGTAAAACACTAAATTGCAGTGAAACCAAGCCATTTTTCCAATGAATAACTGCTAGTTTTCAGAAAAAACATATTATATGCAATCACACTAACTTGGCCTAAAACAGTGTTTACTAAAAAAACATTGAATTGATCAAAAACATTCCATTAAACTCACACAAAAATGCTCTAAACCAATGTAAAACACTGAATTGCAATGAAATCAAGCCATTTTTCCAATGAATTACTGCTAGTTTTTCAGGAAAGACATATTATTTGCAATCACACTAACTTGGCCTAAAACAGTGTTTACTAAAAAAGCATTGATTTTCTCAAAAACAGTCGATTAAACCCAAACAAAAATGCTCTAAACCAATGTAAAACACTGAATTGCAATTAAACCAAGCAATTTTTCCAATGAATTACTGCTAGTTTTTTCAGAAAAAATATATTATTTGCAATCACACTAACTTGGCCTAAAACAGTGTTTACTAAAACAACATTGATTTTCTCAAAAACAGTCGATTAAACTCACACAAAAATGCTTAAAACCAATGTAAAACAATGAATTGCAATGAAAAGAAGCCATTTTTCCAATGAATAACAGCTAGTTTTTCAGAAAAAACATATTATATGCATCACACTAACTTGGCCTAAAACAGTGTTTACTAAAAAAACATTGAATTGATCAAAAACATTCCGTTAAACTCACATAAAAATGCTTTAAACCAATGTAAAACACAGAATTGCAATGAAACCAAGCCATTTTTCAAAAGAATTACTGCTTGTTTTTCAGAAAAAACATACTATTTGCAAACACACTAACTTGGCCTAAATTAGTGTTTACTAAAAAAACATTGATTTTCTCTAAAACAGTCCATTAAACTCACACAAAAATGCTCTAAACCAATGTAAAACACTGAATTGCAATGAAATCAAGCCATTTTTCCAATGAATTACTGCTAGTTTTTCAGGAAAGACATATTATTTACATTCACACTAACTTGGCCTAAAACAGTGTTTACTAAAAAAGCATTGATTTTCTCAAAAACAGTCGATTAAACCCAAACAAAAATGCTCTAAACCAATGTAAAACACTGAATTGCAATTAAACCAAGCAATTTTTCCAATGAATTACTGCTAGTTTTTTCAGAAAAAATATATTATTTGCAATCACACTAACATGGCCTAAAACAGTGTTTACTAAAAAAACATTGATTTTCTCAAAAACAGTCCATTAAACTCACACAAAAATGCTTTACACCAATGTAAAACACTAAATTGCAAAGAAACCAAGCCATTTCTCCAATGAATTACTGCTAGTTTTTTGGGAAAAATCATATTATTTGCAATCACACTAACTTGGCCTAAAACAGTGTTTATTAAAAAAACATTGATTTTCTCAAAAACAGTCGATTAAACTCACATAAAAATGCTTAAAACCAATGTGAAACTCTGAATTGCAATGAAACCAAGCCATTCCTCCAATGAATTACTGCTATTTTTTTGGGAAAAAGCATATTATTCGCAATCACACTAACTTGGCCTAAAACAGTGTTTATTAAAAAAACATTGATTTCCTCAAAAACAGTCGATTAAACTTACAAACAATGCTTTAAACCAATGTAAAACACTAAATTGCAGTGAAACCAAGCCATTTTTCCAATGAATAACTGCTAGTTTTCAGAAAAAACATATTATATGCAATCACACTAACTTGGCCTAAAACAGTGTTTACTAAAAAAACATTGATTTTCTCAAAAACAGTCGATTAAACTCACACAAAAAGGCTTAAGACCAATGTAAAACACTGAATTGCAATGAAAAAAAGCCATTTTTCCAATGAATAACAGCTAGTTTTTCAAAAAAAACATATTAAATGCAATCACACTAACTTGGCCTAAGACAGTGTTTACTAAAAAAACATTGATTTTCTCAAAAACAGTCCATTAAACTCACATAAAAATGTTTTAAACCAATGTAAAACACTAAATTGCAAAGAAACCAAGCCATTTCTCCAATGAATTACTGCTAGATTTTTGGGAAAAATCATATTATTTGCAATCACACTAACTTGGCCTAAAACAGTTTTTGTTAAAAAAATATTGATTTTCTCAAAAACAGTCGATTAAACTCACATAAAAATGCTTAAAACCAATGTAAAACTCTGAATTGCAATGAAACCAAGCCATTCCTCCAATGAATTACTGCTATTTTTTTGGGAAAAAGCATATTATTTGGAATCACACTAACTTGGTCTAAAACAGTGTTTATTAAAAAAACATTGATTTCCTCAAAAACAGTCGATTAAACTTACAAAAAAATGCTTTAAACCAATGTAAAACACTAAATTGCAGTGAAACCAAGCCATTTTTCCAATGAATAACTGCTAGTTTTCAGAAAAAACATATTATATGCAATCACACTAACTTGGCCTAAAACAGTGTTTACTAAAAAAACATTGATTTTCTCAAAAACAGTCGATTAAACTCACACAAAAATGCTTAAAACCAATGTAAAACAATGAATTGCAATGAAAAGAAGCCATTTTTCCAATGAATAACAGCTAGTTTTTCAGAAAAAACATATTAAATGCAATCACACTAACTTGGCCTAAAACAGTGTTTACTAAAAAAACATTGAATTGATCAAAAACATTCCGTTAAACTCACATAAAAATACTTTAAACCAATGTAAAACACAGAATTGCAATGAAACCAAGCCATTTTTCCAAAGAATTACTGCTTGTTTTTCAGAAAAAACATACTATTTGCAAACACACTAACTTGGCCTAAAACAGTGTTTACTAAAAAAACATTGATTTTCTCTAAAACAGTCCATTAAACTCACACAAAAATGCTCTAAACCAATGTAAAACACTAAATTGCAGTGAAACCAAGCCATTTTTCCAATGAATAACTGCTAGTTTTCAGAAAAAACATATTATATGCAATCACACTAACTTGGCCTAAAACAGTGTTTACTAAAAAAACATTGAATTGATCAAAAACATTCCATTAAACTCACACAAAAATGCTCTAAACCAATGTAAAACACTGAATTGCAATGAAATCAAGCCATTTTTCCAATGAATTACTGCTAGTTTTTCAGGAAAGACATATTATTTGCAATCACACTAACTTGGCCTAAAACAGTGTTTACTAAAAAAGCATTGATTTTCTCAAAAACAGTCGATTAAACCCAAACAAAAATGCTCTAAACCAATGTAAAACACTGAATTGCAATTAAACCAAGCAATTTTTCCAATGAATTACTGCTAGTTTTTTCAGAAAAAATATATTATTTGCAATCACACTAACTTGGCCTAAAACAGTGTTTACTAAAACAACATTGATTTTCTCAAAAACAGTCGATTAAACTCACACAAAAATGCTTAAAACCAATGTAAAACAATGAATTGCAATGAAAAGAAGCCATTTTTCCAATGAATAACAGCTAGTTTTTCAGAAAAAACATATTATATGCATCACACTAACTTGGCCTAAAACAGTGTTTACTAAAAAAACATTGAATTGATCAAAAACATTCCGTTAAACTCACATAAAAATGCTTTAAACCAATGTAAAACACAGAATTGCAATGAAACCAAGCCATTTTTCAAAAGAATTACTGCTTGTTTTTCAGAAAAAACATACTATTTGCAAACACACTAACTTGGCCTAAATTAGTGTTTACTAAAAAAACATTGATTTTCTCTAAAACAGTCCATTAAACTCACACAAAAATGCTCTAAACCAATGTAAAACACTGAATTGCAATGAAATCAAGCCATTTTTCCAATGAATTACTGCTAGTTTTTCAGGAAAGACATATTATTTACATTCACACTAACTTGGCCTAAAACAGTGTTTACTAAAAAAGCATTGATTTTCTCAAAAACAGTCGATTAAACCCAAACAAAAATGCTCTAAACCAATGTAAAACACTGAATTGCAATTAAACCAAGCAATTTTTCCAATGAATTACTGCTAGTTTTTTCAGAAAAAATATATTATTTGCAATCACACTAACATGGCCTAAAACAGTGTTTACTAAAAAAACATTGATTTTCTCAAAAACAGTCCATTAAACTCACACAAAAATGCTTTACACCAATGTAAAACACTAAATTGCAAAGAAACCAAGCCATTTCTCCAATGAATTACTGCTAGTTTTTTGGGAAAAATCATATTATTTGCAATCACACTAACTTGGCCTAAAACAGTGTTTATTAAAAAAACATTGATTTTCTCAAAAACAGTCGATTAAACTCACATAAAAATGCTTAAAACCAATGTGAAACTCTGAATTGCAATGAAACCAAGCCATTCCTCCAATGAATTACTGCTATTTTTTTGGGAAAAAGCATATTATTCGCAATCACACTAACTTGGCCTAAAACAGTGTTTATTAAAAAAACATTGATTTCCTCAAAAACAGTCGATTAAACTTACAAACAATGCTTTAAACCAATGTAAAACACTAAATTGCAGTGAAACCAAGCCATTTTTCCAATGAATAACTGCTAGTTTTCAGAAAAAACATATTATATGCAATCACACTAACTTGGCCTAAAACAGTGTTTACTAAAAAAACATTGATTTTCTCAAAAACAGTCGATTAAACTCACACAAAAAGGCTTAAGACCAATGTAAAACACTGAATTGCAATGAAAAAAAGCCATTTTTCCAATGAATAACAGCTAGTTTTTCAAAAAAAACATATTAAATGCAATCACACTAACTTGGCCTAAGACAGTGTTTACTAAAAAAACATTGATTTTCTCAAAAACAGTCCATTAAACTCACATAAAAATGTTTTAAACCAATGTAAAACACTAAATTGCAAAGAAACCAAGCCATTTCTCCAATGAATTACTGCTAGATTTTTGGGAAAAATCATATTATTTGCAATCACACTAACTTGGCCTAAAACAGTTTTTGTTAAAAAAATATTGATTTTCTCAAAAACAGTCGATTAAACTCACATAAAAATGCTTAAAACCAATGTAAAACTCTGAATTGCAATGAAACCAAGCCATTCCTCCAATGAATTACTGCTATTTTTTTGGGAAAAAGCATATTATTTGCAATCACACTAACTTGGTCTAAAACAGTGTTTATTAAAAAAACATTGATTTCCTCAAAAACAGTCGATTAAACTTACAAAAAAATGCTTTAAACCAATGTAAAACACTAAATTGCAGTGAAACCAAGCCATTTTTCCAATGAATAACTGCTAGTTTTCAGAAAAAACATATTATATGCAATCACACTAACTTGGCCTAAAACAGTGTTTACTAAAAAAACATTGATTTTCTCAAAAACAGTCGATTAAACTCACACAAAAATGCTTAAAACCAATGTAAAACAATGAATTGCAATGAAAAGAAGCCATTTTTCCAATGAATAACAGCTAGTTTTTCAGAAAAAACATATTAAATGCAATCACACTAACTTGGCCTAAGACAGTGTTTACTAAAAAAACATTGATTTTCTCAAAAACAGTCGATTAAACTCACATAAAAATGCTTAAAACCAATGTAAAAAGCTGAATTGCAATGAAACCAAGCAATTTTTCCAATGAATTGATGCTATTTTTTCAAAAAAAACATTATTTGCAATCACACTAACTTGGCATAAAAGAGTGTTTACTAAAAAAACATTCATTTCCTCAAAAACAGTCGATTAAACTTACAAAAAAATGCTTTAAACCAATGTAAAACACTAAATTGCAGTGAAACCAAGCCATTTTTCCAATGAATAACTGCTAGTTTTCAGAAAAAACATATTATATGCAATCACACTAACTTGGCCTAAAACAGTGTTTACTAAAAAAACATTGAATTTATCAAAAACATTCCGTTAAACTCACATAAAAATGCTTTAAACCAATGTAAAACACAGAATTGCAATGAAACCAAGCCATTTTTCCAATGAATTACTGCTTGTTTTTCAGAAAAAACATACTATTTGCAAACACACTAACTTGGCCTAAAACAGTGTTTACTAAAAAAACATTGATTTTCTCACAAACAGTCGATTAAACTCACACAAAAATGCTTAAAACAAATGTAAAACACTGAAATGCAATAAAGCCAAGCCATTTTTCCATTGAATTACTGCTAGTTTTTCAGAAAGAACATATTATTTGGAATCACACTAACTTGGCTTAAAACAGTGTTTACTAAAAAAATATTGATTTTCTCAAAAGCAGGAGATGAAACTCACACAAAAATGCTTTAAACCAATGTAAAACACTGAATTGCAATAAAAACCAAGCCATTTTTCCAATAAATAACTGCAAGTTTTTCAGAAAAAACATATTATATTCAATCACATTTAACTTGGCCTAAAACTGTGTTTACAAAAAAAGTATTGATTTTCTCAAAAACAGTCGATTAAACCCAAACAAAAATGCTCTAAACCAATGTAAAACACTGAATTGCAATGAAATCAAGCCATTTTTCCAATGAATTACTGCTAGTTTTTCAGGAAAGACATATTATTTACATTCACACTAACTTGGCCTAAAACAGTGTTTACTAAAAAAGCATTGATTTTCTCAAAAACAGTCGATTAAACCCAAACAAAAATGCTCTAAACCAATGTAAAACACTGAATTGCAATTAAACCAAGCAATTTTTCCAATGAATTACTGCTAGTTTTTTCAGAAAAAATATATTATTTGCAATCACACTAACATGGCCTAAAACAGTGTTTACTAAAAAAACATTGATTTTCTCAAAAACAGTCCATTAAACTCACACAAAAATGCTTTACACCAATGTAAAACACTGAATTGCAATGAAACAAAGCCATTTTTCCAATGAATTACTGCTAGTTTTTCGGAAAAAACATATTTTTTGCAATCACACTAACTTGGCCTAAAACAGTGTTTACTAAAAATACATTGATTTTCTCAAAAACAGTCGATTAAACTCACATAAAAATGCTTAAAACCAATGTAAAACACTGAATTGCAATGAAAAAAAGCAATTTTTCCAATGAATAACAGCTAGTTTTTCAGAAAAAACATATTAAATGCAATCACATTAACTTGGCCTAAGACAGTGTTTACTAAAAAAACATCGATTTTCTCAAAAACAGTCGATTAAACTCACATAAAAATGCTTAAAACCAATGTAAAAAGCTGAATTGCAATGGAACCAAGCAATTTTTCCAATGAATTGATGCTATTTTTTCAAAAAAACATTATTTGCAATCACACTATATTGGCATAAAAGAGTGTTTACTAGAAAAACATTGATTTCCTCAAAAACAGTCGATTAAACTTACAAAAAAATGCTTTAAACCAATGTAAAACACTAAATTGCAGTGAAACCAAGCCATTTTTCCAAAGAATAACTGCTAGTTTTCAGAAAAAACATATTATAGGCAATCACACTAACTTGGCCTAAAACAGTGTTTACTAAAAAAACATTGAATTTATCAAAAACAGTCGATTAAACTCACATAAAAATGCTTTAAACCAATGTAAAACACAGAATTGCAATGAAACCAAGCCAATTTTTCAATGAATTACTGCTTGTTTTTCAGAAAAAAAATATATTTTGCAAACACACTAACTTGGCCTAAAACAGTGTTTACTAAAAAGACATTGATTTTCTCAAAAACAGTCCATTAAACTCACACAAAAATGCTTAAAACCAATGTAAAACACTGAAATGCAATGAAACCAAGCCATTTTTCTAATGAATTACTGCTAGTTTTTCAGAAAAAGCATATTATTTGCAATCACACTAACTTGGCTTAAAACAGTGTTTACTAAAAAAACATTGATTTTCTCAAAAACAGTCCATTAAAGTCACACAAAAATGCTTTACACCAATGTAAAACACTGAATTGCAATGAAACCAAGCCATTTTTCCAATGAATTACTGCTAGTTTTTCAGAAAAAACATATTAAATGCAATCACACTAACTTTGCCTAAAACAGTGTTTACCAAACAAACATTGATTTTTTCAAAAACAGTCGATTAAACTCACATAAAAATGCTTTAAACCAATGTAAAACACTAAATTGCAATGAAGCCAAGCCATTTCTCCAATGAATTACTGCTAGTTTTTCGGGAAAAACATATTATTTGCAATCACACTAACTTGGCCTAAAACAGTGTTTACTAAAAAAACATTGATTTTCTCTAAAACAGTCCATTAAACTCACACAAAAATGCTTAAAACAAATGTAAAACACTGAAATGCAATGAAACCAAGCCATTTTTCCATTGAATTACTGCTAGTTTTTCAGAAAAAACATATTATTTGGAATCACACTAACTTGGCTTAAAACAGTGTTTACTAAAAAAACATTAATTTTCTCAAAAGCAGGAGATTAAACTCACACAAAAATGCTTTAAACCAATGTAAAACACTGAATTGCAATAAAAACCAAGCCATTTTTCCAATAAATAACTGCAAGTTTTTCAGAAAAAACATATTATATTCAATCACATTTAACTTGGCCTAAAACAGTGTTTACAAAAAAAGTATTGATTTTCTGAAAAACAGTCGATTAAACCCAAACAAAAATGCTCTAAACCAATGTAAAACACTGAATTGCAATGAAATCAAGCCATTTTTCCAATGAATTACTGCTAGTTTTTCAGGAAAGACATATTATTTACATTCACACTAACTTGGCCTAAAACAGTGTTTACTAAAAAAGCATTGATTTTCTCAAAAACAGTCGATTAAACTCACATAAAAATGCTTAAAACTAATGTAAAACACTGAATTGCAATGAAACCAAGCAACTTTTCCAATGAATTGATGCTATTTTCTCAGAAAAAACATTATTTGCAATCACACTGACTTGGCATAAAACAGTGTTTACTAAAAAAGCATTGATTTTCTCAAAAACAGTCGATTAAACCCAAACAAAAATGCTCTAAACCAATGTAAAACACTGAATTGCAATTAAACCAAGCAATTTTTCCAATGAATTACTGCTAGTTTTTTGAGAAAAAATATATTATTTGCAATCACACTAACATGGCCTAAAACAGTGTTTACTAAAAAAACATTGATTTTCTCAAAAACAGTCCATTAAACTCACACAAAAATGCTTTACACCAATGTAAAACACTGAATTGCAATGAAACAAAGCCATTTTTCCAATGAATTACTGCTAGTTTTTCGGAAAAAACATATTATTTGCAATCACACTAACTTGGCCTAAAACAGTGTTTACTAAAAATACATTGATTTTCTCAAAAACAGTCGATTAAACTCACATAAAAATGCTTAAAACCAATGTAAAACACTGAATTGCAATGAAAAAAAGCAATTTTTCCAATGAATAACAGCTAGTTTTTCAGAAAAAACATATTAAATGCAATCACATTAACTTGGCCTAAGACAGTGTTTACTAAAAAAACATCGATTTTCTCAAAAACAGTCGATTAAACTCACATAAAAATGCTTAAAACCAATGTAAAAAGCTGAATTGCAATGGAACCAAGCAATTTTTCCAATGAATTGATGCTATTTTTTCAAAAAAAACATTAATTGCAATCACACTATATTGGCATAAAAGAGTGTTTACTAGAAAAACATTGATTTCCTCAAAAACAGTCGATTAAACTTACAAAAAAATGCTTTAAACCAATGTAAAACACTAAATTGCAGTGAAACCAAGCCATTTTTCCAATGAATAACTGCTAGTTTTCAGAAAAAACATATTATAGGCAATCACACTAACTTGGCCTAAAACAGTGTTTACTAAAAAAACATTGAATTTATCAAAAACAGTCGATTAAACTCACATAAAAATGCTTTAAACCAATGTAAAACACAGAATTGCAATGAAACCAAGCCAATTTTGCAATGAATTACTGCTTGTTTTTCAGAAAAAAAATATATTTTGCAAACACACTAACTTGGCCTAAAACAGTGTTTACTAAAAAAACATTGATTTTCTCAAAAAAAGTCCATTAAACTCACACAAAAATGCTTAAAACCAATGTAAAACACTGAAATGCAATGAAAACCAAGCCATTTTTCTAATGAATTACTGCTAGTTTTTCAGAAAAAGCATATTATTTGCAATCACACTAACTTGGCTTAAAACAGTGTTTACTAAAAAAACATTGATTTTCTCAAAAACAGTCCATTAAAGTCACACAAAAATGCTTTACACCAATGTAAAACGCTGAATTGCAATGAAACCAAGCCATTTTTCCAATGAATTACTGCTAGTTTTTCAGAAAAAACATATTAAATGCAATCACACTAACTTTGCCTAAAACAGTGTTTACCAAATAAACATTGTTTTTTATCAAAAACAGTCGATTAAACTCACATAAAAATGCTTTAAACCAATGTAAAACACTAAATTGCAATGAAGCCAAGCCATTTCTCCAATGAATTACTGCTAGTTTTTCGGGAAAAACATATTATTTGCAATCACACTAACTTGGCCTAAAACAGTGTTTATTAATAAAACATTTATTTTCTCAAAAACAGTCGTTTAAACTTACATAAAAATGCCTTAAACCAATGTAAAACAATAAATTGAAAAAAAAACCAAGCCATTTTTCCAGTGATTTACTGCTAGTTTTTCAGAAATAACATATTATTTGCAATCACACTTACTTGGCCTAAAAGAGTGTTTACTAAAAAAACATTGATTTCCTCAAAAACAGTCGATTAAACTCACACAAAACTGCTTTAAACAAATGTAATACACCGAATTGCAATGAATCCAAGCCATTTTTCCAATGAATAACTGCTAGTTTTTCAAAAAAACATATTATATGCAATCACACTAACTTGGCCTAAAACAGTGTTTACTCAAAAAACATTGATTTCCTCAAAAACAGTCCATTAAACTCACACAAAAATGCTTTAAACCAATGTAAAACACTAAAGTGCAATGAAACCAAGCCATTTCTCCAATGAATTGATGCTATTTGTTCAGAAACAGCATTATTTGCAATCACACTAACTTGGCATAAAAGAGTGTTTACTAAAAAAACATTGATTTTCTCAAAAACAGTCGATTAAACTCACATAAAAATGCTTAAAACCAATGTAAAAAGCTGAATTGCAATGAAACCAAGCAATTTTTCCAATGAATTGATGCTATTTTTTCAAAAGAAACATTATTTGCAATCACACTAAATTGGCATAAAAGAGTGTTTACTAGAAAAACATTGAATTTATCAAAAACAGTCGATTAAACTCACATAAAAATGCTTTAAACCAATGTAAAACACAGAATTGCAATGAAACCAAGCCATTTTTCCAATGATTTACTGCTTGTTTTTCAGAAAAAAACATATTATTTGCAAACACACTAACTTGGCCTAAAACAGTGTTTACTAAAAAAACATTGATTTTCTCTAAAACAATCCATTAAACTCACACAAAAATGCCTTAAAACCAATGTAAAACACTAAATTGCAATGAAACCAAGCCATTTCTCCAATGAATTACTGCTAGTTTTTCGGGAAAAACATATTATTTGCAATCACACTAACTTGGCCTAAAACAGTGTTTATTAAAAAAACATTGATTTTCTCAAAAACAGTCGTTTAAACTTACATAAAAATGCTTTAAACCAATGTAAAACAATAAATTGAAAAAAAACCAAGCCATTTTTCCAGTGATTTACTGCTAGTTTTTCAGAAATAACATATTATTTGCAATCACACTTACTTGGCCTAAAAGAGTGTTTACTAAAAAAACATTGATTTCCTCAAAAACAGTCGATTAAACTCACACAAAACTGCTTTAAACAAATGTAATACACTGAATTGCAATGAATCCAAGCCATTTTTCCAATGAATAACTGCTAGTTTTTCAAAAAAACATATTATATGCAATCACACTAACTTGGCCTAAAACAGTGTTTACTCAAAAAACATTGATTTCCTCAAAAACAGTCCATTAAACTCACACAAAAATGCTTTAAACCAATGTAAAACACTAAAGTGCAATGAAACCAAGCCATTTTTCCAATGAATTGATGCTATTTGTTCAGAAACAGCATTATTTGCAATCACACTAACTTGGCATAAAAGAGTGTTTACTAAAAAAACATTGATTTTCTCAAAAACAGTCGATTAAACTCACATAAAAATGCTAAAAACCAATAAAAAAAGCTGAATTGCAATGAAACCAAGCAATTTTTCCAATGAATTGATGCTATTTTTTCAAAAAAAACATTATTTGCAATCACACTAACTTGGCCTAAAACAGTGTTTACTAGAAAAACATTGAATTTATCAAAAACAGTCGATTAAACTCACATAAAAATGCTTTAAGCCAATGTAAAACAATAAATTGAAAAAAAAAACCAAGCCATTTTTCCAGTGATTTACAGCTAGTTTTTTAGAAAAAACATATTAAATGTAATCACACTAACTTGGCCTAAAACAGTTTTTACCAAAAAAACATTGATTTTCTCAAAAACAGTCGATTAAGCTCACATAAAAATGCTTAAAACCAATGTAAAACAGTGAATTGCAATGAAACCAAGCCATTCTTCCAATGAATTACTGCTATTTTTTCAGAAAAAACATATTATTTGCAATCACACTAACTTGGCCTAAAACAGTGTTTACTAAAAAAACATTGATTTTCTCAAAAACAGTCGATTAATCTCACATAAAAATGCTTTAAACCAATGTAAAACACTGAATTGCAATGAAACGAAGCAATTTTTCCAATGAATTGACGCTATTTTTTCAGAAAAAACGTTATTTGCAATCACACTAACTTGGCATAAAAGAGTGTTTACTAAAAAAACATTGATTTCCTTAAAAAACAGTCGATTAAACTTACAAAAAATGCTTCAAACCAATTTAAAACACTAAATTGCAGTGAAACCAAGCCATTTTTCCAATGAATAACTGCTAATTTTCAGAAAAAACATATTATATGCAATCACACTAACTTGGTCTAAAACAGTGTTTACTAAAAAAACATTGATTTTCTCAAAAAAAGTCGATTAAACTCACATAAAAATGCCTTAAACCAATGTAAAACACTAAATTGCAGTGAAACCAAGCCATTTTTCCAATGAATAACTGCTAGTATTCAGAAAAAACATATTATATGCAATCACACTAACTTGGCCTAAAACAGTGTTTACTAAAAAAACATTGATTTTATCAAAAACAGTCGATTAAACTCACACAAAAATGCTTTAAACCAATGTAAAACACTAAATTGCAGTGAAACCAAGCCATTTTTCCAATGAATAACTGCTAGTATTCAGAAAAAACATATTATATGCAATCACACTAACTTGGCCTAAAACAGTGTTTACTAAAAAAGCATTGATTTTATTAAAAACAGTCGATTAAACACACATCAAAATGCTTTAAACCAATGTAAAACACTGAATTGCAATGAAACCAAGCAATTTTTCCAATGAATTGATGCTTTTTTTTCAGAAAAAAAATTATTTGCAATCACACTAACTTGGCATAAAACAGTGTTTACTAAAAAAACATTGATTTTATCAATAACAGTCGATTAAACTCACATAAAAATGCTTTAAACCAATGTAAAACACTGAATTGCAATATAACCATGCCATTTTTCCAATGAATAACAGCTAGTTTTTCAGAAAAAACATATTAAATGCAATCACACTAACTTGGCCTAAGACAGTGTTTACTAAAAAAACATTGAATTTATCAATAACAGTCGATTAAACTCACACAAAAATGCTTAAAACCAATGTAAAAAGCTGAATTGCAATGAAACCAAGCAATTTTTCCAATGAATTGATGCTATTTGTTCAGAAAAAAGATATTATATGCAATCACACTAACTTTGCCTAAAACAGTGTTTACTAAAAAAACATTGATTTTATCAATAACAGTCGATTAAACTCACATAAAAATGTTTTAAACCAATGTAAAACACTGAATTGCAATGAAACCAAGCCATTTTTCCAATAAATTACTGCTAGCTTTTCAGAAAAAACATATTATTTGCCAACACACTAACTTGGCCTAAAACAGTGTTTACTAAAAAAACATTGATTTTCTCAAAAACAGTCGATTAAACTCACATAAAAATGCTTAAAACCAATGTAAAACACTGAATTGCAATGAAACCAAGCAATTTTTCCAATGAATTGATGCTATTTTTTCAGAAAAAACATTATTTGCAATCACACTTACTTGGCATAAAAGAGTGTTTACTAAAAAAACATTGATTTCCTCAAAAACAGTCGATTAAACTTACAAAAAAATGCTTTAAACCAATGTAAAACACTGAATTGCAATGAAACCAAGCCATTTTTCCAATGAATTACTGCTAGTTTTTCAGAAAAAACATATTATTTGCAATCACACTAACTTGGCCTAAAACAGTGTTTACTAAAAAAACATTGATTTTCTCAAAAACAGTCGATTAAACTCACACAAAAATGCTTTAAACCAATGTAAAACACTGAATTGCAATAAAACCACGCCATTTTTCCAATGAATAACAGCTAGTTTTTCAGAAAAAACATATTAAATGCAATCACACTAACTTGGCCTAAGACAGTGTTTACTAAAAAAACATTGATTTTCTCACAAACAGTCGATTAAACTCACACAAAAATGCTTAAAACCAATGTAAAAAGCTGAATTGCAATGAAAACAAGCAATTTTTCCAATGAATTGATGCTATTTGTTCAGAAAAAAGATATTATATGCAATCACACTAACTTTGTCTAAAACAGTGTTTACTAAAAAAACATTGATTTTATCAAAAACAGTCGATTAAACTCACACAAAAATGCTTTAAACCAATGTAAAACACTAAATTGCAGTGAAACCAAGCCATTTTTCCAATGAATAACTGCTAGTATTCAGAAAAAACATATTATATGCAATCACACTAACTTGGCCTAAAACAGTGTTTACTAAAAAAGCATTGATTTTATTAAAAACAGTCGATTAAACACACATCAAAATGCTTTAAACCAATGTAAAACACTGAATTGCAATGAAACCAAGCAATTTTTCCAATGAATTGATGCTTTTTTTTCAGAAAAAATATTATTTGCAATCACACTAACTTGGCATAAAACAGTGTTTACTAAAAAAACATTGATTTTATCAATAACAGTCGATTAAACTCACATAAAAATGCTTTAAACCAATGTAAAACACTGAATTGCAATATAACCATGCCATTTTTCCAATGAATAACAGCTAGTTTTTCAGAAAAAACATATTAAATGCAATCACACTAACTTGGCCTAAGACAGTGTTTACTAAAAAAACATTGAATTTATCAATAACAGTCGATTAAACTCACACAAAAATGCTTAAAACCAATGTAAAAAGCTGAATTGCAATGAAACCAAGCAATTTTTCCAATGAATTGATGCTATTTGTTCAGAAAAAAGATATTATATGCAATCACACTAACTTTGCCTAAAACAGTGTTTACTAAAAAAACATTGATTTTATCAATAACAGTCGATTAAACTCACATAAAAATGTTTTAAACCAATGTAAAACACTGAATTGCAATGAAACCAAGCCATTTTTCCAATAAATTACTGCTAGCTTTTCAGAAAAAACATATTATTTGCCAACACACTAACTTGGCCTAAAACAGTGTTTACTAAAAAAACATTGATTTTCTCAAAAACAGTCGATTAAACTCACATAAAAATGCTTAAAACCAATGTAAAACACTGAATTGCAATGAAACCAAGCAATTTTTCCAATGAATTGATGCTATTTTTTCAGAAAAAACATTATTTGCAATCACACTTACTTGGCATAAAAGAGTGTTTACTAAAAAAACATTGATTTCCTCAAAAACAGTCGATTAAACTTACAAAAAAATGCTTTAAACCAATGTAAAACACTGAATTGCAATGAAACCAAGCCATTTTTCCAATGAATTACTGCTAGTTTTTCAGAAAAAACATATTATTTGCAATCACACTAACTTGGCCTAAAACAGTGTTTACTAAAAAAACATTGATTTTCTCAAAAACAGTCGATTAAACTCACACAAAAATGCTTTAAACCAATGTAAAACACTGAATTGCAATAAAACCACGCCATTTTTCCAATGAATAACAGCTAGTTTTTCAGAAAAAACATATTAAATGCAATCACACTAACTTGGCCTAAGACAGTGTTTACTAAAAAAACATTGATTTTCTCACAAACAGTCGATTAAACTCACACAAAAATGCTTAAAACCAATGTAAAAAGCTGAATTGCAATGAAAACAAGCAATTTTTCCAATGAATTGATGCTATTTGTTCAGAAAAAAGATATTATATGCAATCACACTAACTTTGTCTAAAACAGTGTTTACTAAAAAAACATTGATTTTATCAATAACAGTCGATTAAACTCACATAAAAATGTTTTAAACCAATGTAAAACACTGAATTGCAATGAAACCAAGCCATTTTTCCAATGAATTACTGCTAGATTCTCAGAAAAAACATATTATTTGCAAACACACTAACTTGGCCTTAAAACAGTGTTTACTAAAAAAACATTGATTTTCTCAAAAACAGTCGATTAAACTCACATAAAAATGCTTAAAACCAATGTAAAACACTGAATTGCAATGAAACCAAGCAATTTTTCCAAAGAATTGATGCTTCTTTTTCAGAAAAAACATTATTTGCAATCACACTAACTTGGCATAAAAAAGTGTTTACTAAAAAAACATTGATTTCCTCAAAAACAGTCGATTAAACTTACAAAAAAATGCTTTAAACCAATGTAAAACACTAAATTGCAGTGAAACCAAGCCATTTTTCCAATGAATTACTGCTAGTTTTCAGAAAAAACATATTATATGAAATCACACTAACTTGGCCTAAAACAGTGTTTACCAAAAAAATATTGATTTTCTCAAAAACAGTCGATTAAACTCACATAAAAATGCTTTAAACCAATGTAAAACAGTGAATTGCAATGAAACCAAGCCATTTTTCCAATGAATTACTGCTTGTTTTTCTGAATAAACATATTATTTGCAAACACACTAACTTGGCCTAAAACAGTGTTTACTAAAAAAACATTGATTTTCTCAAAAACAGTCGATTAAACTCACACAAAAATGCTTTAAACCAATGTAAAACACTAAATTGCAGTGAAACCAAGCCATTTTTCCAATGAATAACTGCTAGTATTCAGAAAAAACATATTATATGCAATCACACTAACTTGGCCTAAAACAGTGTTTACTAAAAAAACATTGATTTTATCAAAAACAGTCGATTAAACTCACATCAAAATGCTTTAAACCAATGTAAAACACTGAATTGCAATGAAACCAAGCAATTTTTCCAATGAATTGATGCTTTTTTTTCAGAAAAAACATTATTTGCAATCACACTAACTTGGCATAAAACAGTGTTTACTAAAAAAACATTGATTTTATCAATAACAGTCGATTAAACTCACATAAAAATGTTTTAAACCAATGTAAAACACTGAATTGCAATGAAACCAAGCCATTTTTCCAATGAATTACTGCTAGCTTTTCATAAAAAACATATTATTTGCAAACACACTAACTTGGCCTAAAACAGTGTTTACTAAAAAAACATTGATTTTCTCAAAAACAGTCGATTAAACTCACATAAAAATGCTTAAAACCAATGTAAAACACTGAATTGCAATGAAACCAAGCAATTTTTCCAATGAATTGACGCTATTTTTTCAGAAAAAACATTATTTGCAATCACACTAACTTGGCATAAAAAAGTGTTTACTAAAAAAACATTGATTTCCTCAAAAACAGTCGATTAAACTTACAAAAAAATGCTTTAAACCAATGTAAAACACTGAATTGCAATGAAACCAAGCCATTTTTCCAATGAATTACTGCTAGTTTTTCAGAAAAAACATATTATTTGCAATCACACTAACTTGGCCTAAAACAGTGTTTACTAAAAAAACATTGATTTTCTCAAAAACAGTCGATTAAACTCACACAAAAATGCTTTAAACCAATGTAAAACACTGAATTGCAATAAAACCACGCCATTTTTCCAATGAATAACAGCTAGTTTTTCAGAAAAAACATATTAAATGCAATCACACTAACTTGGCCTAAGACAGTGTTTACTAAAAAAACATTCATTTTCTCACAAACAGTCGATTAAACTCACACAAAAATGCTTTAAACCAATGTAAAGAGCTGAATTGCAATGAAAACAAGCAATTTTTCCAGTGAATTGATGCTATTTGTTCAGAAAAAAGATATTATATGCAATCACACTAACTTTGCCTAAAACAGTGTTTACTAAAAAAACATTGATTTTATCAATAACAGTCGATTAAACTCACATAAAAATGTTTTAAACCAATGTAAAACACTGAATTGCAATGAAACCAAGCCATTTTTCCAATGAATTACTGCTAGATTTTCAGAAAAAACATATTATTTGCAAACACACTAACTTGGCATAAAAAAGTGTTTACTAAAAAAACATTGATTTCCTCAAAAACAGTCGATTAAACTTACAAAAAAATGCTTTAAACCAATGTAAAACACTAAATTGCAGTGAAACCAAGCCATTTTTCCAATGAATAACTGCTAGTTTTCAGAAAAAACATATTATATGAAATCACACTAACTTGGCCTAAAACATTGTTTACTAAAAAAACATTGATTTTCTCAAAAACAGTCGATTAAACTCACATAAAAATGCTTTAAACCAATGTAAAACACTGAATTGCAATGAAACCAAGCCATTTTTCCAATGAATTACTGCTTGTTTTTCTGAAAAAACATATTATTTGCAAACACACTAACTTGGCCTAAAACAGTGTTTACTAAAAAAACATTGATTTTCTCAAAAACAGTCGCTTAAACTCATACAAAAATGCTTTAAACCAATGTAAAACACTAAATTGCAGTGAAACAAAGCCATTTTTCCAATGAATAACTGCTAGTATTCAGAAAAAACATATTATATGCAATCACACTAACTTGGCCTAAAACAGTGTTTACTAAAAAAACATTGATTTTATTAAAAACAGTCGATTAAACTCACATCAAAATGCTTTAAACCAATGTAAAACACTGAATTGCAATGAAACCAAGCCATTTTTCAAAGGAATTACTGCTAGTTTTTCAGAAAAAACATATTATTTGCAATCACACTAACTTGGCCTAAAACAGTGTTTACTAAAAAACATTGATTTTCTCAAAAACAGTCGATTAAACTCACATAAAAATGCTTAAAACCAATGTAAAAAGCTGAATTGCAATGAAACGAAGCAATTTTTCCAATGAATTGATGCTATTTTTTCAGAAAAAGATATTATATGCAATCACACTAACTTGGCCTAAAACAGTGTTTACTAAAAAAACATTGATTTTATCAATAACAGTCGATTAAACTCACATAAAAATGTTTTAAACCAATGTAAAACACTGAATTGCAATGAAAGCAAGCCATTTTTCCAATGAATTACTGCTAGTTTTTCAGAAAAAACATATTATTTGCAAACACACTAACTTGGCCTAAAACAGTGTGTAACGCACAAATCATTACTCCGGAATAACAGAACAGTTTTTTCCTCCGTGCAAGTTTTAATATATACTCTAGGGACACGGGCCCTGTTTTTCCAACGTATTGTTAATCTCGATGTTTTTCTCCCATTTAAGTAGTTTACGTTGTACTTAGTTTTGTTATCTTATTTCAGTAGTAAATTAATGTCGTGTTGTCTCTGTACTAGGAATAGTTGTTTTTCTTGTGTGTAGGTATATAAGCGTAGCTATCGTTGTTTTCGGGGCTTGGTACAAGACATTACAATAGAGTTGAACTGGTAGCGCAATTAGGGAACAATTATGGCAGCGTGATATAATTTGCTTTGGGTTTGCCGAGTCTTTAGCTAGGTTTATACAAAGTTTGTAAGTGTTGGTTTCTTTATTATTTTCTTGAGTATGCATTTTGTAAGTTCCTTGATCGTTAATTTGTGTTTCGTTTATACACATACTTCGTTGATTTGGAGTTTAATTAGTGTTTGGTTTATTTCAGCAAACCGCATCATTATATGCTTAAAACCTGTGTATTTTTGCTTTGGTTCTTGGGATTTGGGCTTTGGTGGTGCGCGTTGGAAACTAAATTATCCTGTAGCGAAAATTTAAGATTCGTGGCTACATCAGTTTGAAACTTTGTAATGAGTAAACAAGGAAGCTCTTTACAAGAAGAATCACGCAGTAAGCGAAGAAATGTGTTGCTGGATTGGCAAGGAATCGATTTCGAAAGGAATAAGTGTTTGAAGCAGAAAAGAGCTAGTGCAAAGCGATGTTTAACCATAGCGTTTGATCAAGCGTCTGAATCACTGTTGGTCGGAAAGTCTCTTGATGACATGGCACTCAAGCAGACAAACCTTGATGAGAAGTTTCAAGCGTTCAAGACTGCATGTGAGATCTATCAACAGCAAATGGTCACAGATGATGACATAGACGAATGCCAAACATACTATGAAGAATCGGAAGCAAAATACTTAAGTATGAAAGATCGCATTTCCTTGAGTTTAGATCAAAAACTGCAGTCATGTTATGTTGCAAAGGGAGCTTTAAGTGAGAATTTAGGGGACTCAGTAAGTCAAATCAAAAGCACTGTTTCAAAATTTTCTGCAGTATCTAAAAGGTCTAGTAGTGTTTTATCTCATAGTGAAAGATTCATGAAAAGTGCAACAAAGAAGGCTTCTTTGGCTGCTGAAATGGCTTTTTTGGAGCACCGACAGCACATTGCCACACAAGAATTGCAATTAAAACAGCTGAAGGAAGAATTTAATCTGAGAATGGAAATGGAGAAGGCACATGCGGTAGAAAAGGCGTACAGTGACTATTTACAAAAGCTCCATTCATCAGGTGAAAAATCACTATTTGAACAAAGAGTTGCGAAGTCTTTGCCAGCAAGTCCCTGTACTTTGCAAGGTGTCAGCCATGCTTCTTCCTCAGTTGCAAGGTGTCAGCAGTGCTCCTCCTCAGTTGCCAGTTGTCAGCCATGCATTGTCGTCTCAGTTGCAAGGTGTCAGCCATGCATTGTCGTCTCAGTTGCAAGGTGTCAGCCATGCTCCTCCTCAGTTGCAAGGTGTCAGCAGTGCTCCTCCTCAGCTGCCAGTTGTCAGCCATGCATTGTCGTCTCAGTTGCAAGGGGTCAGCCATGCTCCTCCTCAGTTGCAAGGTGTCAGCAGTGCTCCTCCTCAGTTGCCAGTTGTCAGCCATGCATTGTCGTCTCAGTTGCAAGGTGTCAGCCGTGCTCCTCCTCAGTTGCCAGTTGTCAGCCATGCATTGTCGTCTCAGTTGCAAGGTGTCAGCAGTGCTCCTCCTCAGTTGTATATGCCTGGTGTGTCACGCAGTGGTGTATCACACAGTGTTGTACAAGATCATATAATCGATGCTCCTCCGCAGCTACCATATCTTTACCTGCATGACAATGATTTGAATCGGTGTGCAGCTCCTCAAATTCAGCAATCAATGCCTTTCATGCCCCAAGAATCTCTGCACTGTTGTGACATGACTATTCCTCAAGAAGATAACATTTCAATGCAAGAAGAAATAAATGATCCAGGGTTTCAATATCTTGAAACAATGCGTAAATTAGCTACTGCTACATTGCTACCTAAATCTGAACTCATGACATTTGATGGTGATCCTTTAAAATACTTTGCTTTTATAAAATCCTTTGAAAATAATGTTGAAAAGGATATTTGTGATTCTAGCAAGCAGCTTCAACTTCTCATTCAATACTGCTCTGGAAAGGCGAAGAAGGTGATAGAGAACTGTATTTTACTGCACCCATCAGAGGGATACAAGGAAGCTAAGAAGTTGTTGGCAGAAAGGTTTGGAAATGTGTACAAAGTGACCAATTCTTGGATATGCAAAGTGACGAGTGGGCCAGTTATTAAGCCTGGTGACCGAGAAGCATTGATTGATCTGGCAGATGATTTGCACAATTGTGAGCTTACACTCAAGGCAACTGGGAGATTGAATCAAGTCAACAATGAAGACTGCTTAGTGAAGATCCTGGAGAGGTGTCCTGGTTTTGTCAAATCTCGCTGGCAATCAAAGGTTTATGAATTCCGAGAGCGTGGACATAACCCAAATATTGAAGATGTCAGAAAGTTGGTGAGAATGGTAGCTGCTGAAAAGAATGATCCAGTATTTGGTGCAATCATGGAAAGGGATGGCAGCAAGCAGACAACAAGGGATAAACGCATGAGACGGCCTGGACAAATTGCAGATAAATTCAGCCATAGCAAGTACATGAATTTCAAAATACAGAAAACTGCAGACCAGAAACCAAAGGACACTGAAAGCAATGCAAAATGTTACCTCTGTGAAGGCAAACATAAATTGGAAGCATGTGAAGATTTCAAAGGCAAAACTGGCAAAGAACAGTTTCAGTTCATCCGTTCTCTCAAGCTATGTGATAACTGTTTATCTTCAAATCATTTTTCTGCTGGCTGCAAGCGTCGAAATGAATGCAGAGTGCCTGATTGTCCTTTGAAAAGAAAACACTTGACGTCATTACATGAATCAATTATGGCTTTTGAGAAGAAACGGCATGAAACAACGTCTGGAGCAACAACAGATCAGCAGCAATCCAAAAGAACAAATAAAAATCAGTTTGTTGGTTCAAATATGCACACTGGGGCCGGATGTAGTAAAGGACTGACAATTGTGCCAGTGAAGATCAAAGGAAATGGACAGAGTAAGGTGGTATGTACATACGCTATGCTGGACACTGGATCAACTGCTTCATTCTGCACAGAAGACATCTTAAAGAAACTTGGAAAATCTGGAAAACGATGCAAAATGTCTTTGGCGACAGTTAATAATGAAGAGCATCATGAATGTGTCATGGTTAATTTAGATGTCATGGATTTGGATGAGAATGTCATGATAGAAGTTCCAAATGTCTTTTCTGTGAAAAAATTGAATATATCATTTGAATCAATCACGAAGCAAGATGATATAGAGAATTGGTCCTACCTGCACGGTGTAACAGTCCCCAAAGCACTCAAGGATCAAGATGTTGGTCTTCTTATTGGTGTAGATGTGCCAGAGGCGTTGGAACCAGAAGAGATTAGAAGAGCACAAGATGGTGGACCTTACGCAGTGAAAACAAAATTTGGATGGACGCTTAATGGGCCACTCGGAAGATATGGCAAAGAACATAAGCAATGCTATCTTGTTCCTTCATATGAAAATGATGACATGTTAGAGAAAAAATTCAAGCAGTACATCAATCGTGATTTTTGTGAATCAACTACTGACAACTGTAAAACAATGTCAATGGAGGATAAGAAGGCATTAGCGGTACTCGACGACACAGCCAAACTTGTTGATGGACATTATCAACTTGCTATACCATGGAGAGATGTTCAGCCGTATTTGCCAAACAACAGATCAGTGGCGGAACACAGACTGAAATACTTGAAGAGGAAGTTGTCAAGGGATGTTGTCCTCTGTAAGAAGTATACCAACTTCATCAATGATCTCATAATGAAAGACCATGCAAGAAAGGTTCCTCAAGATCAGGTTAATAGAAATGATGGAGCAGTATGGTATCTCCCACATCATAACGTGTTTAACCCGAAGAAACCAGAGAAAGTAAGAATAGTTTTTGACTGTGCGGCAACATACCATGGAAAATCACTGAACGATAATGTATTGCAAGGTCCAGATTTCACAAATTCATTGGTTGGCGTATTACTTCGATTTCGTCAAGAATCAGTGGGACTGATGGCAGATGTTGAATCAATGTTCCACCAGGTACGTGTTCACCCAAAGGATATTGATGCATTGCGCTTTCTTTGGTTTCCCCACGGTGATTTACGCAAAGATCCAGAAGAGTACCAGATGCTCGTTCATTTGTTCGGTGGTGTATGGTCGCCGTGTTGTGCAAACTATGCTCTGAGGAAGACAGCAATTGATAATGCAGACCGATATGGCCTAGAAGTCAGAGAAACTGTTCGTAGAAATTTCTATGTGGACGACCTGTTGAAGTCAATGAAAGATGCACAATCTGCAATCAAAATGTACAAAGAAGTTAGTGAGCTGTTGTCTCATGGAGGGTTCCACCTGACAAAGTGGACAAGCAACAAGAGAGAAGTACTGGAGGTAATTCCAGACTCTGAGTTATCAAAGGAATTGAAGAATATGGATTTTGAAAGGGACACACTTCCAACTGAAAGAGCCTTTGGTCTCCAATGGAATACCGAGCAAGACAAATTTCAGTGCAACATTGGTCTAAAGGAGAAGCCAGAAACAAGACGAGGTATATTGAGCATTGTTTCATCAGTGTATGATCCTCTTGGATTTGTCTCACCGTTTATCCTTCGAGCAAAGATGATTCTACATCAGTTATGTCGGAAGAAGCTAGCATGGGATGATCCTGTCCCAGAAGAAGAACTTCAATGCTGGAAGCAATGGCTTGTAGAATTACAAACACTTCAAGGGTTTTCTGTTGGCAGAAGCTTCAAGCCAGAAACATTTGGTGAACTAAGCATGACCGAGTTACACCACTTCTCAGATGCTTCTGAAGGAGGCTATGGAGCAGTCTCATACATCAGAATGACTAACAGCAAAGGTGAGGTTCACTGTGCATTTGTAACCGGCAAGTCACGACTTTCTCCTCTGAAGTATATGACAATTCCACGTCTTGAGCTATCAGCAGCTACAGTGGCAGTGAGATTAGACCAAATGATCAGAAAGGAGCTCGACTGTAAAATCAACAAATCATTTTTCTGGACCGACAGCCAAGCAGTTTTGAGGTATATTTACAATGAAAACAGAAGGTTCCAGACATTTGTGGCAAACAGGCTGGCAATCATACATGATGGCTCTGATGCAGAACAATGGAGGTACATTGATACAGATTCAAATCCCGCAGATGATGCTTCAAGAGGCTTGCATGCTCACCAATTGTCAAATGGCTCCAGGTGGATTCAGGGTCCCTCATTTTTATGGCAAGTTGAAGCACCATGGTTAGTCGTTCCAAAAATTGGTAAAATTCCTGATGATGATGTTGAACTGAAAACTAAAGCACAATCTTTTGCAGTCAATGACGAGAAACAAGCAAGTATTATTTCTTTATTGTTTGAGAAATATTCTGATTGGATGCGACTGAGGAAAGCTATTGCGTGGATTTTACGCTTCAAACAATGGATTCAAAGAAAGCTGCTCGGTATCACAAATCAGTTGGTTAGAATTGGTCATTTGACAGTTGATGAGATACACCAAGCTGAAAAATGCATTTTATGTCATGTTCAAAGGGAAGTGTACGAAGACGAAATAAACAAACTGAGATCAAGAGCGGCTGTGCCAAAATCTAGCTCTTTGCGACGACTGGATCCAGTGATGATTGGAGAATTGCTTTGCGTGGGTGGCCGTCTGAAGCATGCAGCAGTATCTGATGATGCCAAACATCCTGTTATACTTCCGAAGAAAAATCATATTGTTGACCTGATAGTCAGACACTACCATCACAAGTCTGGGCATTCTGGCGTTGAACATGTTCTTTCACTGATCAGAACAAGGTATTGGATTGTAAAGGCAAGGGTTGCAGTCCGCAAAGTAATAAATGAATGCTTTGACTGCAAGAAGAGATCACAGATGCCTGGCCTGCAAAAGATGGCTGATTTACCACCAGACCGAGTCACTCCTGGTATGCCTCCGTTTACGTTTGTTGGATTTGACTGTTTTGGACCGTTCTTGGTGAAAAGAAGGCGTTCTCAAGAAAAAAGGTATGGTGTGCTTTTCACATGTTTAGTAACCAGGGCCGTACACATCGAAGTAATTCATGGTATGGATATAGATTCATTTATTCATGCATTAAGACGCTTCACTTCAAGAAGAGGTAAACCACAAGAAATGAGATCTGACAATGGTACAAACTTTGTTGGTGGTAATCGTGAACTTAAAGAAGCAATTGATGAATGGAATCAAGACAAATTTCACCAACATTTTCTACAACAAGAAATCAAATGGGTTCCTAACCCTCCAAAGGCTTCACATATGGGCGGAGTCTGGGAAAGAGTGATTAGATCGATAAGAAAGATAATGCAAGCCCTTCTTCGAGAGCAGTTGCTGGATGATGAAGGATTGCAAACCCTCTTTTGCGAAATTGAGTCGATCATTAATGGAAGACCATTAACGAAAGTCTCTGACGACCCAAAAGATGCCAATGCACTTACACCTAACCACATTTTGCTTCTAAAATCAAATGAATGTATTCCACCTGGCATTTTTGTGAAATCTGATTGCTATTCAAGAAGAAGATGGAGACATGTCCAGTATCTTGCTGATCTATTTTGGAGGAGATGGACGCGAGAATATTTACCCATATTACAGATGAGACAAAAATGGCAAACTGTCAAGCGAAATTTCATGATTGGAGACATTGTCTTAGTGATTGACGAATCACTACCAAGAGGGTTTTGGCCATTGGGAAGAGTGACTGAAGTGATAAACGGAAGAGATGGTCTGGTTCGTGCTGTAAAGGTGAAGACAAGGAAATCAGAATTGCTGCGACCAATAAACAAGCTTTGTCTTCTTGAAGCAGCAGAAGATGCTGATCATGAATAAAGGAAGATATTTGTGCATGAGTTCCAGAAAGAGAAACAGTTTCCATGAGGTCCACTGTTTGGGGCCGGATGTAACGCACAAATCATTACTCCGGAATAACAGAACAGTTTTTTCCTCCGTGCAAGTTTAAATATATACTCTAGGGACACGGGCCCTGTTTTTCCAACGTATTGTTAATCTCGTTGTTTTTCTTCCATTTAAGTTGTTTACGTTGTACTTAGTTTTGTTATCTTATTTCAGTAGTAAATTAATGTCGTGTTGTCTCTGTACTGAGAATAGTTGTTTTTCTTGTGTGTAGGTATATAAGCGTAGCTATCGTTGTTTTCGGGGCTTGGTACAAGACATTACAATAGAGTTGAACTGGTAGCGCAATTAGGGAACAATTATGGCAGCGTGATATAATTTGCTTTGGGTTTGCCGAATCTTTAGCTAGGTTTATACAAAGTTTGTAAGTGTTGGTTTCTTTATTATTTTCTTGAGTATGCATTTTGTAAGTTCCTTGATCGTTTATTTGTGTTTCGTTTATACACATACTTCGTTGATTTGGAGTTTAATTAGTGTTTGGTTTATTTCAGCAAACCGCATCATTATATGCTTAAAACCTGTGTATTTTTGCTTTGGTTCTTGGGATTTGGGCTTTGGTGGTGCGCGTTGGAAACTAAATTATCCTGTAGCGAAAATTTAAGATTCGTGGCTACACAGTGTTTACTAAAAAATCATTGATTTTCTCAAAAACAGTCGATTTAACTCACATAAAAATGCTTAAAACCAATGTAAAACACTGAATTGCAATGAAACCAAGCAATTTTTCCAATGAATTGATGCTATTTTTTTAAGAAAAAACATTATTTGCAATCACACAAACTTGGCATAAAAGAGTGTTTACTAAAAAAACATTGATTTCCTCAAAAACAGTCGATTAAACTTACAAAAAAATGCTTTAAACCAATGTAAAACACTAAATTGCAGTGAAACCAAGCCTTTTTTCCAATGAATAACTGCTAGTTTTCAGAAAAAACATATTATATGCAATCACACTAACTTGGCCTAAAACAGTGTTTACTAAAAAAACATTGATTTTCTCAAAAACAGTCTATTAAACTCACATAAAAATGCTTAAAACCGATGTGAAACACTGAATTGCAATGAAACCAAGCCATTTTTCCAATGAATTACTGCTAGTTTTTCTGAAAAAACATATTATTTGCAAACACACTAACTTGGCCTAAAACAGTGTTTACTAAAAAAACATTGATTTTCTCAAAAACAGTCGATTAAACTCACACAAAAATGCTTACAACCAATGTAAAACACTGAATTGCAAAGAGACAGAGCCATTTTTCCTATGAATAACAGCTAGTTTTTCAGAAAAAACATATGAAATGCAATCACACTAACTTGGCCTAAGACAGTGTTTACTAAAAAAACATTGATTTCCTCAAAAACAGTCCATTAAACTCACACAAAAATGCTTTAAACCAATGTAAAACACTAAAGTGCAATGAAACCAAGCCATTTTTCCAATGAATTGATGCTATTTTTTCAGAAAAAACATTATTTGCAATCACACAAACTTGGCATAAAAGAGTGTTTACTAAAAAAACATTGATTTCCTCAAAAACAGTCGATTAAACTTACAAAAAAATGCTTTAAACCAATGTAAAACACTAAATTGCAGTGAAACCAAGACATTTTTCCAATGAATAACTGCTAGTATTCAGAAAAAACATATTATATGCAATCACACTAACTTGGCCTAAAACAGTGTTTACTAAAACAACATTGATTTTCTCAAAAACAGTCGATTAAACTCACACAAAAATGCTTTAAACCAATGTAAAACACTGAATTGGAATGAAACCAAGCCATTTTTCCAATGAATAACTGCTAGTTTTTCAGAAAAAACATATTATATGCAATCACACTAACTTGGCCTAAAACAGTGTTTACTAAAAAAACATTGATTTTCTCAAAAACAGTCCATTAAACTCACACAAAAATGCTTTAAACCAATGTAATACACTGAATTGCAATGAAACCAAGCCATTTTTCCAATGAATAACTGCTAATTTTTCAGAAAAAACATATTATATGCAATCACACTAACTTGGCCTAAAACAGTGTTTAATAAAAAAACATTGATTTCCTCAAAAAATGTCGATTAAACTCGCATAAAAATGCTTTAAACCAATCTAAAACACTGAATTGCAATGAAACCAAGCCATTTTTCCAATGAATTACTGCTAGTTTTTCTGAAAAAACATATTATTTGCAAACACACTAACGTGGCCTAAAACAGTGTTTACTAAAAAAAAAATTGATTTTCTCAAAAACAGTCGATTAAACTCACATAAAAATGCTTAAAACCAATGTAAAACACTGAATTGCAATGAAAACAAGAATTTTTCCAATGAATTGATGCTTTTTTTTCAGAAAAAACATTATTTGCAATCACACTAACTTGGCCTAAAACAGTGTTTACTAAAAAAACATTGATTTTCTCAAAAACAGTCGATTAAACTCACATAAAAATGCTTGAAACCAATGTAAAACACTGAATTGCAATGAAACCAAGCCATTTTTCCAATGAATAACAGCTAGTTTTTCAGAAAAAAACATATGAAATACAATCACACTAACTTGGCCTAAGAAAGTGTTTACTAAAAAAACATTGATATTCTCAAAAACAGTCGATTATACTCACATCAAAATGCTTAAAACCAATGTAGAAAGCTGAATTGCAATGAAACCAAGCCATTTTTCCAATGAATTACTGCTAGTTTTTCAGAAAAAACATATTAAATGCAATCACACTAACTTGGCCTAAAACAGTGTTTACTAAAAAAACATTGATTTTCTCAAAAACAGTCGATTAAACTCACATAAAAATGCTTAAAACCAATGTAAAACACTGAATTGCAATGAAACCAAGCCATTCTTTCAATGAATTACTGCTATTTTTTTAGAAAAAACATATTATTTGCAATCACACTAACTTGGCCTAAAACAGTGTTTACTAAAAAAACATTGATTTTCTCAAAAACAGCCCATTAAACTCACACAAAAATGCTTTAAACCAATGTAATACACTGAATTGCAATGATACCAAGCCATTTTGCAAAGGAATAACTGCTAGTTTTTCAGAAAAAACATATTATATGCAATCACACTAACTTGGCCTAAAACAGTGTTTACTAAAAAAACATTGATTTTCTCAAAAACAGTCGATTAAACTCACACAAAAATGCTTTAAACCAATGTAATACATTGAATTGCAATGAAACCAAGCCATTTTTCTAATGAATAACTGCTAGTTTTTCAGAAAAAACATATTATATGCAATCACACTAACTTGGCCTAAAACAGTGTTTAATAAAAAAACATTGATTTCCTCAAAAACTGTCGATTAAACTCGCATAAAAATGCTTTAAACCAATGTAAAACACTGAATTGCAATGAAACCAAGCCATTTTTCCAATGAATTACTGCTAGTTTTTCTGAAAAAACATATTATTTGCAAATACACTAACTTGGCCTAAAACAGTGTTTACTAAAAAAACATTGATTTTCTCAAAAACAGTCGATTAAACTCACATAAAAATGCTTAAAACCAATGTAAAACACTGAATTGCAATGAAACCAAGAACTTTTCCAATGAATTGATGCTATTTTTTCACAAAAAACATTATTTGCAATCACACTAACTTGGCATAAAAGAGTGTTTACTAAAAAAACATTGATTTCCTCAAAAACAGTCGATTAAACTTACAAAAATATGCTTTAAATAAATGTATAACACTAAATTGCAGTGAAACCAAGCCATTTTTCCAATGAATAACTCATAGTTTTCAGAAAAAACATATTATATGCAATCACACTAACTTGGCCTAAAACAGTGTTTACTAAAAAAACATTGATTTTCTCAAAAACAGTTCATTAAACTCACATAAAAATGCTTTAAACCAATGTAAAACACTGAATTGCAAAGAAACCAAGCAATTTTTCCAATGAATTACTGCTAGTTTTTCAGAAAAAACATATTAAATGCAATCACACTAACTTGGCCTAAAGCAGTGTTTACCAAAAAAACATTGATTTTCTCAAAAACAGTCGATTAAACTCACATAAAAATGCTTGAAACCAATGTAAAACACTGAATTGCAATGAAATCAAGCCATTTTTTCAATGAATAACTGCTAGTTTTCAGAAAAAACATATTATAAGCAATCACACTAAATTGGCCTAAAACAGTGTTTACAAAAAAAACATTGATTTTATCAAAAACAGTCGATAAACTCACATAAAAATGCTTTCAACCAATGTAAAACACTGGATTGCAATGAAACCAAGCCATTCTTTCAATGAATTACTGCTAGTTTTTCAGAAAAAACATATTATATGCAATCACACTAACTTGGCCTAAAACAGTGTTTAATAAAAAAACATGGATTTCCTCAAAAACTGTCGATTAAACTCGCATAAAAATGCTTTAAACCAATGTAAAACACTGAATTGCAATGAAACCAAGCCATTTTTCCAATGAATTACTGCTAGTTTTTCTGAAAAAACATATTATTTGCAACCACACTAACTTGGCCTGAAACAGTGTTTACTAAAAAAACATTGATTTTCTCAAAAACAGTCGATTAAACTCACATAAAAATGCTTAAAAACAATGTAAAACACTGAATTGCAATGAAACCAAGAACTTTTCCAATGAATTGATGCTATTTTTTCAGAAAAAACATTATTTGCAATCACACTAACTTGGCATCAAAGAGTGTTTACTAAAAAAACATTGATTTCCTCAAAAACAGTCGATTAAACTTACAAAAATATGCTTTAAACAAATGTATAACACTAAATTGCAGTGAAACCAAGCAATTTTTCCAATGAATAACTGATAGTTTTCAGAAAAAACATATTATATGCAATCACACTAACTTGGCCTAAAACAGTGTTTACTAAAAAAACATTGATTTTCTCAAAAACAGTCGATTAAACTCACATAAAAATGCTTTAAACCAATGTAAAACACTGAATTGCAATGAAACCAAGCCATTTTTCCAATGAATTACTGCTAGTTTTTCTGAAAAAACATATTATTTGCAAACACACTAACTTGGCCTAAAACAGTGTTTACTAAAAAAACATTGATTTTCTCAAAAACAGTCGATTAAACTCACATAAAAATGCTTAAAACCAATGTAAAACACTGAATTGCAATGAAACCAAGCCATTTTTCCAATGAATAACAGCTAGTTTTTAAGACAAAACATATGAAATGCAATCACACTAACTTGGCCTAGAACAGTGTTAACTAAAAAAACATTGATTTCCTCAAAAACAGTCCATTAAACTCACACAAAAATGCTTTAAACCAATGTAAAACACTGAATTGCAATGAAACCAAGCCATTTTTTCAATGAATTGATGCTATTTTTTCAGAATAAACATTATTTGCAATCACACTAACTTGGCATAAAAGAGTGTTTACTAAAAAAACATTGATTTCCTCAAAAACAGTCGATTAAACTTACAAATAAATGCTTTAAACCAAGGTAAAACACTAAATTGCAGTGAAATAAAGCCATTTTTTCAATGAATAACTGCTAGTTTTCAGAAAAAACATATTATAAGCAATCACACTAAATTGGCCTAAAACAGTGTTTACAAAAAAAACATTGATTTCATCAAAAACAGTCGATAAACTCACATAAAAATGCTTTCAACCAATGTAAAACACTGGATTGCAATGAAACCAAGCCATTCTTTCAATGAATTACTGCTAGTTTTTCAGAAAAAACATATTATTTGCAAACACACTAAGTTGGCCTAGAACAGTGTTTACTAAAAAAACATTGATTTTCTCAAAAACAGTCGATTAAACTCACACAAATATGTTTTAAACCAATGTAAAACACTGAATTGCAATGAAACCAATCCATTTTTCCAATGAATTGATGCTATTTTTTCTGAAAAAACATAATTTGCAATCACACTAACTTGGCATAAAAGAGTGTTTACTAAAAAAACAATGATTTCCTCAAAAACAGTCCATTAAACTCACACAAAAATGCTTTAAACCAATGTAAAACACTGAATTGCAATGAAACCATGCCATTTTTCCAATGAATTGATGCTATTTTTTCAGAAAAAACATTATTAGCAATCACACTAACTTGGCATAAAAGAGTGTTTACTAAAAAAACATTGATTTCCTCAAAAACAGTCGATTAAACTTACAAAAAAATGCTTTAAACCAATGTAAAACACTAAATTCCAGTGAAATAAAGCCATTTTTTCAATGAATTACTGCTAGTTTTTCAGAAAAAAAATATTATTTGCAAACACACTAAGTTGGCCTAGAACAGTGTTTACTAAAAAAACATTGATTTTCTCAAAAACAGTCGATTAAACTCACAAAAATATGTTTTAAACCAATGTAAAACACTGAATTGCAATGAAACCAATCCATTTTTCCAATGAATTGATGCTATTTTTTCAGAAAAAACATAATTTGCAATCACAATAACTTGGCATAAAAGAGTGTTTACTAAAAAAACATTGATTTCCTCAAAAACAGTCCATTAAACTCACACAAAAATGCTTTAAACCAATGTAAAACACTGAATTGCAATGAAACCAAGCCATTTTTCCAATGAATTGATGCTATTTTTTCAGAAAAAACATTATTTGCAATCACACTAACTTGGCATAAAAGAGTGTTTACTAAAAAAACATTGATTTTCTCAAAAACAGTCGATTAAACTCATAAAAATGCTTTAAACCAATGTAAAACACTGAATTGCAATGAAACCAAGCCATTTTTCCAATGAATTACTGCTAGTTTTTCTGAAAAAACATATTATTTGCAAACACACTAACTTTGCCTAAAACAGTGTTTACTAAAAAAACATTGATTTTCTCAAAAACAGTCGATTAAACTCACATAAAAATGCTTAAAACCAATGTAAAACACTGAATTTCAATGAAACCAAGCCATTTTTCCAATGAATAACAGCTAGTTTTTAAGACAAAACATATGAAATGCAATCACACTAACTTGGCCTAAAACAGTGTTAACTAAAAAAACATTGATTTCCTCAAAAACAGTCCATTAAACTCACACAAAAATGCTTTAAACCAATGTAAAACACTGAATTGCAATGAAACCAAGCCATTTTTCCAATGAATTGATGCTATTTTTTCAGAAAAAACATTATTTGCAATCACACTAACTTGGCATAAAAGAGTGTTTACTAAAAAAACATTGATTTCCTCAAAAACAGTCGATTAAACTTACAAAAAAATGCTTTAAACCAATGTAAAACACTAAATTGCAGTGAAATAAAGCCATTTTTTCAATGAATAACTGCTAGTTTTTCTGAAAAAACATATTATTTGCAAACACACTAAATTGGCCTAAAACAGTGTTTACTAAAAAAACATTGATTTTCTCAAAAACAGTCGATTAAACTCACATAAAAATGCTTAAAACCAATGTAAAACACTGAATTTCAATGAAACCAAGCCATTTTTCCAATGAATAACAGCTAGTTTTTAAGACAAAACATATGAAATGCAATCACACTAACTTGGCCTAAAACAGTGTTAACTAAAAAAACATTGATTTCCTCAAAAACAGTCCATTAAACTCACACAAAAATGCTTTAAACCAATGTAAAACACTGAATTGCAATGAAACCAAGCCATTTTTCCAATGAATTCATGCTTTTTTTTCAGAAAAAACATTATTTGCAATCACACTAACTTGGCATAAAAGAGTGTTTACTAAAAAAACATTGATTTCCTCAAAAACAGTCGATTAAACTTACAAAAAAATGCTTTAAACCAATGTAAAACACTAAATTGCAGTGAAATAAAGCCATTTTTTCAATGAATAACTGCTAGTTTTCAAAAAAAACATATTATAAGCAATCACACTAAATTGGCCTAAAACAGTGTTTACAAAAAAAACATTGATTTTATCAAAAACAGTCGATAAACTCACATAAAAATGCTTTCAACCAATGTAAAACACTGGATTGCAAGGAAACCAAGCCATTCTTTCAATGAATTACTGCTAGTTTTTCAGAAAAAACATATTATTTGCAAACACACTAAGTTTGCCTAGAACAGTGTTTACTAAAAAAACATTGATTTTCTCAAAAACAGTCGATTAAACTCACACAAATATGTTTTAAACCAATGTAAAACACTGAATTGCAATGAAACCAAGAACTTTTCCAATGAATTGATGCTATTTTTTCAGAAAAAACATTATTTGCAATCACACTAACTTGGCATAAAAGAGTGTTTACTAAAAAAACATTGATTTCCTCAAAAACAGTCGATTAAACTTACAAAAATATGCTTTAAACAAATGTATAACACTAAATTGCAGTGAAACCAAGCCATTCTTCCAATGAATAACTGATAGTTTTCAGAAAAAACATATTATATGCAATCACACTAACTTGGCCTAAAACAGTGTTTAGCAAAAAAACATTGATTTTCTCAAAAACAGTCGATTAAACTCACATAAAAATGCTTGAAACCAATGTAAAACACTGAATTGCAATGAAACCAAGCCATTTTTCCAATGAATTACTGCTAGTTTTTCTGAAAAAACATATTATTATCAAACACACTAACTTGGCCTAAAACAGTGTTTACTAAAAAAACATTGATTTTCTCAAAAACAGTCGATTAAACTCACATAAAAATGCTTAAAACCAATGTAAAACACTGATTTGCAATGAAACCAAGCCATTTTTCCAATGAATAACAGCTAGTTTTTAAGACAAAACATATGAAATGCAATCACACTAACTTGGCCTAAAACAGTGTTAACTAAAAAAACATTGATTTCCTCAAAAACAGTCCATTAAACTCACACAAAAATGCTTTAAACCAATGTAAAACACTGAATTGCAATGAAACCAAGCCATTTTTCCAATGAATTGATGCTATTTTTTCAGAAAAAACATTATTTGCAATCACACTAACTTGGCATAAAAGAGTGTTTACTAAAAAAACATTGATTTCCTCAAAAACAGTCGATTAAACTTACAAAAAAATGCTTTAAACCAATGTAAAACACTAAATTGCAGTGAAATAAAGCCATTTTTTCAATGAATAACTGCTAGTTTTCAAAAAAAACATATTATAAGCAATCACACTAAATTGGCCTAAAACAGTGTTTACAAAAAAAACATTGATTTTATCAAAAACAGTCGATAAACTCACATAAAAATGCTTTCAACCAATGTAAAACACTGGATTGCAAGGAAACCAAGCCATTCTTTCAATGAATTACTGCTAGTTTTTCAGAAAAAACATATTATTTGCAAACACACTAAGTTTGCCTAGAACAGTGTTTACTAAAAAAACATTGATTTTCTCAAAAACAGTCGATTAAACTCACACAAATATGTTTTAAACCAATGTAAAACACTGAATTGCAATGAAACCAAGAACTTTTCCAATGAATTGATGCTATTTTTTCAGAAAAAACATTATTTGCAATCACACTAACTTGGCATAAAAGAGTGTTTACTAAAAAAACATTGATTTCCTCAAAAACAGTCGATTAAACTTACAAAAATATGCTTTAAACAAATGTATAACACTAAATTGCAGTGAAACCAAGCCATTCTTCCAATGAATAACTGATAGTTTTCAGAAAAAACATATTATATGCAATCACACTAACTTGGCCTAAAACAGTGTTTAGTAAAAAAACATTGATTTTCTCAAAAACAGTCGATTAAACTCACATAAAAATGCTTAAAACCAATGTAAAACACTGATTTGCAATGAAACCAAGCCATTTTTCCAATGAATAACAGCTAGTTTTTAAGACAAAACATATGAAATGCAATCACACTAACTTGGCCTAAAACAGTGTTAACTAAAAAAACATTGATTTCCTCAAAAACAGTCCATTAAACTCACACAAAAATGCTTTAAACCAATGTAAAACACTGAATTGCAATGAAACCAAGCCATTTTTCCAATGAATTGATGCTATTTTTTCAGAAAAAACATTATTTGCAATTACACTAACTTGGCATAAAAGAGTGTTTACTAAAAAAACATTGATTTCCTCAAAAACAGTCGATTAAACTTACAAAAAAATGCTTTAAACCAATGTAAAACACTAAATTGCAGTGAAATAAAGCCATTTTTTCAATGAATAACTGCTAGTTTTCAAAAAAAGCATATTATAAGCAATCACACTAAATTGGCCTAAAACAGTGTTTACAAAAAAACATTGATTTTATCAAAAACAGTCGATAAACTCACATAAAAATGCTTTCAACCAATGTAAAACACTGGATTGCAAGGAAACCAAGCCATTCTTTCAATGAATTACTGCTAGTTTTTCAGAAAAAACATATTATTTGCAAACACACTAAGTTTGCCTAGAACAGTGTTTACTAAAAAAACATTGATTTTCTCAAAAACAGTCGATTAAACTCACACAAATATGTTTTAAACCAATGTAAAACACTGAATTGCAATGAAACCAATCCATTTTTCCAATGAATTGATGCTATTTTTTCAGAAAAAACATAATTTGCAATCACACTAACTTGGCATAAAAGAGTGTTTACTAAAAAAACATTGATTTCCTCAAAAACAGTCCATTAAACTCACACAAAAATGCTTTAAACCAATGTAAAACACTGAATTGCAATGAAACCAAGCCATTTTTCCAATGAATTGATGCTATTTTTACAGAAAAAACATTATTTGCAATCACACTAACTTGGCATAAAAGAGTGTTTACTAAAAAAACATTGATTTCCTCAAAAACAGTCGATTAAACTTACAAAAAAATGCTTTAAACCAATGTAAAACACTAAATTGCAGTGAAATAAAGCCATTTTTTCAATGAATAACTGCTAGTTTTCAGAAAAAACATATTATATGCAATCACACTAACTTGGCCTAAAACAGTGTTTAGTAAAAAAACATTGATTTTCTCAAAAACAGTCGATTAAACTCACATAAAAATGCTTTAAACCAATGTAAAACACTGAATTGCAATGAAACCAAGCCATTTTTCCAATGAATTACTGCTAGTTTTTCTGAAAAAACATATTATTTGCAAACACACTAACTTGGCCTAAAACAGTGTTTAGTAAAAAAACATTGATTTTCTCAAAAACAGTCGATTAAACTCACATAAAAATGCTTTAAACCAATGTAAAACACTGAATTGCAATGAAACCAAGCCATTTTTCCAATGAATTACTGCTAGTTTTTCTGAAAAAACATATGAAATGCAATCACACTAACTTGGCCTAAAACAGTGTTAACTAAAAAAACATTGATTTTCTCAAAAACAGTCCATTAAACTCACACAAAAATGCTTTAAACCAATGTAAAACACTGAATTGCAATGAAACCAAGCCATTTTTCCAATGAATTGATGCTATTTTTTCAGAAAAAACATTATTTGCAATCACACTAACTTGGCATAAAAGAGTGTTTACTAAAAAAACATTGATTTCCTCAAAAACAGTCGATTAAACTTACAAAAAAATGCTTTAAACCAATGTAAAACACTAAATTGCAGTGAAATAAAGCCATTTTTTCAATGAATAACTGCTAGTTTTCAAAAAAAACATATTATAAGCAATCACACTAAATTGGCCTAAAACAGTGTTTACAAAAAAAACATTGATTTTATCAAAAACAGTCGATAAACTCACATAAAAATGCTTTCAACCAATGTAAAACACTGGATTGCAAGGAAACCAAGCCATTCTTTCAATGAATTACTGCTATTTTTTCAGAAAAAACATATTATTTGCAAACACACTAAGTTTGCCTAGAACAGTGTTTACTAAAAAAACATTGATTTTCTCAAAAACAGTCGATTAAACTCACACAAATATGTTTTAAACCAATGTAAAACACTGAATTGCAATGAAACCAAGAACTTTTCCAATGAATTGATGCTATTTTTTCAGAAAAAACATTATTTGCAATCACACTAACTTGGCATAAAAGAGTGTTTACTAAAAAAACATTGATTTCCTCAAAAACAGTCGATTAAACTTACAAAAATATGCTTTAAACAAATGTATAACACTAAATTGCAGTGAAACCAAGCCATTCTTCCAATGAATAACTGATAGTTTTCAGAAAAAACATATTATATGCAATCACACTAACTTGGCCTAAAACAGTGTTTAGTAAAAAAACATTGATTTTCTCAAAAACAGTCGATTAAACTCACATAAAAATGCTTTAAACCAATGTAAAACACTGAATTGCAATGAAACCAAGCCATTTTTCCAATGAATTACTGCTAGTTTTTCTGAAAAAACATATTATTTGCAAACACACTAACTTGGCCTAAAACAGTGTTTACTAAAAAAACATTGATTTTCTCAAAAACAGTCGATTAAACTCACATAAAAATGCTTAAAACCAATGTAAAACACTGATTTGCAATGAAACCAAGCCATTTTTCCAATAAATAACAGCTAGTTTTTAAGACAAAACATATGAAATGCAATCACACTAACTTGGCCTAAAACAGTGTTAACTAAAAAAACATTGATTTCCTCAAAAACAGTCCATTAAACTCACACACAAATGCTTTAAACCAATGTAAAACACTGAATTGCAATGAAACCAAGCCATTTTTCCAATGAATTGATGCTATTTTTTCAGAAAAAGCATTATTTGCAATCACACTAACTTGGCATAAAAGAGTGTTTACTAAAAAAACATTGATTTCCTCAAAAACAGTCGATTAAACTTACAAAAAAATGCTTTAAACCAATGTAAAACACTAAATTGCAGTGAAATAAAGCCATTTTTTCAATGAATAACTGCTAGTTTTCAGAAAAAACATATTATATGCAATCACACTAAATTGGCCTAAAACAGTGTTTACTAAAAAAACATTGATTTTCTAAAAAACAGTCGAGTAAACTCACATAAAAATGCTTTCAACCAATGTAAAACACTGGATTGCAATGAAACCAAGCCACTTTTCCAATGAATTACTGCTAGTTTTTCAGAAAAAACATATTATTTGCAAACACACTAAGTTGGCCTAAAACAGTGTTTACTAAAAAAACATTGATTTTCTCAAAAACAGTCGATTAAACTCACATAAAAATGCTTAAAACCAATGTAAAACACTGAATTGCAATGAAACCAAGCAATTTTTCCAATGAATTGATGCTATTTTTTCAGAAAAAACATTATTTGCAATCACACTAACTTGGCATAAAAGAGTGTTTACGAAAAAAACATTGATTTTCTCAAAAACAGTCGATTAAACTTACAAAAAATTGCTTTAAACCAATGTAAAACACTAAACTGCAGTGAAACAAAGAAAGTTTTCCAATGAATAACTGCTAGTTTTCAGAAAAAACATATTATATGCAATCACACTAACTTGGCCTAAAACAGTGTTTACTAAAAAAACATTGATTTTCTCAAAAACAGTCGATTAAAATCACAAAAAAATGCTTTAAACCAATGTAAAACACTGAATTGCAATGAAACCAAGCATTTTTTCCAATGAATTGATGCTATTTTTTCAGAAAAAACATTATTTGGAATCACACTAACTTGGCATAAAAGAGTGTTTACTACAAAAACATTGATTTCCTCAAAAACAGTCGATTAAAGTTACGAAAAAATGCTTTAAACCAATGTAAAACACTAAATTGCAGTGAAACCAAGCCATTTTTCCAATGAATAACTGCTAGTTTTTTGGAAAAAACATATTATTTGCAATCACTATAACTTGGCCTGAAACAATGTTTACTAAAAGAACATTGATTTTCTCAAAAACAGTCCATTAAACTCACACAAAAATGCTTTAAACCAATGTAAAACACTGAATTGCAATAAAACAACGCCATTTTTCAAATGAATAACAGCTAGTTTTTCAGAAAAAACATATTAAATGCAATCACACTAACTTGGCCTAAGACAGTGTTTACTAAAAAAACATTGATTTTCTCAAAAACAGTCGATTAAACTTACAAAAAAATGCTTTAAACCAATGTAAAACTCTGAATTGCAATGAAACCAAGCTATTTTTCCAATGAATTACTGCTAGTTTTTCAGAAAAACATATTATTTGCAAACACACTAACTTGGCCTAAAACAGTGTTTACTAAAAAAACATTGATTTTATCAAAAACAGTCGATAAACTCACATAAAAATGCTTTCAACCAATGTAAAACACTGGATTGCAAGGAAACCAAGCCATTCTTTCAATGAATTACTGCTAGTTTTTCAGAAAAAACATATTATTTGCAAACACACTAAGTTTGCCTAGAACAGTGTTTACTAAAAAAACATTGATTTTCTCAAAAACAGTCGATTAAACTCACACAAATATGTTTTAAACCAATGTAAAACACTGAATTGCAATGAAACCAAGAACTTTTCCAATGAATTGATGCTATTTTTTCAGAAAAAACATTATTTGCAATCACACTAACTTGGCATAAAAGAGTGTTTACTAAAAAAACATTGATTTCCTCAAAAACAGTCGATTAAACTTACAAAAATATGCTTTAAACAAATGTATAACACTAAATTGCAGTGAAACCAAGCCATTCTTCCAATGAATAACTGATAGTTTTCAGAAAAAACATATTATATGCAATCACACTAACTTGGCCTAAAACAGTGTTTAGTAAAAAAACATTGATTTTCTCAAAAACAGTCGATTAAACTCACATAAAAATGCTTTAAACCAATGTAAAACACTGAATTGCAATGAAACCAAGCCATTTTTCCAATGAATTACTGCTAGTTTTTCTGAAAAAACATATTATTTGCAAACACACTAACTTGGCCTAAAACAGTGTTTACTAAAAAAACATTGATTTTCTCAAAAACAGTCGATTAAACTCACATAAAAATGCTTAAAACCAATGTAAAACACTGGATTGCAATGAAACCAAGCCACTTTTCCAATGAATTACTGCTAGTTTTTCAGAAAAAACATATTATTTGCAAACACACTAAGTTGGCCTAAAACAGTGTTTACTAAAAAAACATTGATTTTCTCAAAAACAGTCGATTAAACTCACATAAAAATGCTTAAAACCAATGTAAAACACTGAATTGCAATGAAACCAAGCAATTTTTCCAATGAATTGATGCTATTTTTTCAGAAAAAACATTATTTGCAATCACACTAACTTGGCATAAAAGAGTGTTTACGAAAAAAACATTGATTTTCTCAAAAACAGTCGATTAAACTTACAAAAAATTGCTTTAAACCAATGTAAAACACTAAACTGCAGTGAAACAAAGAAAGTTTTCCAATGAATAACTGCTAGTTTTCAGAAAAAACATATTATATGCAATCACACTAACTTGGCCTAAAACAGTGTTTACTAAAAAAACATTGATTTTCTCAAAAACAGTCGATTAAAATCACAAAAAAATGCTTTAAACCAATGTAAAACACTGAATTGCAATGAAACCAAGCATTTTTTCCAATGAATTGATGCTATTTTTTCAGAAAAAACATTATTTGGAATCACACTAACTTGGCATAAAAGAGTGTTTACTACAAAAACATTGATTTCCTCAAAAACAGTCGATTAAAGTTACGAAAAAATGCTTTAAACCAATGTAAAACACTAAATTGCAGTGAAACCAAGCCATTTTTCCAATGAATAACTGCTAGTTTTTTGGAAAAAACATATTATTTGCAATCACTATAACTTGGCCTGAAACAATGTTTACTAAAAAAACATTGATTTTCTCAAAAACAGTCCATTAAACTCACACAAAAATGCTTTAAACCAATGTAAAACACTGAATTGCAATAAAACAACGCCATTTTTCAAATGAATAACAGCTAGTTTTTCAGAAAAAACATATTAAATGCAATCACACTAACTTGGCCTAAGACAGTGTTTACTAAAAAAACATTGATTTTCTCAAAAACAGTCGATTAAACTTACAAAAAAATGCTTTAAACCAATGTAAAACTCTGAATTGCAATGAAACCAAGCTATTTTTCCAATGAATTACTGCTAGTTTTTCAGAAAAACATATTATTTGCAAACACACTAACTTGGCCTAAAACAGTGTTTACTAAAAAAACATTGATTTTATCAAAAACAGTCGATTAAACTCACATAAAAATGCGTTAAACCAATGTAAAACACTGGATTGCAATGAAACCAAGCCATTCTTTCAATGAATTACTGCTAGTTTTTCAGAAAAAAACATATTATTTGCAAACACACTAAGTTGGCCTAGAACAGTGTTTACTAAAAAAACATTGATTTTCTCAAAAACAGTCGATTAAACTCACACAAATATGTTTTAAACAAATGTAAAACACTGAATTGCAATGAAACCAATCCATTTTTCCAATGAATTGATGCTATTTTTTCAGAAAAAACATAATTTGCAATCACACTAACTTGGCATAAAAGAGTGTTTACTAAAAAAACATTGATTTCCTCAAAAACAGTCCATTAAACTCACACAAAAATGCATTAAACTAATGTAAAACACTAAAGTGCATTGAAACCAAGCCATTTTTCCAATGAATTGATGCTATTTTTTCAGAAAAAACATTATTTGCAATCACACTAACTTGGCCTAAAACAGTGTTTACAAAAAAAACATTGATTTTATCAAAAACAGTCGATTAAACTCACATAAAAATGCTTTCAACCAATGTAAAACACTGGATTGGAATGAAACCAAGCCACTTTTCCAATGAATTACTGCTAGTTTTTCAGAAAAAACATATTATTTGCAAACACACTAAGTTGGCCTAGAACAGTGTTTACTAAAAAAACATTGATTTTCTCAAAAACAGTCGATTAAAGTCACATAAAAATGCTTAAAACCAATGTAAAACACTGAATTGCAATGAAACCAAGCAATTTTTCCAATGAATTGATGCTATTTTTTCAGAAAAAACATAATTTGCAATCACACTAACTTGGCATAAAAGAGTGTTTACTAAAAAAACAGTGATTTCCTCAAAAACAGTCGATTAAACTTACAAAAAAATGCTTTAAACCAATGCAAAATACTAAATTGCAGTGAAACCAAGCCATTTTTCCAATGAATTACTGCTAGTTTTTCAGAAAAAACATATTATTTGCAATCACACTAACTTGGCCTAAAACAGTGTTTACAAAAAAAACATTGATTTTCTCAAAAACAGTCGATTAAACTCACACAAAAATGCTTTAAACCAATGTAAAACACTTAATTGCAATAAAACCACTCCATTTTTCCAATGAATAACAGCTAGTTTTTCAGACAAAACATATTAAATGCAATCACACTAACTTGGCCTAAGACAGTGTTTACTAAAAAAAACATTGATTTTCTAAAAAAACAGTCGATTAAACTCACATAAAAATGCTAAAAACCAATGTAAAAAGCTGAATTGCAATGAACCCAAGCAATTTTTCCAATGAATTGATGCTATTTGTTCAGAAACAACATTATTTACAATCACACTAACTTGGCATAAAAGAGTGTTTACTAAAAAAACATTGATTTCCTCAAAAACAGTCGATTAAACTTACAAAAAAATGCCTTAAACCAATGTAAAACACTAAATTGCAGTAAAACCAAGCCATTTTTCCAATGAATAACTGCTAGTTTTCAGAAAAAACATATTATATCCAATCACACTAAATTGGCCTAAAACAGTGTTTACTAAAAAAACATTGATTTTATCAAAAACAGTCGATTAAACTCACATAAAAATGCTTTCAACCAATGTAAAACACTGAATTGCAATGAAACCAAGCCATTTTTCCAATGAATTACTGCTAGTTTTTCAGAAAAAAACATATTATTTGCAATCACACTAACTTGGCCTAAAACAGTGTTTACTAAAAGAACATTGATTTTATCAAAAACAGTCGATTAAACTCACATAAAAATGCTTTCAACCAATGTAAAACACTGGATTGCAATGAAACCAAGCCATTCTTTCAATGAATTACTGCTAGTTTTTCAGAAAAAACATATTATTTGCAAACACACTAAGTTGGCCTAGAACAGTGTTTACTAAAAAAACATTGATTTTCTCAAAAACAGTCGATTAAACTCACACAAATATGTTTTAAACCAATGTAAAACACTGAATTGCAATGAAAACAATCCATTTTTCCAATGAATTGATGCTATTTTTTCAGAAAAAACATAATTTGCAATCACACTAACTTGGCATAAAAGAGTGTTTACTAAAAAAACATTGATTTCCTCAAAAACAGTCCATTAAACTCACACAAAAATGCTTTAAACTACTGTAAAACACTAAAGTGCAATGAAACCAAGCCATTTTTCCAATGAATTGATGCTATTTTTTCAGAAAAAACATTATTTGCAATCACACTAACTTGGCCTAAAAATGTGTTTACAAAAAAAACATTGATTTTATCAAAAACAGTCGATTAAACTCACATAAAAATGCTTTCAACCAATGTAAAACACTGGATTGCAATGAAACCAAGCCACTTTTCCAATGAATTACTGCTAGTTTTTCAGAAAAAACATATTATTTGCAAACACACTAAGTTGGCCTAGAACAGTGTTTACTAAAAAAACATTGATTTTCTCAAAAACAGTCGATTAAAGTCACATAAAAATGCTTAAAACCAATGTAAAACACTGAATTGCAATGAAACCAAGCAATTTTTCCAATGAATTGATGCTATTTTTTCAGAAAAAACATAATTTGCAATCACACGAACTTGGCCTAAAGCAGTGTTTACTAAAAAAACATTGATTTTCTCAAAAACAGTCCATTAAACTCACATAAAAATGCTTTAAACCAATGTAAAACACTAAATTGCAATGAAACAAAGCCATTTCTCCAATGAATTAATGCTAGTTTTTCAGAAATAACATATTATATGCAATCACACTTACTTGGCCTAAAAAAGTGTTTACAAAAAAAACATTGATTTCCTCAAAAACTGTAGATTAAACTCACACAAATATGCTTTAAACCAATGTAATACACTAAATTGCAATGAAACCAAGCCATTTTTCCAATGAATAACTGCTAGTTTTTCAGAAAAAAAACATCTTATATGCAATCACACTAACTTGGCCTAAAACAGTGTTTAATAAAAAAATATTGATTTCCTCAAAAACTGTCGATTAAACTCGCATAAAAATGCTTTACACTAATGTAAAACACTAAATTGCAATAAAACCAAGCCATTTTTCCAATGAATGACAGTTAGTTTTTCAGAAAAAACATATTAAATGCAATCACACTAACTTGGCCTAAGACAGTGTTTACTAAAAAAACATTGATTTTCTCAAAACAGTCGATTAAACTCACATCAAAATGCTTAAAACCAATGTAAAAAGCTGATTGCAATGAAACCAAGCCATTTTTCCAATGAATAACAGCTAGTTTTTCAGAAAAAACATATTATTTGCAAACACACTAAGTTGGCCTAGAACAGTGTTTACTAAAAAAACATTGATTTTCTCAAAAACAGTCGATTAAAGTCACATAAAAATGCTTAAAACCAATGTAAAACACTGAATTGCAATGAAACCAAGCAATTTTTCCAATGAATTGATGCTATTTTTTCAGAAAAAACATAATTTGCAATCACACTAACTTGGCCTAAAACAGTGTTTACTAAAAAAACATTGATTTTCTCAAAAACAGTCCATTAAACTCACATAAAAATGCTTTAAACCAATGTAAAACACTAAATTGCAATGAAACCAAGCCATTTCTCCAATGAATTACTGCTAGTTTTTCAGAAATAACATATTATTTGCAATCACACTTACTTGGCCTAAAAAAGTGTTTACTAAAAAAACATTGATTTCCTCAAAAACTGTAGATTAAACTCACACAAATATGCTTTAAACCAATGTAATACACTAAATTGCAATGAAACCAAGCCATTTTTCCAATGAATAACTGCTAGTTTTTCAGAAAAAAAACATCTTATATGCAATCACACTAACTTGGCCTAAAACAGTGTTTAATAAAAAAATATTGATTTCCTCAAAAACTGTCGATTAAACTCGCATAAAAGTGCTTTACACTAATGTAAAACACTAAATTGCAATAAAACCAAGCCATTTTTCCAATGAATAACAGTTAGTTTTTCAGAAAAAACATATTAAATGCAATCACACTAACTTGGCCTAAGACAGTGTTTACTAAAAAACATTGATTTTCTCAAAACAGTCGATTAAACTCACATCAAAATGCTTAAAACCAATGTAAAAAGCTGATTGCAATGAAACCAAGCCATTTTTCCAATGAATAACAGCTAGTTTTTCAGAAAAAACATATTATTTGCAAACACACTAAGTTGGCCTAGAACAGTGTTTACTAAAAAAACATTGATTTTCTCAAAAACAGTCGATTAAAGTCACATAAAAATGCTTAAAACCAATGTAAAACACTGAATTGCAATGAAACCAAGCAATTTTTCCAATGAATTGATGCTATTTTTTCAGAAAAAACATAATTTGCAATCACACTAACTTGGCCTAAAACAGTGTTTACTAAAAAAACATTGATTTTCTCAAAAACAGTCCATTAAACTCACATAAAAATGCTTTAAACCAATGTAAAACACTAAATTGCAATGAAACAGAGCCATTTCTCCAATGAATTACTGCTAGTTTTTCAGAAATAACATATTATTTGCAATCACACTTACTTGGCCTAAAAAAGTGTTTACTAAAAAAACATTGATTTCCTCAAAAACTGTAGATTAAACTCACACAAATATGCTTTAAACCAATGTAATACACTAAATTGCAATGAAACCAAGCCATTTTTCCAATGAATAACTGCTAGCTTTTCAGAAAAAAAACATCTTATATGCAATCACACTAACTTGGCCTAAAACAGTGTTTAATAAAAAAATATTGATTTCCTCAAAAACTGTCGATTAAACTCGCATAAAAATGCTTTACACTAATGTAAAACACTAAATTGCAATAAAACCAAGCCATTTTTCCAATGAATAACAGTTAGTTTTTCAGAAAAAACATATTAAATGCAATCACACTAACTTGGCCTAAGACAGTGTTTACTAAAAAGACATTGATTTTCTCAAAACAGTCGATTAAACTCACATCAAAATGCTTAAAACCAATGTAAAAAGCTGATTGCAATGAAACCAAGCCATTTTTCCAATGAATAACAGCTAGTTTTTCAGAAAAAACATATTAAATGCAATCACACTAACTTGGCCTAAAACAGTGATTACCAAAAAAAAAATGATTTTCTCATAAACAGTCGATTAAACTCACATAAAAATGCTTAAAACCAATGTAAAACACTGAATTGCAATGAAAACAAGCCATTCTTTCAAAGAATTACTGCTATTTTTTCAGAAAAACATATTATTTGCAATCACACTAACTTGGCCTAAAACAGTGTTTACTAAAAAAACATTGATTTTCTCATAAACAGTCGATTAAACTCACATAAAAATGCTTAAAACCAATGTAAAACACTGAATTGCAATGAAACCAAGCCATTCTTTCAAAGAATTAATGCTATTTTTTCAGAAAAACATATTATTTGCAATCACACTAACTTGGCCTAAAACAGTGTTTACTAAAAAAACATTGATTTTCTCAAAAACAGTCCATTAAACTCACATAAAAATGCTTTAAACCAATGTAAAACACTAAATTGCAATGAAACCAAGCCATTTTTCCAATGAATTACTGCTAGTTTTTCAGAAAAAACATATTATATGCAATCACACGAACTTGGCCTACAGAAGACAGTGTTTACTAAAATAACATTGATTTTCTCAAAAACAGTCGATTAAACTCACACAAAAATGCTTAAAACCAATGTAAAACAATGAATTGCAATGAAACCATGCCATTATTTCAATGAATAACAGCTAGTTTTTCAGAAAAAACATATTAAATGCAATCACACTAACTTGGCCTATAACAGTGTTTACTCAAAAAACATTGATTTTCTAAAAAACAGTCGATTAAACTCACACAAAAATGCATAAAACCAATGTAAAACACTGAATTGCAATCAAACCAAGCCATTTTTACAATGAATAACTGCTAGTTTTTTGGAAAAAACATATTATATGCAATCACACGAACTTGGCCTACAGAAGACAGTGTTTACTATAATAACATTGATTTTCTCAAAAACAGTCGATTAAACTCACACAAAAATGCTTAAAACCAATGTAAAACACTAAATTGCAATGAAACCATGCCATTTTTTCAATGAATAACAGCTAGTTTTTCAGAAAAAACATATTAAATGCAATCACACTAACTTGGCCTAAAACAGTGTTTACCAGAAAAACATTGATTTTCTCAAAAACAGTCGATTAAACTCACACAAAAATGCATAAAACCAATGTAAAACACTGAATTGCAATGAAACCAAGCCATTTTTACAATGAATAACTGCTAGTTTTTTGGAAAAAACATATTATTTGCAACCACACTAACTTGGCCTAAAACAATGTTTACTAAAAAAACATTGATTTTCTCAAAAACAGTCCATTAAACTCACACAAAAATGCTTTAAACCAATGTAAACCACTAAATTGCAATGAAACCAAGCCATTTTTCTAATGAATTACTGCTAGTTTTTCAGAAAAAACATATTCTTTGCAATCAAACTAACTTGGCATAAAAGAGTGTTTACTAAAAAAACATTGATTTCCTCAAAAACAGTCGATTAAACTTACAAAAAAATGCTTTAAACCAATGTAAAACACTAAATTGCAGTGAAACCAAGCCATTTTTCCAATGAATAACTGCTAGTTTTCAGAATAAACATATTATATGCAATCACACTAACTTGACCTAAAACAGTGTTTACTAAAAAAACATTGATTTTTTTCAAAAACATTCGATTAAACTCACATAAAAATGCTTTAAACCAATGTAAAACACTGAATTGCAATGAAACCAAGCCATTTTTCCAATAAATTACCGCTAGTCTTTCTGATAAAACATATTATTTGCAAACACACTAACTTGGCCTAAAACAGTGTTTACTAAAAAAACATTGATTTTCTCAAAAACAGTCCATTAAACTCACACAAAAATGCTTCAAACCAATGTAAAACACTGAATTGCAATGAAACCAAGCCATTTTTCCAATGAATAACAGCTAGTTTTTCAGAAAAAACATATTAAATGCAATAACACTAACTTGGCCTAAAACAGTGTTTAATAAATAAACATTGATTTCCTCAAAAACTGTCGATTAAACTCGCATAAAAATGCTTTACACTAATGTAAAACACTAAATTGCAATAAAACCAAGCCATTTTTCCAATGAATAACAGTTAGTTTTTCAGAAAAAACATATGAAATGCAATCACACTAACTTGGCCTAAGACAGTGTTTACTAAAAAAACATTGATTTTCTCAAAACAGTCGATTAAACTCACATCAAAATGCTTAAAACCAATGTAAAAAGCTGATTGCAATGAAACCAAGCCATTTTTCCAATGAATAACAGCTAGTTTTTCAGAAAAAACATATTAAATGCAATCACACTAACTTGGCCTACAGAAGACAGTGTTTACTATAATAACATTGATTTTCTCAAAAACAGTCGATTAAACTCACAGAAAAATGCTTAAAACCAATGTAAAACAATGAATTGCAATGAAACCATGCCATTTTTTCAATGAATAACAGCTAGTTTTTCAGAAAAAACATATTAAATGCAATCACACTAACTTGGCCTAAAACAGTGTTTACCAGAAAAACATTGATTTTCTCAAAAACAGTCGATTAAACTCACATAAAAATGCTTAAAACCAATGTAAAACACTGAATTGCAATGAAACCAAGCAATTTTTCCAATGAATTGATGCTATTTTTTCAGAAAAAACATAATTTGCAATCACACTAACTTGGCCTAAAACAGTGTTTACTAAAAAAACATTGATTTTCTCAAAAACAGTCCATTAAACTCACATAAAAATGCTTTAAACCAATGTAAAACACTAAATTGCAATGAAACCAAGCCATTTCTCCAATGAATTACCGCTAGTTTTTCAGAAATAACATATTATTTGCAATCACACTTACTTGGCCTAAAAAAGTGTTTACTAAAAAAACATTGATTTCCTCAAAAACTTTAGATTAAACTCACACAAATATGCTTTAAACCAATGTAATACACTAAATTGCAATGAAACCAAGCCATTTTTCAAATGAATAACTGCTAGTTTTTCAGAAAAAAACATATTATATGCAATCACACTAACTTGGCCTAAAACAGTGTTTAATAAAAAAAATATTGATTTCCTCAAAAACTGTCGATTAAACTCGCATAAAAATGCTTTACACTAATGTAAAACACTAAATTGCAATAAAACCAAGCCATTTATTCAATGAATTACTGCTAGTTTTTCAGAAAAAACATAGTATTTGCAATCACACTAACTTGGCCTAAGACAGTGTTTACTAAAAAACATTGATTTCCTCAAAAACTGTCGATTAAACTCACATAAACATGCTTTAAACCAATGTAAAACACTGAATTGCAATGAAACCAAGCCATTTCTCCAATAAATTACTGCTAATTTCTCAGAAATAACATATTATTTGCAATCACACTTAATTGGCCTGAAAAAGTGTTTACTAAATAAACATTGATTTCCTCAAAAACTGTCGATTAAACTCACACAAAAATGCTTTAAACCAATGTAATACACTGAATTGCAATGAAACCAAGCCATTTTTCCAATGAATAACTACTAGTTTTTCAGAAAAAACATATTATATGCAATCACACTAACTTGGCCTAAAACAGTGTTTAATAAAAAAACATTGATTTCCTCAAAAACTGTCTATTAAACTCGCATAAAAATCTTTAAACCAATGTAAAACACTGAATTGCATTGAAACCAAGCCATTTTTCCAATGAATTACTAATAGTTTTTCAGAATAAACATATTATTTGCAAACACACTAACTTGGCCTAAAACAGTGTTTGCTAAAACAACATTGATTTTCTCAAAAACAGTCGATTAAACTCACACAAAAATGCTTAAAACAAATGTAAAACACTGAATTGCAATGAAACCAAGCCATTTTTCCAATGAATAACAGCTAGTTTTTCAGAAAAAACATATTAAATGCAATCACACTAACTTGGCCTAAAACAGTGTTTACCAAAAAAAAATTGATTTTCTCAAAAACAGTCGATTAAACTCACATAAAAATGCTTAAAACCAATGTAAAACAGTGAATTGCAATGAAACCAAGCCATTCTTTCAAAGAATTACTGCTATTTTTTCAGAAAAACATATTATTTGCAATCACACTAACTTGGCCTAAAACAGTGTTTACTAAAAAAACATTGATTTTCTCAAAAACAGTCCATTAAACTCACATAAAAATGCTTTAAACCAATGTAAAACACTAAATTGCAATGAAACCAAGCCATTTCTCCAATGAATTACTGCTAGTTTTTCAGAAATAACATATTATTTGCAATCACACTTACTTGGCCTAAAAAAGTGTTTACTAAAAAAACATTGATTTCCTCAAAAACTGTAGATTAAACTCACACAAATATGCTTTAAACCAATGTAATACACTAAATTGCAATGAAACCAAGCCACTTTTCCAATGAATAACTGCTAGTTTTTCAGAAAAACATATTATATGCAATCACACTAACTTGGCCTAAAACAGTGTTTAATAAAAAAATATTGATTTCCTAAAAAACTGTCGATTAAACTCGCATAAAAATGCTTTACACTAAGGTAAAACATTAAATTGCAATAAAACCAAGCCATTCATTCAATGAATTACTGCTAGTTTTTCAGAAAAAACGTATTATTTGCAATCACACTAACTTGTCCTAAAACAATGTTTACTCAAAAAACATTAATTTCCTCAAAAACTGTCGATTAAACTCACATAAAAATGCTTTAAACCAATGTAAAACACTTAATTGTTATGAAACCAAAAAATTTTTCCAATGAATTACTGCTAGTTTTTCGAAAAAAAAATAAATTATTTGCAATCACACTAACTTGGCCTAAAACAATGTTTACTAAAAAAAACATTGATTTTCTCACAAACAGTCGATTAAACTCACATGAAAATGCTTTAAACCAATGTAAAACACTAAATTGAAATAAAACCAAGCCATTTTTCCAATGATTTACAGCTAGTTTTTCAGAAAAAACATATTATTTGCAATCACACTAACTTGGCCTAAAACAGTGTTTACTGAACAAACATTGATTTTCTCAAAAACAGTACATTAAACTCACACAAAAATGCTTTAAACCAATGTAAAACACTAAAGTGCAATGAAGCAAAGCCATTTTTCCAATATATAACTGCTAGTTTTTCAGAAAAAACATATTATATGCAATCACACTAACGTGGCCTAAGACAGTGTTTACTAAAAAAACATTGATTTTCTCAAAAACAGTCGATTAAACTCACAAAAAAATGCTTAAAACCAATGTAAAACACTGAATTGCAATGAAACCAAGCAACTTTTCCAATGAATTGATGCTATTTTTTCAGAAAAAACATTATTTGCAATCGCACTAACTTGGCATAAAAGAGTGTTTACTAAAAAACATTGATTTCCTCAAAAACAGTCGATTAAACTCACATAATAATGCTTGAAACCAATGTAAAACACTGAATTGCTATGAAACTAAGCCATTTTTCCAATGAATTACTGCTAGTTTTTCAGAAAAAACATATTATTTGCAAACACACTAACTTGGCCTAAAACAGTGTTTACTCAAAAAACATTGATTTTCTCAAAAACAGTCGATTAAACTCACACAAAAATGCTTAAAACCATTGTAAAACACTGAATTGCAATGAAACCAAGCCATTTTTCCAATGAATAACAGCTAGTTTTTCAGAAAAAACATATTAAATGCAATCACACTAACTGGGCCTAAAACATTGTTTACTCAAAAAACATTGATTTTCTCAAAAACAGTCGATTAAACTCACACAAAAATGCTTAAAACCAATGTAAAACACTGAATTGCAATGAAACCAAGCCATTTTTCCAATGAATTACTGCTAGTTTTTCAGAAAAAACATATTATATGCAATCACACGAACTTGGCCTACAGAAGACAGTGTTTACTAAAAGAACATTGATTTTCTCAAAAACAGTCGAATAAACTCACATAAAAATGCTTAAAACCAACGTAAAACACTGAATTGCAATGAAACCAAGCAATTTTTCCAATGAATTGATGCTATTTTTTCAGAAAATACATAATTTGCAATCACACTAACTTGGCCTAAAACAATGTTTACTAAAAAAACATTGATTTTCTCAAAAACAGTCGATTAAACTCACACAAAAATGCTTTAAACCAATGTAAAACACTAAATTGTAATGAAACCAAGCCATTTTTCCAATGAATTACTGCTAGTTTTTCAGAAAAAACATATTATTTGCAAACACACTAACTTGGCCTACAGAAGACAGTGTTTACTAAAATAACATTGATTTTCTCAAAAACAGTCCATTAAACTCACATAAAAATGCTTAAAACCAACGTAAAACACTGAATTGCAATGAAACCAAGCCATTTTTCCAATGAATAGCTGCTAGTTTTTCAGAAAAAACATATTATATGCAATCACACTAACTTGGCCTAAAACAGTGTTTAATAAAAAAACATTGATTTCCTCAAAAACTGTCGATTAAACTCGCATAAAAATGCTTTACACTAAGGTAAAACATTAAATTGCAATAAAACCAAGCCATTTATTCAATGAATTACTGCTAGTTTTTCAGAAAAAACGTATTATTTGCAATCACACTAACTTGTCCTAAAACAATGTTTACTCAAAAAACATTAATTTCCTCAAAAACTGTCGATTAAACTCACATAAAAATGCTTTAAACCAATGTAAAACACTAAATTGAAATAAAACCAAGCCATTTTTCCAATGATTTACAGCTAGTTTTTCAGAAAAAACATATTATTTGCAATCACACTAACTTGGCCTAAAACAGTGTTTACTGAACAAACATTGATTTTCTCAAAAACAGTCCATTAAACTCACACAAAAATGCTTGAAACCAATGTAAAACACTAAAGTGCAATGAAGCAAAGCCATTTTTCCAATATATAACTGCTAGTTTTTCAGAAAAAACATATTATATGCAATGACACTAACGTGGCCTAAGACAGTGTTTACTAAAAAAACATTGATTTTCTCAAAAACAGTCGATTAAACTCACAAAAAAATGCTTAAAACCAATGTAAAACACTGAATTGCAATGAAACCAAGCAACTTTTCCAATGAATTGATGCTATTTTTTCAGAAAAAACATTATTTGCAATCACACTAACTTGGCATAAAAGAGTGTTTACTAAAAAACATTGATTTCCTCAAAAACAGTCGATTAAACTCACATAATAATGCTTGAAACCAATGTAAAACACTGAATTGCTATGAAACTAAGCCATTTTTCCAATGAATTACTGCTAGTTTTTCAGAAAAAACATATTATTTGCAAACACACTAACTTGGCCTAAAACAGTGTTTACTCAAAAAACATTGATTTTCTCAAAAACAGTCGATTAAACTCACACAAAAATGCTTAAAACCATTGTAAAACACTGAATTGCAATGAAACCAAGCCATTTTTCCAATGAATAACAGCTAGTTTTTCAGAAAAAACATATTAAATGCAATCATACTAACTGGGCCTAAAACATTGTTTACTCAAAAAACATTGATTTTCTCAAAAACAGTCCATTAAACTCACACAAAAATGCTTTAAACCAATGTAAAACACTAAATTGCAATGAAACCAAGCCATTTTTCCAATGAATTACTGCTAGTCATTCAGAAAAAACATATTATATGCAATCACACGAACTTGGCCTACAGAAGACAGTGTTTACTAAAAGAACATTGATTTTCTCAAAAACAGTCGAATAAACTCACATAAAAATGCTTAAAACCAACGTAAAACACTGAATTGCAATGAAAAAAAGGAATTTTTCCAATGAATTGATGCTATTTTTTCAGAAAATACATAATTTGCAATCACACTAACTTGGCCTAAAACAATGTTTACTAAAAAAACATTGATTTTCTCAAAAACAGTCGATTAAACTCACACAAAAATGCTTTAAACCAATGTAAAACACTAAATTGTAATGAAACCAAGCCATTTTTCCAATGAATTACTGCTAGTTTTTCAGAAAAAACATTTTATATGCAATCACACGAACTTGGCCTACCGAAGACAGTGTTTACTAAAAGAACATTGATTTTCTCAAAAACAGTCGAATAAACTCACATAAAAATGCTTAAAACCAACGTAAAACACTGAATTGCAATGAAACCAAGCAATTTTTCCAATGAATTGATGCTATTTTTTCAGAAAATACATAATTTGCAATCACACTAACTTGGCCTAAAACAATGTTTACTAAAAAAACATTGATTTTCTCAAAAACAGTCGATTAAACTCACACAAAAATGCTTTAAACCAATGTAAAACACTAAATTGTAATGAAACCAAGCCATTTTTCCAAAGAATTACTGCTAGTTTTTCAGAAAAAACATTTTATATGCAATCACACGAACTTGGCCTACCGAAGACAGTGTTTACTAAAATAACATTGATTTTCTCAAAAACAGTCGAATAAACTCACATAAAAATGCTTAAAACCAACGTAAAACACTGAATTGCAATGAGACCAAGCAATTTTTCCAATGAATTGATGCTATTTTTTCAGAAAATACATAATTTGCAATCACACTAACTTGGCCTAAAACAATGTTTACTAAAAAAACATTGATTTTCTCAAAAACAGTCGATTAAACTCACACAAAAATGCTTTAAACCAATGTAAAACACTAAATTGTAATGAAACCAAGCCATTTTTCCAATGAATTGATGCTATTTTTTCAGAAAATACATAATTTGCAATCACACTGACTTGGCATAAAAGAGTGTTTACTAAAAAAACATTGATTTCCTCAAAAAACTGCAGATTAAACTCACACAAATATGCTTTAAACCAATGTAATACACTAAATTGCAATGAAACCAAGTCATTTTTCCAATGAATAGCTGCTAGTTTTTCAGAAAAAACATATTATATGCAATCACACTAACTTGGCCTAAAACAGTGTTTAATAAAAAAACATTGATTTCCTCAAAAACTGTCGATTAAACTCGCATAAAAATGCTTTACACTAAGGTAAAACATTAAATTGCAATAAAACCAAGCCATTTATTCAATGAATTACTGCTAGTTTTTCAGATAAAACGTATTATTTGCAATCACACTAACTTGTCCTAAAACAATGTTTACTCAAAAAACATTAATTTCCTCAAAAACTGTCGATTAAACTCACATAAAAATGCTTTAAACCAATGTAAAACACTTAATTGCTATGAAACCAAAAAATTTTTCCAATGAATTACTGCTAGTTTTTCGAAAAAAAAATAAATTATTTGCAATCACACTAACTTGGCCTAAAACAATGTTTACTAAAAAAACATTGATTTTCTCACAAACAGTCGATTAAACTCACATAAAAATGCTTTAAACCAATGTAAAACACTAAATTGAAATAAAACCAAGCCATTTTTCCAATGATTTACAGCTAGTTTTTCAGAAAAAACATATTATTTGCAATCACACTAACTTGGCCTAAAACAGTGTTTACTGAACAAACATTGATTTTCTCAAAAACAGTCCATTAAACTCACACAAAAATGCTTGAAACCAATGTAAAACACTAAAGTGCAATGAAGCAAAGCCATTTTTCCAATATATAACTGCTAGTTTTTCAGAAAAAACATATTATATGCAATGACACTAACGTGGCCTAAGACAGTGTTTACTAAAAAAACATTGATTTTCTCAAAAACAGTCGATTAAACTCACAAAAAAATGCTTAAAACCAATGTAAAACACTGAATTGCAATGAAACCAAGCAACTTTTCCAATGAATTGATGCTATTTTTTCAGAAAAAACATTATTTGCAATCACACTAACTTGGCATAAAAGAGTGTTTACTAAAAAACATTGATTTCCTCAAAAACAGTCGATTAAACTCACATAATAATGCTTGAAACCAATGTAAAACACTGAATTGCTATGAAACTAAGCCATTTTTCCAATGAATTACTGCTAGTTTTTCAGAAAAAACATATTATTTGCAAACACACTAACTTGGCCTAAAACAGTGTTTACTCAAAAAACATTGATTTTCTCAAAAACAGTCGATTAAACTCACACAAAAATGCTTAAAACCATTGTAAAACACTGAATTGCAATGAAACCAAGCCATTTTTCCAATGAATAACAGCTAGTTTTTCAGAAAAAACATATTAAATGCAATCATACTAACTGGGCCTAAAACATTGTTTACTCAAAAAACATTGATTTTCTCAAAAACAGTCGATTAAACTCACACAAAAATGCTTAAAGCCAATGTAAAACACTGAATTGCAATGAAACCAAGCCATTTTTCCAATGAATTACTGCTAGTCATTCAGAAAAAACATATTATATGCAATCACACGAACTTGGCCTACAGAAGACAGTGTTTACTAAAAGAACATTGATTTTCTCAAAAACAGTCGAATAAACTCACATAAAAATGCTTAAAACCAACGTAAAACACTGAATTGCAATGAAAAAAAGGAATTTTTCCAATGAATTGATGCTATTTTTTCAGAAAATACATAATTTGCAATCACACTAACTTGGCCTAAAACAATGTTTACTAAAAAAACATTGATTTTCTCAAAAACAGTCGATTAAACTCACACAAAAATGCTTTAAACCAATGTAAAACACTAAATTGTAATGAAACCAAGCCATTTTTCCAATGAATTACTGCTAGTTTTTCAGAAAAAACATTTTATATGCAATCACACGAACTTGGCCTACCGAAGACAGTGTTTACTAAAATAACATTGATTTTCTCAAAAACAGTCGAATAAACTCACATAAAAATGCTTAAAACCAACGTAAAACACTGAATTGCAATGAAACCAAGCAATTTTTCCAATGAATTGATGCTATTTTTTCAGAAAATACATAATTTGCAATCACACTAACTTGGCCTAAAACAATGTTTACTAAAAAAACATTGATTTTCTCAAAAACAGTCGATTAAACTCACACAAAAATGCTTTAAACCAATGTAAAACACTAAATTGTAATGAAACCAAGCCATTTTTCCAATGAATTACTGCTAGTTTTTCAGAAAAAACATTTTATATGCAATCACACGAACTTGGCCTACAGAAGACAGTGTTTACTAAAATAACATTGATTTTCTCAAAAACAGTCCATTAAACTCACATAAAAATGCTTAAAACCAACGTAAAACACTGAATTGCAATGAAACCAAGCAATTTTTCCAATGAATTGATGCTATTTTTTCAGAAAATACATAATTTGCAATCACACTAACTTGGCATAAAAGAGTGTTTACTAAAAAAACATTGATTTCCTCAAAAAACTGCAGATTAAACTCACACAAATATGCTTTAAACCAATGTAATACACTAAATTGCAATGAAACCAAGTCATTTTTCCAATGAATAGCTGCTAGTTTTTCAGAAAAAACATATTATATGCAATCACACTAACTTGGCCTAAAACAGTGTTTAATAAAAAAACATTGATTTCCTCAAAAACTGTCGATTAAACTCGCATAAAAATGCTTTACACTAAGGTAAAACATTAAATTGCAATAAAACCAAGCCATTTATTCAATGAATTACTGCTAGTTTTTCAGAAAAAACGTATTATTTGCAATCACACTAACTTGTCCTAAAACAATGTTTACTCAAAAAACATTAATTTCCTCAAAAACTGTCGATTAAACTCACATAAAAATGCTTTAAACCAATGTAAAACACTTAATTGCTATGAAACCAAAAAATTTTTCCAATGAATTACTGCTAGTTTTTCGAAAAAAAAATAAATTATTTGCAATCACACTAACTTGGCCTAAAACAATGTTTACTAAAAAAACATTGATTTTCTCACAAACAGTCGATTAAACTCACATAAAAATGCTTTAAACCAATGTAAAACACTAAATTGAAATAAAACCAAGCCATTTTTCCAATGATTTACAGCTAGTTTTTCAGAAAAAACATATTATTTGCAATCACTCTAACTTGGCCTAAAACAGTGTTTACTGAACAAACATTGATTTTCTCAAAAACAGTACATTAAACTCACACAAAAATGCTTGAAACCAATGTAAAACACTAAAGTGCAATGAAGCAAAGCCATTTTTCCAATATATAACTGCTAGTTTTTCAGAAAAAACATATTATATGCAATCACACTAACGTGGCCTAACACAGTGTTTACTAAAAAAACATTGATTTTCTCAAAAACAGTCGATTAAACTCACAAAAAAATGCTTAAAACCAATGTAAAACACTGAATTGCAATGAAACCAAGCAACTTTTCCAATGAATTGATGCTATTTTTTCAGAAAAAACATTATTTGCAATCAAACTAACTTGGCATAAAAGAGTGTTTACTAAAAAACATTGATTTCCTCAAAAACAGTCGATTAAACTCACATAATAATGCTTGAAACCAATGTAAAACACTGAATTGCTATGAAACTAAGCCATTTTTCCAATGAATTACTGCTAGTTTTTCAGAAAAAACATATTATTTGCAAACACACTAACTTGGCCTAAAACAGTGTTTACTCAAAAAACATTGATTTTCTCAAAAACAGTCGATTAAACTCACACAAAAATGCTTAAAACCATTGTAAAACACTGAATTGCAATGAAACCAAGCCATTTTTCCAATGAATAACAGATAGTTTTTCAGAAAAAACATATTAAATGCAATCATACTAACTGGGCCTAAAACATTGTTTACTCAAAAAACATTGATTTTCTCAAAAACAGTCGATTAAACTCACACAAAAATGCTTAAAACCAATGTAAAACACTGAATTGCAATGAAACCAAGCCATTTTTCCAATGAATTACTGCTAGTTTTTCAGAAAAAACATATTATATGCAATCACACGAACTTGGCCTACAGAAGACAGTGTTTACTAAAAGAACATTGATTTTCTCAAAAACAGTCGAATAAACTCACATAAAAATGCTTAAAACCAACGTAAAACACTGAATTGCAATGAAACCAAGCAATTTTTCCAATGAATTGATGCTATTTTTTCAGAAAATACATAATTTGCAATCACACTAACTTGGCCTAAAACAATGTTTACTAAAAAAACATTGATTTTCTCAAAAACAGTCGATTAAACTCACACAAAAATGCTTTAAACCAATGTAAAACACTAAATTGTAATGAAACCAAGCCATTTTTCCAATGAATTACTGCTAGTTTTTCAGAAAAAACATTTTATATGCAATCACACGAACTTGGCCTACAGAAGACAGTGTTTACTAAAATAACATTGATTTTCTCAAAAACAGTCGAATCAACTCACATAAAAATGCTTCAAACCAACGTAAAACACTGAATTGCAATGAAACCAAGCAATTTTTCCAATGAATTGATGCTATTTTTTCAGAAAATACATAATTTGCAATCACACTAACTTGGCCTAAAACAATGTTTACTAAAAAAACATTGATTTTCTCAAAAACAGTCGATTAAACTCACACAAAAATGCTTTAAACCAATGTAAAACACTAAATTGCAATGAAACCAAGCCATTTTTCTAATGAATAACTGCTAGTTTTTTGGAAAAAACATATTATTTGCAATCACACTAACTTGGCCTAAAACAATGTTTACGAAAAAAACATTGATTTTCTCAACAACAGTCCATTAAACTCACACAAAAATGCTTTAATCCAATGTAAAACACTAAATTGCAATGAAACCAAGCCATTTTTCCAATGAATTACTGCTAGTTTTTCAGAAAAAACATATTATATGCAATCACACAAACTTGGCCTACAGAAGACAGTGTTTACTAAAATAACATTGATTTTTTCAAAAACAGTCGAATAAACTCACATAAAAATGCTTAAAACCAACGTAAAACACTGAATTGAAATAAAATCAAGCCATTTTTTCCAATGATATACTGCTAGTTTCTCAGAAAAAACATATTATTTGCAATCACACTTACTTGACCTAAAACAGTGTTTACTAAAAAAACATTGATTTTCTCAAAAACAGTCGATTAAACTCACAAAATAATGCTTTAAACCAATGAAAAACACTGAATTGCTATGAAACCAAGCCATTTTTCCAATGAATAACTGCTAGTTTTCAGAAAAAACATATTATATGCAATGACACTAACTTGGCCTAAAACAGTGTTTACTAAAACAACATTGATTTTATCAAAAACAGTCGATTAAACTCACACAAAAATGCTTAAACCAATGTAAAACACTGAATTGCAATGAAACCAAGCCTTTTTTCCAATGAATAAATGCTAGTTTTTTGGAAAAAACATATTATTTGCAATCACACTAACTTGGCCTAAAACAATGTTTACTAAAAAAACATTGATTTTCTCAAAAACAGTCCATTAAACTCACACAAAAATGCTTTAAACCAATGTAAAACACTAAATTGCAATGAAACCAAGCCATTTTTCCAATGAATTACTGCTAGTTTTCCAGAAAAAACATATTATATGCAATCACACGAACTTGGCCTACAGAAGACAGTGTTTACTAAAATAACATTGAATTTCTCAAAAACAGTCGAATAAGCTCACATAAAAAAGCTTAAAACCAACGTAAAACTCTGAATTGCAATGAAACCAAGCAATTTTTCCAATGAATTGATGCTATTTTTTCAGAAAATACATATTTTACAATCACACTAACTTGGCATAAAACAGTGTTTAATAAAAAAACATTGATTTCCTCAAAAACTGTCGATTAAACTCGCATAAAAATGCTTTACACTAATGTAAAACACTAAATTGCAATAAAACCAAGCCATTTTTTCAATGAATTACTGCTAGTTTTTCAGAAAAAACATATTATTTGCAATCACACTAACATGGCCTAAAAGAATGTTTACTCAAAAAACATTAATTTCCTCAAAAACTGTCGATTAAACTCACATAAAAATGCTTTAAACCAATGTAAAACTCTGAATTGCTATGAAACCAAGCCATTTTTCCAATGAATTACTGCTAGTTTTTCAGAAAAAATTGCAATCACACTAACTTGGCCTAAAACAGTGTTTACTAAAAAAACATTGATTTTCTAAAAACAGTCGATTAAACTCACACAAAAATGCTTTGAACCTATGTAAAACACTTAATTGCTATGAAACCAAGCCATTTTTCCAATGAATAACTGCTAGTTTTCAGAAAAAACATATTATATGCAATCACACTAACTTGGCCTAAAACAGTGTTTACTAAAAAAACATTGTTTTTATCAAAAACAGTCGATTAAACTCACATAAAAATGCTTTAAACAAATGTAAAACACTGAATTGCTATGAAACCAAGCCATTTTTCCAATAAATTACTGCTAGTTTTTCAGAAAAAACATATTATTTGCAATCACACTAACTTGGCCTAAAACAATGTTTACTAAAAAAACATTGATTTTCTCAAAAACTGTAGATTAAACTCACACAAAAATACTTTAAACCAATGTAATACACTAAATTGCAATGAAACCAAGCCATTTTCCTAATGAATAACTGCTAGTTTTTCAGAAAAAACATATCATATGCAATCACACTAACTTGGCCTAAAACAGTATTTACTAAAAAAACATTGATTTTCTCAAAAACAGTCATTTAAACTTACATAAAAATGCTTTAAACCAATGTAAAACACTAAATTGAAATAAAACCAAGCCATTTTTTCCAATGAATTACTGCTAGTTTCTCAGAAAAAACATATTATTTGCAATCACACTTACTTGGCCTAAAACAGTGTTTATTAAAAAAACATTGATTTTATCAAAAACAGTCGATTAAACTCGCACAAAAATGCTTAAAACCATTGTAAAACAGTGAATTGCAATGAAACCAAGCCATTTTTCCAATGAATAACAGCTAGTTTTTCAGAAAAAACATATTAAATGCAATCACACGAACTTGGCCTACAGAAGACAGTGTTTACTAAAATAACATTGATTTTCTCAAAAACAGTCGAATAAGCTCACATAAAAATGCTTAAAACCAACGTAAAACAGTGAATTGCAATGAAACCAAGCAATTTTTCCAATGAATTGATGCTATTTTTTCAGAAAATACATAATTTGCAATCACATTAACTTGGCATAAAAGAGTGTTTACTAAAAAAACATTGATTTCCTCAAAAACTGTAGATTAAACTCACACAAAAATACTTTAAACCAATGTAATACACTAAATTGCAATGAAACCAAGCCATATTTCCAATGAATAACTGCTAGTTTTTCAGAAAAAGCATATTATATGCAATCACACTAACTTGGCCTAAAACAGTGTTTAATAAAAAAACATTGATTTCCTCAAAAACTGTCGATTAAACTCGCATAAAAATGCTTTACACTAATGTAAAACACTAAATTGCAATAAAACCGAGCCATTTTTTCAATGAATTACTGCTAGTTTTTGAGAAAAAACATATTATTTGCAATCACACTAACTTGGCCTAAAACAATGTTTACTCAAAAAACATTAATTTCCTCAAAAACTGTCGATTAAACTCACATAAAAATGCTTGAAACCAATGTAAAACACTGAATTGCTATGAAAAGAAGGCATTTTTCCAATGAATTACTGCTAGTTTTTCAGAAAAAATTGCAATCAAACTAACTTGGCCTAAAACAGTGTTTACTAAAAAAACATTGATTTTCTCAAAAACAGTCCATTAAACTCACATAAAAATGCTTTAAACCAATGTAAAACACTAAATTGAAATAAAACCAAGCCATTTTTTCCAATGAATTACTGCTAGTTTCTCAGAAAAAACATATTATTTGCAATCACACTTACTTGGCCTAAAACAGTGTTTATTAAAAAAACATTGATTTTATCAAAAACAGTCGATTAAACTCGCACAAAAATGCTTAAAACCATTGTAAAACAGTGAATTGCAATGAAACCAAGCCATTTTTCCAATGAATAACAGCTAGTTTTTCAGAAAAAACATATTAAATGCAATCACACGAACTTGGCCTACAGAAGACAGTGTTTACTAAAATAACATTGATTTTCTCAAAAACAGTCGAATAAGCTCACATAAAAATGCTTAAAACCAACGTAAAACAGTGAATTGCAATGAAACCAAGCAATTTTTCCAATGAATTGATGCTATTTTTTCAGAAAATACATAATTTGCAATCACATTAACTTGGCATAAAAGAGTGTTTACTAAAAAAACATTGATTTCCTCAAAAACTGTAGATTAAACTCACACAAAAATACTTTAAACCAATGTAATACACTAAATTGCAATGAAACCAAGCCATATTTCCAATGAATAACTGCTAGTTTTTCAGAAAAAGCATATTATATGCAATCACACTAACTTGGCCTAAAACAGTGTTTAATAAAAAAACATTGATTTCCTCAAAAACTGTCGATTAAACTCGCATAAAAATGCTTTACACTAATGTAAAACACTAAATTGCAATAAAACCAAGCCATTTTTTCAATGAATTACTGCTAGTTTTTGAGAAAAGACATATTATTTGCAATCACACAAACTTTGCCTAAAACAATGTTTACTCAAAAAACATTAATTTCCTCAAAAACTGTCGATTAAACTCACATAAAAATGCTTGAAACCAATGTAAAACACTGAATTGCTATGAAAAGAAGGCATTTTTCCAATGAATTACTGCTAGTTTTTCAGAAAAAATTGCAATCAAACTAACTTGGCCTAAAACAGTGTTTACTAAAAAAACATTGATTTTCTCAAAAACAGTCCATTAAACTCACATAAAAATGCTTTAAACCAATGTAAAACACTAAATTGCAATGAAACCAAGCCATTTCTCCAATGAATTACTGCTAGTTTTTCAGAAAAAACATATTATTTGCAATCACACTAACTTGGCCTAAAACAATGTTTACTAAAAAGACATTAATTTTCTCACAAACAGTCGATTAAACTCACATAAAAATGCTTTAAACCAATGTAAAACACTAAATTGCAATGAAACCAAGCCATTTTCCTAATGAATAACTGCTAGTTTTTCAGAAAAAACATATCATATGCAATCACACTAACTTGGCCTAAAACAGTATTCACTAAAAAACATTGATTTTCTCAAAAACAGTCATTTAAACTTACATAAAAATGCTTTAAACCAATGTAAAACACTAAATTGAAATAAAACCAAGCCATTTTTTCCAATGATATACTGCTAGTTTCTCAGAAAAAACATATTATTTGCAATCACACTTACTTGGCCTAAAACAGTGTTTACTAAGAAAACATTGATTTTATCAAAAACAGTCGATTAAACTCGCACAAAAATGCTTAAAACCATTGTTAAACACTGAATTGCAATGAAACCAAGCCATTTTTCCAATGAATAACAGCTAGTTTTTCAGAAAAAACATATTAAATGCAATCACACGAACTTGGCCTACAGAAGACAGTGTTTACTAAAATAACATTGATTTTCTCAAAAACAGTCGAATAAGCTCACATAAAAATGCTTAAAACCAACGTAAAACAGTGAATTGCAATGAAACCAAGCAATTTTTCCAATGAATTGATGCTATTTTTTCAGAAAATACATAATTTGCAATCACATTAACTTGGCATAAAAGAGTGTTTACTAAAAAAACATTGATTTCCTCAAAAACTGTAGATTAAACTCACACAAAAATGCTTTAAACCAATGTAATACACTAAATTGCAAGGAAACCAAGCCATATTTCCAATGAATAACTGCTAGTTTTTCAGAAAAAGCATATTATATGCAATCACACTAACTTGGCCTAAAACTGTGTTTAATAAAAAAACATTGATTTCCTCAAAAACTGTCGATTAAACTCGCATAAAAATGCTTTACACTAATGTAAAACACTAAATTGCAATAAAATCAAGCCATTTTTTCAATGAATTACTGCTAATTTTTGAGAAAAAACATATTATTTTCAATCACACTAACTTGGCCTAAAACAATGTTTACTCAAAAAACATTAATTTCCTCAAAAACTGTCTATTAAACTCACTTAAAAATGCTTGAAACCAATGTAAAACACTGAATTGCTATGAAAAGAAGCCATTTTTCCAATGAATTACTGCTAGTTTTTCAGAAAAAATTGCAATCACACTAACTTGGCCTAAAACAGTGTTTACTAAAAAAACATTGATTTTCTCAAAAACAGTCCATTAAACTCACATAAAAATGCTTTAAACCAATGTAAAACACTAAATTGCAATGAAACCAAGCCATTTCTCCAATAAATTACTGCTAGTTTTTCAGAAATAACATATTATTTGCAATCACACTTACTTGGCCTAAAACAATGTTTACTAAAAAAACATTGATTTTCTCAAAAGCAGTCCATTAAACTCACACAAAAATGCTTTAAACCAATGTAAAACACTAAATTGCAATGAATACAAGCCATTTTTCCAATGAATTACTGCTAGTTTTCCAGAAAAAACATATTATATGCAATCACAGGAACTTGGCTTACAGAAGACAGTGTTTACTAAAATAACATTGATTTTCTCAAAAACAGTCGAATAAGCTCACATAAAAATGTCTAAAACCAACGTAAAACACTGAATTGCAATGAAACCAAGCCATTTTTCCAATGAATTGATGCTATTTTTTCAGAAAATACATAATTTGCAATCACACTAACTTGGCATAAAAGAGTGTTTACTAAAAAAATATTGATGTCCTCAGAAACTGTAGATTAAACTCACAAAAAAATGCTTTAAAACCAATGTAATACACTAAATTGCAATGAAACCAAGCCATTTTTTCAATGAATTACTGCTAGTTTTTCAGAAAAAACATATTATTTGCAATCACACTAACTTGGCCTAAAAAAATGTTTACTCAAAAAACATTAATTTCCTCAAAAACTGTCGATTAAACTCACATAAAAATGCTTTAAACCAATGTAAAACACTGAATTGCTATGAAACCAAGCCATTTTTCCAATGAATTACTGCTTGTTTCTCAGAAAAAACATATTATTTGCAATCACACTTACTTGGCCTAAAACAGTGTTTATTAAAAAAACATTGATTTTATCAAAAACAGTCGATTAAACTCGCACAAAAATGCTTAAAACCATTGTAAAACAGTGAATTGCAATGAAACCAAGCCATTTTTCCAATGAATAACAGCTAGTTTTTCAGAAAAAACATATTAAATGCAATCACACGAACTTGGCCTACAGAAGACAGTGTTTACTAAAATAACATTGATTTTCTCAAAAACAGTCGAATAAGCTCACATAAAAATGCTTAAAACCAACGTAAAACAGTGAATTGCAATGAAACCAAGCAATTTTTCCAATGAATTGATGCTATTTTTTCAGAAAATACATAATTTGCAATCACATTAACTTGGCATAAAAGAGTGTTTACTAAAAAAACATTGATTTCCTCAAAAACTGTAGATTAAACTCACACAAAAATACTTTAAACCAATGTAATACACTAAATTGCAATGAAACCAAGCCATATTTTCGATGAATAACTGCTAGTTTTTCAGAAAAAGCATATTATATGCAATCACACTAACTTGGCCTAAAACAGTGTTTAATAAAAAAACATTGATTTCCTCAAAAACTGTCGATTAAACTCGCATAAAAATGCTTTACACTAATGTAAAACACTAATTTGCAATAAAACCAAGCCATTTTTTCAATGAATTACTGCTAGTTTTTGAGAAAAAACATATTATTTGCAATCACACTAACTTGGCCTAAAACAATGTTTACTCAAAAAACATTAATTTCCTCAAAAACTGTCGATTAAACTCACATAAAAATGCTTGAAACCAATGTAAAACACTGAATTGCTATGAACAGAAGCCATTTTTCCAATGAATTACTGCTAGTTTTTCAGAAAAAATTGCAATCACACTAACTTGGCCTAAAACAGTGTTTACTAAAAAAACATTGATTTTCTCAAAAACAGTCCATTAAACTCACATAAAAATGCTTTAAACCAATGTAAAACACTAAATTGCAATGAAACCAAGCCATTTCTCCAATGAATTACTGCTAGTTTTTCAGAAAAAACATATTATTTGCAATCACACTAACTTGGCCTAAAACAATGTTTACTAAAAAGACATTAATTTTCTCACAAACAGTCGATTAAACTCACATAAAAATACTTTAAACCAATGTAATACACTAAATTGCAATGAAACCAAGCCATATTTTCAATGAATAACTGCTAGTTTTTCAGAAAAAGCATATTATATGCAATCACACTAACTTGGCCTAAAACAGTGTTTAATAAAAAAACATTGATTTCCTCAAAAACTGTCGATTAAACTCGCATAAAAATGCTTTACACTAATGTAAAACACTAAATTGCAATAAAACCAAGCCATTTTTTCAATGAATTACTGCTAGTTTTTGAGAAAAAACATATTATTTGCAATCACACTAACTTGGCCTAAAACAATGTTTACTCAAAAAACATTAATTTCCTCAAAAACTGTCGATTAAACTCACATAAAAATGCTTGAAACCAATGTAAAACACTGAATTGCTATGAACAGAAGCCATTTTTCCAATGAATTACTGCTAGTTTTTCAGAAAAAATTGCAATCACACTAACTTGGCCTAAAACAGTGTTTACTAAAAAAACATTGATTTTCTCAAAAACAGTCCATTAAACTCACATAAAAATGCTTTAAACCAATGTAAAACACTAAATTGCAATGAAACCAAGCCATTTCTCCAATGAATTACTGCTAGTTTTTCAGAAAAAACATATTATTTGCAATCACACTAACTTGGCCTAAAACAATGTTTACTAAAAAGACATTAATTTTCTCACAAACAGTCGATTAAACTCACATAAAAATGCTTTAAACCAATGTAAAACACTAAATTGCAATGAAACCAAGCCATTTTCCTAATGAATAACTGCTAGTTTTTCAGAAAAAACATATCATATGCAATCACACTAACTTGGCCTAAAACAGTATTTACTAAAAAAACATTGATTTTCTCAAAAACAGTCATTTAAACTTACATAAAAATGCTTTAAACCAATTTAAAACACTAAATTGAAATAAAACCAAGCCATTTTTTCCAATGATATACTGCTAGTTTCTCAGAAAAAACATATTATTTGCAATCACACTTACTTGGCCTAAAACAGTGTTTACTAAGAAAACATTGATTTTATCAAAAACAGTCGATTAAACTCGCACAAAAATGCTTAAAACCATTGTTAAACACTGAATTGCAATGAAACCAAGCCATTTTTCCAATGAATAACAGCTAGTTTTTCAGAAAAAACATATTAAATGCAATCACACGAACTTGGCCTACAGAAGACAGTGTTTACTAAAATATCATTGATTTTCTCAAAAACAGTCGAATAAGCTCACATAAAAATGATTAAAACCAACGTAAAACAGTGAATTGCAATGAAACCAAGCAATTTTTCCAATGAATTGATGCTATTTTTTCAGAAAATACATAATTTGCAATCACATTAACTTGGCATAAAAGAGTGTTTACTAAAAAAACATTGATTTCCTCAAAAACTGTAGATTAAACTCACACAAAAATGCTTTAAACCAATGTAATACACTAAATTGCAATGAAACCAAGCCATATTTCCAATGAATAACTGCTAGTTTTTCAGAAAAAGCATATTATATGCAATCACACTAACTTGGCCTAAAACTGTGTTTAATAAAAAAACATTGATTTCCTCAAAAACTGTCGATTAAACTCGCATAAAAATGCTTTACACTAATGTAAAACACTAAATTGCAATAAAACCAAGCCATTTTTTCAATGAATTACTGCTAGTTTTTGAGAAAAAACATATTATTTGCAATCACACTAACTTGGCCTAAAACAATGTTTACTCAAAAAACATTAATTTCCTCAAAAACTGTCGATTAAACTCACATAAAAATGCTTGAAACCAATATAAAACACTGAATTGCTATGAACAGAAACCATTTTTCCAATGAATTACTGCTAGTTTTTCAGAAAAAACATATTATTTGCAAACACACTAACTTGGCCTAAAACAGTGTTTACTAAAAAAACATTGATTTTCTCAAAAACAGTCCATTAAACTCACATAAAAATGCTTTAAACCAATGTAAAACACTAAGTTGCAATGAAACCAAGCCATTTCTCCAATAAATTACTGCTAGTTTTTCAGAAATAACATATTATTTGCAATCACACTTACTTGGCCTAAAACAATGTTTACTAAAAAAACATTGATTTTCTCAAAAGCAGTCCATTAAACTCACACAAAAATGCTTTAAACCAATGTAAAACACTAAATTGCAATGAAACCAAGCCATTTTTCCAATGAATTACTGCTAGTTTTCCAGAAAAAACATATTATATGCAATCACAGGAACTTGGCTTACAGAAGACAGTGTTTACTAAAATAACATTGATTTTATCAAAAACAGTCGAATAAGCTCACATAAAAATGCTTAAAACCAACGTAAAACACTGAATTGCAATGAAACCAAGCCATTTTTCCAATGAATTGATGCTATTTTTTCAGAAAATACATAATTTGCAATCACACTAACTTGGCATAAAAGAGTGTTTACTAAAAGAATATTGATGTCCTCAGAAACTGTAGATTAAACTCACACAAAAATGCTTTAAAACCAATGTAATACACTAAATTGCAATGAAACCAAGCCATTTTTTCAATGAATTACTGCTAGTTTTTTCAGAAAAAACATATTATTTGCAATCACACTAACTTGGCCTAAAACAATGTTTACTCAAAAAACATTAATTTCCTCAAAAACTGTCGATTAAACTCACATAAAAATGCTTTAAACCAATGTAAAACACTGAATTGCTATGAAACCAAGCCATTTTTCCAATGAATTACTGCTAGTTTTTCAGAAAAAATTGCAACCACACTAACTTGGCCTAAAACAGTGTATACTAAAAAAACATTGATTTTCTCAAAAACAGTCCATTAAACTCACATAAAAATGCTTTAAACCAATGTAAAACACTAAAGTGCAATGAAACCAAGCCATTTTTCCAATATATAACTGCTAGTTTCTCAGAAAAAACATATTATATGCAATCACACTAACGTGGCCTAAGACAGTGTTTACTAAAAAAACATTGATTTTCTCAAAAACAGTCGATTAAACTCACATAAAAATGCTTAAAACCAATGTAAAACACTGAATTGCAATGAAACCAAGCCATTTTTCCAATGAATTACTGCTAGTTTTCCAGAAAAAACATATTATATGCAATCACAGGAACTTGGCTTACAGAAGGCAGTGTTTACTAAAATAACATTGATTTTCTCAAAAACAGTCGAATAAGCTCACATAAAAATGCTTAAAACCAACGTAAAACACTGAATTGCAATGAAACCAAGCCATTTTTCCAATGAATTGATGCTATTTTTTCAGAAAATACATGATTTGCAATCACACTAACTTGGCATAAAAGAGTGTTTACTAAAAAAACATTGATGTGCTCAAAAACTGTAGATTAAACTCACACAAAAATGCTTTAAAACCAATGTAATACACTAAATTGCAATGAAACCAAGCCATTTTTTCAATGAATTACTGCTAGTTTTTCAGAAAAAACATATTATTTGCAATCACACTAACTTGGCCTAAAACAATGTTTACTCAAAAAACATTAATTTCCTCAAAAACTGTCGATTAAACTCACTTAAAAATGCTTGAAACCAATGTAAAACACTGAATTGCTATGAAAAGAAGCCATTTTTCCAATGAATTACTGCTAGTTTTTCAGAAAAAATTGCAATCACACTAACTTGGCCTAAAACAGTGTTTACTAAAAAAACATTGATTTTCTCAAAAACAGTCCATTAAACTCACATAAAAATGCTTTAAACCAATGTAAAACACTAAAGTGCAATGAAACCAAGCCATTTTTCCAATATATAACTGCTAGTTTCTCAGAAAAAACATATTATATGCAATCACACTAACGTGGCCTAAGACAGTGTTTACTAAAAAAACATTGATTTTCTCAAAAACAGTCGATTAAACTCACATAAAAATGCTTAAAACCAATGTAAAACACTGAATTGCAATGAAACCAAGCAACTTTTCCAATGAATTACTGCTAGTTTTTCAGAAAAAACATTATTTGCAATCACACTAACTTGGCATAAAAGAGTGTTTACTAAAAAACATTGATTTCCTCAAAAACAGTCGATTAAACTCACATAAAAATGCTTTAAACCAATGTAAAACACTGAATTGCTATGAAACTAAGCCATTTTTCCAATGAATTACTGCTAGTTTTTCAGAAAAAACATATTATTTGCAAACACACTAACTTGGCCTAAAACAGTGTTTACTCAAAAAACATTGATTTTCTCAAAAACAGTCGATTAAACTCACAGAAAAATGCTTAAAACCATTGTAAAACACTGAATTGCAATGAAACCAAGCCATTTTTCCAATGAATAACAGCTAGTTTTTCAGAAAAAAACATATTAAATGCAATCAGACTAACTTGGCCTAAAACAGTGTTTACTCAAAAAACATTGATTTTCTCAAAAACAGTCGATTAAACTCACACAAAAATGCTTAAAACCAATGTAAAACACTGAAATGCAATGAAACCAAGCCATTTTTCCAATGAATAACTGCTAGTTTTTTGGAAAAAACATATTATTTGCAATCACACTAACTTGGCCTAAAACAATGTTTACTAAAAAAACATTGATTTTCTCAAAAACAGTCCATTAAACTCACACAAAAATGCTTTAAACCAATGTAAAACACTAAATTGCAATGAAACCAAGCCATTTTTCCAATGAATTACTGCTAGTTTTTCAGAAAAAACATATTATATGCAATCACACGAACTTGGCCTACAGAAGACAGTGTTTACTAAAATAACATTGATTTTCTCAAAAACAGTCGAATAAACTCACATAAAAATGCTTTAAACCAATGTAAACCACTAAATTGCAGTGAAACCAAGCCATTTTTCCAATGAATAACTGCTAGTTTTCAGAAAAAACATATTATATGCAATCACACTAACTTGGCCTAAAACAATGTTTACTAAAAAGAAATTGATTTTCTCACAAACAGTCGATTAAACTCACACAAAAATGCTTTAAACCAATGTAAAACACTAAATTGCAATGAAACCAAGCCATTTTCCTAATAAATAACTGCTAGTTTTTCAGAAAAAACATATTATATGCAATCACACTAACTTGGCCTAAAACAGTGTTTAATTAAAAAACATTGATTTCCTCAAAAACAGTCGATTAAACTCACACAAAAATGCTTTAAACCAATGTAAAACACTAAATTGCAATGAAACCAAGCCATTTTCCTAATAAATAACTGCTAGTTTTTCAGAAAAAACATATTTTATGCAATCACACTAACTTGGCCTAAAACAGTGTTTAATTAAAAAACATTGATTTCCTCAAAAACTGTCGATTAAACTAGCATAAAAATGCTTTACCCTAATGTAAAACACTAAATTGCAATAAAACCAAGCCATATTTTCAATGAATTACTGCTAGTTTTTCAGAAAAAACATATTATTTGCAATCACACTAACTTGGCCTAAAACAATGTTTACTCAAAAAACATTGATTTTCTCAAAAACAGTCGATTAAACTCACATAAAAATGCTTTAAACCAATGTAAAGCACTTAATTGCTATGAAAACAAAAAATTTTTCAAATGAATTACTGCTAGTTTTTCGGAAAAAACATATTATTTGCAATCACACAAACCTTGCCTAAAACAATGTTTACTAAAAAAACATTGATTTTCTCAAAAACAGTCGATTAAACTCACACAAAAATGCTTTAAACCAATGTAAAACACTAAATTGCAATGAAACCAAGCCATTTTTCCAATGAATAACTGCTAGTTTTTCAGAAAAAATATATTATATGCAATCACACTAACTTGGCCTAAAACAGTGTTTACTAAAAAAACATTGATTTTCTCAAAAACAGTCCATTAAACTCACACAAAAATGCTTTAAACCAATGTAAAACACTAAAATGCAATGAAACCAAGCCAATTTTCCAATATATAACTGCTAGTTTTTCAGAAAAAACATATTATATGCAATCACACTAACGTGGCCTAAGACAGTGTTTACTAAAAATACATTGATTTTCTCAAAAACAGTCGATTAAACTCACATAAAAATGCTTAAAACCAATGTAAAACACTGAATTGCAATGAAACCAAGCCATTTTTCTAATGAATAACCGCTAGTTTTTTGGAAAAAACATATTATTTGCAATCACACTAACTTGGCCTAAAACAATGTTTACTAAAAAAACATTGATTTTCTCAAAAACAGTCCATTAAACTCACACAAAAATGCTTTAAACCAATGTAAAACACTAAATTGGAATGAAAACAAGCCAATTTTCCAATGAATTACTGCTAGTTTTTCAGAAAAAACATATTATATGCAATCACACGAACTTGGCCTACAGAAGACAGTGTTTACTAAAATAACATTGATTTTCTCAAAAACAGTCGAATAAACTCACATAAAAATGCTTAAAACCAACGTAAAACACTGAATTGCAATGAAACCAAGCAATTTTTCCAATGAATTGATGCTATTTTTTCAGAAAATACATAATTTGCAATCACACTAACTTGGCATAAAAGAGTGTTTACTAAAAAAACATTTATTTCCTCAAAAAAAGTTGATTAAACTTACAAACAAATGCTTTAAACCAATGTAAACCACTAAATTGCAGTGAAACAAAGCCATTTTTCCAATGAATAGCTGCTAGTTTTCAGAAAAAACATATTATATGCAATCACACTAACTTGGCCTAAAACAGTGTTTACTAAAAAAACATTGTTTTTATCAAAAACAGTCTATTAAACTCACATAAATATGCCTTAAACCAATGTAAAGCACTGAATTGCTATGAAACCAAGCCATTTTTCCAATGAATAACTGCTAGTTTTCAGAAAAAAACATATTATATGCAATGACACAAACTAGGCCTAAAACAGTGTTTACTAAAAAAACATTGATTTTATCAAAATCAGTCGATTAAACTCGCACAAAAATGCTTAAAACCATTGTAAAACACTGAATTGCAATGAAACCAAGCCATTTTTCCAATGAATAACAGCTAGTTTTTCAGAAAAAACATATTAAATGCAATCACACTAACTTGGCCTACAACAGTGTTTACTCAAAAAACATTGATTTTCTCAAAAACAGTCGATTAAACTCACACAAAAATGCTTAAAAACAATGTAAAACACTGAATTGCAATGAAACCAAGCAATTTTTCCAATGAATTGATGCTATTTTTTCAGAAAATACATAATTTGCAATCACACTAGCTTGGCATAAAAGAGTGTTTACTAAAAAAACATTGATTTCCTCAAAAACTGTAGATTAAACTCACACAAAAATGCTTTAAACCAATGTAATACACTAAATTGCAATGAAACCAAGCCATTTTTCCAATGAATAACTGCTAGTTTTTCAGAAAAAGCATATTATTTGCAATCACACTAACTTGGCCTAAAACAATGTTTACTCAAAAAACATTAACTTCCTCAAAAACTGTCGATTAAACTCACATAAAAATGCTTTAAACCAATGTAAAACACTGAATTGCTATGAAAACAAGCAATTTTTCCAATGAATTACTGCTAGTTTTTCAGAAATAACATATTATTTGCAATCACACTTACTTGGCCTAAAAAAGTGTTTACTAAAAAAACATTGATTTCCTCAAAAACTGTCGATTAAACTCACACAAAAATGCTTTAAACCAATGTAATACACTGAATTGCAATGAAACCAAGCCATTTTTCCAATGAATAACTGCTAGTTTTTCAGAAAAAGCATATTATATGCAATCACACTAACTTGGCCTAAAACAGTGTTTAATAAAAAAACATTGATTTCCTCAAAAACTGTCGATTAAACTCGCATAAAAATGCTTTACACTAATGTAAAACACTAAATTGCAATAAAACCAAGCCATATTTTCAATGAATTACTGCTAGTTTTTCAGAAAAAACATATTATTTGCAATCACACTAACTTGGCCTAAAACAATGTTTACTCAAAAACCATTGATTTTCTCAAAAACAGTCGATTAAACTCACATAAAAATGCTTTAAACCAATGTAAAACACTTAATTGCTATGAAACCAAAAAATTTTTCCAATGAATTACTGCTAGTTTTTCGGAAAAAACATATTATTTGCAATCACACTAACCTTGCCTAAAACAATGTTTACTAAAAAAACATTGATTTTCTCAAAAATAGTCGATTAAACTCACACAAAAATGCTTTAAACCAATGTAAAACACTAAAGTGCAATGAAACCAAGCCATTTTTCCAATATATAACTGCTAGTTTCTCAGAAAAAACATATTATATGCAATCACACTAACGTAGCCTAAGACAGTGTTTACTAAAAAAACATTGATTTTCTCAAAAACAGTCGATTAAACTCACATAAAAATGTTTAAAACTAATGTAAAACACTGAATTGCAATGAAACCAAGCAACTTTTCCAATGAATTGATGCTATTTTTTCAGAAAAAACATTATTTGCAATCACACTAACTTGGCATAAAAGAGTGTTTACTAAAAAACATTGATTTCCTCAAAAACAGTCGATTAAAATCACATAAAAATGCTTTAAACCAATGTAAAACACTGAATTGCTATGAAACTAAGCCATTTTTCCAATGAATTACTGCTAGTTTTTTAGAAAAAACATATTATTTGCAAACACACTAACTTGGCCTAAAACAGTGTTTACTCAAAAAACATTGATTTTCTCAAAAACAGTCGATTAAACTCACATAAAAATGCTCAAAACCAATGTAAAACACTGAATTGCAATGAAACCAAGCAACTTTTCCAATGAATTGATGCTATTTTTTCAGAAAAAACATTATTTGCAATCACACTAACTCTTGGCATAAAAGAGTGTTTACTAAAAAACATTGATTTCCTCAAAAACAGTCGATTAAACTCACATAAAAATGCTTTAAACCAATGTAAAACACTGAATTGCTATGAAACTAAGCCATTTTTCCAATGAATTACTGCTAGTTTTTCAGAAAAAACATATTATTTGCAAACACACTAACTTGGCCTAAAACAGTGTTTACTCAAAAAACATTGATTTTCTCAAAAACAGTCGATTAAACTCACAGAAAAATGCTTAAAACCATTGTAAAACACTGAATTGCAATGAAACCAAGCCATTTTTCCAATGAATAACAGCTAGTTTTTCAGAAAAAAACATATTAAATGCAATCACACTATCTTGGCCTAAAACAGTGTTTACTCAAAAAACATTGATTTTCTCAAAAACAGTCCATTAAACTCACATAAAAATGCTTTAAACCAATGTAAAACACTAAATTGCAATGAAACCAAGCCATTTCTCCAATGAATTACTGCTAGTTTCTCAGAAAAAACATATTATATGCAATCACACTAACGTGGCCTAAGACAGTGTTTACTAAAAAAACATTGATTTTCTCAAAAACAGTCGATTAAACTCACATAAAAATGCTTAAAACCAATGTAAAACACTGAATTGCAATGAAACCAAGCAACTTTTCCAATGAATTGATGCTATTTTTTCAGAAAAAACATTATTTGCAATCACACTAACTTGGCATAAAAGAGTGTTTACTAAAAAACATTGATTTCCTCAAAAACAGTCGATTAAAATCACATAAAAATGCTTTAAACCAATGTAAAACACTGAATTGCTATGAAACTAAGCCATTTTTCCAATGAATTACTGCTAGTTTTTTAGAAAAAACATATTATTTGCAAACACACTAACTTGGCCTAAAACAGTGTTTACTCAAAAAACATTGATTTTCTCAAAAACAGTCGATTAAACTCACATAAAAATGCTCAAAACCAATGTAAAACACTGAATTGCAATGAAACCAAGCCATTTTTCCAATGAATAACAGCTAGTTTTTCAGAAAAAACATATTAAATGCAATCACACTAACTTGGCCTACAACAGTGTTTACTCAAAAAACATTGATTTTCTCAAAAACAGTCGATTAAACTCACACAAAAATGCTTAAAAACAATGTAAAACACTGAATTGCAATGAAACCAAGCAATTTTTCCAATGAATTGATGCTATTTTTTCAGAAAATACATAATTTGCAATCACACTAGCTTGGCATAAAAGAGTGTTTACTAAAAAAACATTGATTTCCTCAAAAACTGTAGATTAAACTCACACAAAAATGCTTTAAACCAATGTAATACACTAAATTGCAATGAAACCAAGCCATCTTTTCAATGAATTACTGCCAGTTTTTCAAAAAAAACATATTATTTGCAATCACACTAACTTGGCCTAAAACAATGTTTACTCAAAAAACATTAACTTCCTCAAAAACTGTCGATTAAACTCACACAAAAATGCTTTAAACCAATGTAATACACTGAATTGCAATGAAACCAAGCCATTTTTCCAATGAATAACTGCTAGTTTTTCAGAAAAAGCATATTATATGCAATCACACTAACTTGGCCTAAAACAGTGTTTAATAAAAAAACATTGATTTCCTCAAAAACTGTCGATTAAACTCGCATAAAAATGCTTTACACTAATGTAAAACACTAAATTGCAATAAAACCAAGCCATATTTTCAATGAATTACTGCTAGTTTTTCAGAAAAAACATATTATTTGCAATCACACTAACTTGGCCTAAAACAATGTTTACTCAAAAACCATTGATTTTCTCAAAAACAGTCGATTAAACTCACATAAAAATGCTTTAAACCAATGTAAAACACTTAATTGCTATGAAACCAAAAAATTTTTCCAATGAATTACTGCTAGTTTTTCGGAAAAAACATATTATTTGCAATCACACTAACCTTGCCTAAAACAATGTTTACTAAAAAAACATTGATTTTCTCAAAAATAGTCGATTAAACTCACACAAAAATGCTTTAAACCAATGTAAAACACTAAAGTGCAATGAAACCAAGCCATTTTTCCAATATATAACTGCTAGTTTCTCAGAAAAAACATATTATATGCAATCACACTAACGTAGCCTAAGACAGTGTTTACTAAAAAAACATTGATTTTCTCAAAAACAGTCGATTAAACTCACATAAAAATGCTTAAAACTAATGTAAAACACTGAATTGCAATGAAACCAAGCAACTTTTCCAATGAATTGATGCTATTTTTTCAGAAAAAACATTATTTGCAATCACACTGACTTGGCATAAAAGAGTGTTTACTAAAAAACATTGATTTCCTCAAAAACAGTCGATTAAAATCACATAAAAATGCTTTAAACCAATGTAAAACACTGAATTGCTATGAAACTAAGCCATTTTTCCAATGAATTACTGCTAGTTTTTTAGAAAAAACATATTATTTGCAAACACACTAACTTGGCCTAAAACAGTGTTTACTCAAAAAACATTGATTTTCTCAAAAACAGTCGATTAAACTCGCATAAAAATGCTCAAAACCAATGTAAAACACTGAATTGCAATGAAACCAAGCAACTTTTCCAATGAATTGATGCTATTTTTTCAGAAAAAACATTATTTGCAATCACACTAACTCTTGGCATAAAAGAGTGTTTACTAAAAAACATTGATTTCCTCAAAAACAGTCGATTAAACTCACATAAAAATGCTTTAAACCAATGTAAAACACTGAATTGCTATGAAACTAAGCCATTTTTCCAATGAATTACTGCTAGTTTTTCAGAAAAAACATATTATTTGCAAACACACTAACTTGGCCTAAAACAGTGTTTACTCAAAAAACATTGATTTTCTCAAAAACAGTCGATTAAACTCACAGAAAAATGCTTAAAACCATTGTAAAACACTGAATTGCAATGAAACCAAGCCATTTTTCCAATGAATAACAGCTAGTTTTTCAGAAAAAAACATATTAAATGCAATCACACTAACTTGGCCTAAAACAGTGTTTACTCAAAAAACATTGATTTTCTCAAAAACAGTCGATTAAACTCACATAAAAATGCTTTAAACCAATGTAAAACACTAAATTGCAATGAAAACAAGCCATTTCTCCAATGAATTACTGCTAGTTTCTCAGAAAAAACATATTATATGCAATCACACTAACGTGGCCTAAGACAGTGTTTACTAAAAAAACATTGATTTTCTCAAAAATAGTCGATTAAACTCACACAAAAATGCTTTAAACCAATGTAAAACACTAAAGTGCAATGAAACCAAGCCATTTTTCCAATATATAACTGCTAGTTTCTCAGAAAAAAACATATTATATGCAATCACACTAACGTAGCCTAAGACAGTGTTTACTAAAAAAACATTGATTTTCTCAAAAACAGTCGATTAAACTCACATAAAAATGCTTAAAACTAATGTAAAACACTGAATTGCAATGAAACCAAGCAACTTTTCCAATGAATTGATGCTATTTTTTCAGAAAAAACATTATTTGCAATCACACTAACTTGGCATAAAAGAGTGTTTACTAAAAAACATTGATTTCCTCAAAAACAGTCGATTAAAATCACATAAAAATGCTCAAAACCAATGTAAAACACTGAATTGCAATGAAACCAAGCAACTTTTTCAATGAATTGATGCTATTTTTTCAGAAAAAACATTATTTGCAATCACACTAACTCTTGGCATAAAAGAGTGTTTACTAAAAAACATTGATTTCCTCAAAAACAGTCGATTAAACTCACATAAAAATGCTTTAAACCAATGTAAAACACTGAATTGCTATGAAACTAAGCCATTTTTCCAATGAATTACTGCTAGTTTTTCAGAAAAAACATATTATTTGCAAACACACTAACTTGGCCTAAAACAGTGTTTACTCAAAAAACATTGATTTTCTCAAAAACAGTCGATTAAACTCACAGAAAAATGCTTAAAACCATTGTAAAACACTGAATTGCAATGAAACCAAGCCATTTTTCCAATGAATAACAGCTAGTTTTTCAGAAAAAAACATATTAAATGCAATCACACTAACTTGGCCTAAAACAGTGTTTACTCAAAAAACATTGATTTTCTCAAAAACAGTCCATTAAACTCACATAAAAATGCTTTAAACCAATGTAAAACACTAAATTGCAATGAAACCAAGCCATTTCTCCAATGAATTACTGCTAGTTTCTCAGAAAAAACATATTATATGCAATCACACTAACGTGGCCTAAGACAGTGTTTACTAAAAAAACATTGATTTTCTCAAAAACAGTCGATTAAACTCACATAAAAATGCTTAAAACCAATGTAAAACACTGAATTGCAATGAAACCAAGCAACTTTTCCAATGAATTGATGCTATTTTTTCAGAAAAAACATTATTTGCAATCACACTAACTTGGCATAAAAGAGTGTTTACTAAAAAACATTGATTTCCTCAAAAACAGTCGATTAAAATCACATAAAAATGCTTTAAACCAATGTAAAACACTGAATTGCTATGAAACTAAGCCATTTTTCCAATGAATTACTGCTAGTTTTTTAGAAAAAACATATTATTTGCAAACACACTAACTTGGCCTAAAACAGTGTTTACTCAAAAAACATTGATTTTCTCAAAAACAGTCGATTAAACTCACATAAAAATGCTCAAAACCAATGTAAAACACTGAATTGCAATGAAACCAAGCCATTTTTCCAATGAATAACAGCTAGTTTTTCAGAAAAAACATATTAAATGCAATCACACTAACTTGGCCTACAACAGTGTTTACTCAAAAAACATTGATTTTCTCAAAAACAGTCGATTAAACTCACACAAAAATGCTTAAAAACAATGTAAAACACTGAATTGCAATGAAACCAAGCAATTTTTCCAATGAATTGATGCTATTTTTTCAGAAAATACATAATTTGCAATCACACTAGCTTGGCATAAAAGAGTGTTTACTAAAAAAACATTGATTTCCTCAAAAACTGTAGATTAAACTCACACAAAAATGCTTTAAACCAATGTAATACACTAAATTGCAATGAAACCAAGCCATTTTTCCAATGAATAACTGCTAGTTTTTCAGAAAAAGCATATTATATGCAATCACACTAACTTGGCCTAAAACAGTGTTTAATAAAAAAACATTGATTTCCTCAAAAACTGTCCATTAAACTCGCATAAAAATGCTTTACACTAATGTAAAACACAAAATTGCAATAAAACCAAGCCATCTTTTCAATGAATTACTGCCAGTTTTTCAAAAAAAACATATTATTTGCAATCACACTAACTTGGCCTAAAACAATGTTTACTCAAAAAACATTAACTTCCTCAAAAACTGTCTATTAAACTCACACAAAAATGCTTTAAACCAATGTAATACACTGAATTGCAATGAAACCAAGCCATTTTTCCAATGAATAACTGCTAGTTTTTCAGAAAAAGCATATTATATGCAATCACACTAACTTGGCCTAAAACAGTGTTTAATAAAAAAACATTGATTTCCTCAAAAACTGTCGATTAAACTCGCATAAAAATGCTTTACACTAATGTAAAACACTAACTTGCAATAAAACCAAGCCATATTTTCAATGAATTACTGCTAGTTTTTCAGAAAAAACATATTATTTGCAATCACACTAACTTGGCCTAAAACAATGTTTACTCAAAAACCATTGATTTTCTCAAAAACAGTCGATTAAACTCACATAAAAATGCTTTAAACCAATGTAAAACACTTAATTGCTATGAAACCAAAAAATTTTTCCAATGAATTACTGCTAGTTTTTCGGAAAAAACATATTATTTGCAATCACACTAACCTTGCCTAAAACAATGTTTACTAAAAAAACATTGATTTTCTCAAAAATAGTCGATTAAACTCACACAAAAATGCTTTAAACCAATGTAAAACACTAAAGTGCAATGAAACCAAGCCATTTTTCCAATATATAACTGCTAGTTTCTCAGAAAAAACATATTATATGCAATCACACTAACGTAGCCTAAGACAGTGTTTACTAAAAAAACATTGATTTTCTCAAAAACAGTCGATTAAACTCACATAAAAATGCTTAAAACTAATGTAAAACACTGAATTGCAATGAAACCAAGCAACTTTTCCAATGAATTGATGCTATTTTTTCAGAAAAAACATTATTTGCAATCACACTGACTTGGCATAAAAGAGTGTTTACTAAAAAACATTGATTTCCTCAAAAACAGTCGATTAAAATCACATAAAAATGCTTTAAACCAATGTAAAACACTGAATTGCTATGAAACTAAGCCATTTTTCCAATGAATTACTGCTAGTTTTTTAGAAAAAACATATTATTTGCAAACACACTAACTTGGCCTAAAACAGTGTTTACTCAAAAAACATTGATTTTCTCAAAAACAGTCGATTAAACTCACATAAAAATGCTCAAAACCAATGTAAAACACTGAATTGCAATGAAACCAAGCAACTTTTCCAATGAATTGATGCTTTTTTTTCAGAAAAAACATTATTTGCAATCACACTAACTCTTGGCATAAAAGAGTGTTTACTAAAAAACATTGATTTCCTCAAAAACAGTCGATTAAACTCACATAAAAATGCTTTAAACCAATGTAAAACACTGAATTGCTATGAAACTAAGCCATTTTTCCAATGAATTACTGCTAGTTTTTCAGAAAAAACATATTATTTGCAAACACACTAACTTGGCCTAAAACAGTGTTTACTCAAAAAACATTGATTTTCTCAAAAACAGTCGATTAAACTCACAGAAAAATGCTTAAAACCATTGTAAAACACTGAATTGCAATGAAACCAAGCCATTTTTCCAATGAATAACAGCTAGTTTTTCAGAAAAAAACATATTAAATGCAATCACACTAACTTGGCCTAAAACAGTGTTTACTCAAAAAACATTGATTTTCTCAAAAACAGTCCATTAAACTCACATAAAAATGCTTTAAACCAATGTAAAACACTAAATTGCAATGAAAACAAGCCATTTCTCCAATGAATTACTGCTAGTTTCTCAGAAAAAACATATTATATGCAATCACACTAACGTGGCCTAAGACAGTGTTTACTAAAAAAACATTGATTTTCTCAAAAATAGTCGATTAAACTCACACAAAAATGCTTTAAACCAATGTAAAACACTAAAGTGCAATGAAACCAAGCCATTTTTCCAATATATAACTGCTAGTTTCTCAGAAAAAACATATTATATGCAATCACACTAACGTAGCCTAAGACAGTGTTTACTAAAAAAACATTGATTTTCTCAAAAACAGTCGACTAAATTCACATAAAAATGCTTAAAACTAATGTAAAACACTGAATTGCAATGAAACCAAGCAACTTTTCCAATGAATTGATGCTATTTTTTCAGAAAAAACATTATTTGCAATCACACTAACTTGGCATAAAAGAGTGTTTACTAAAAAACATTGATTTCCTCAAAAACAGTCGATTAAAATCACATAAAAATGCTTTAAACCAATGTAAAACACTGAATTGCTATGAAACTAAGCCATTTTTCCAATGAATTACTGCTAGTTTTTTAGAAAAAACATATTATTTGCAAACACACTAACTTGGCCTAAAACAGTGTTTACTCAAAAAACATTGATTTTCTCAAAAACAGTCGATTAAACTCACATAAAAATGCTCAAAACCAATGTAAAACACTGAATTGCAATGAAACCAAGCAACTTTTCCAATGAATTGATGCTATTTTTTCAGAAAAAACATTATTTGCAATCACACTAACTCTTGGCATAAAAGAGTGTTTACTAAAAAACATTGATTTCCTCAAAAACAGTCGATTAAACTCACATAAAAATGCTTTAAACCAATGTAAAACACTGAATTGCTATGAAACTAAGCCATTTTTCCAATGAATTACTGCTAGTTTTTCAGAAAAAACATATTATTTGCAAACACACTAACTTGGCCTAAAACAGTGTTTACTCAAAAAACATTGATTTTCTCAAAAACAGTCGATTAAACTCACAGAAAAATGCTTAAAACCATTGTAAAACACTGAATTGCAATGAAACCAAGCCATTTTTCCAATGAATAACAGCTAGTTTTTCAGAAAAAAACATATTAAATGCAATCACACTAACTTGGCCTAAAACAGTGTTTACTCAAAAAACATTGATTTTCTCAAAAACAGTCCATTAAACTCACATAAAAATGCTTTAAACCAATGTAAAACACTAAATTGCAATGAAAACAAGCCATTTCTCTAATGAATTACTGCTAGTTTCTCAGAAAAAACATATTATATGCAATCACACTAACGTGGCCTAAGACAGTGTTTACTAAAAAAACATTGATTTTCTCAAAAACAGTCGATTAAACTCACATAAAAATGCTTAAAACCAATGTAAAACACTGAATTGCAATGAAACCAAGCAACTTTTCCAATGAATTGATGCTATTTTTTCAGAAAAAACATTATTTGCAATCACACTAACTTGGCATAAAAGAGTGTTTACTAAAAAACATTGATTTCCTCAAAAACAGTCGATTAAAATCACATAAAAATGCTTTAAACCAATGTAAAACACTGAATTGCTATGAAACTAAGCCATTTTTCCAATGAATTACTGCTAGTTTTTTAGAAAAAACATATTATTTGCAAACACACTAACTTGGCCTAAAACAGTGTTTACTCAAAAAACATTGATTTTCTCAAAAACAGTCGATTAAACTCACATATAAATGCTCAAAACCAATGTAAAACACTGAATTGCAATGAAACCAAGCAACTTTTCCAATGAATTGATGCTATTTTTTCAGAAAAAACATTATTTGCAATCACACTAACTCTTGGCATAAAAGAGTGTTTACTAAAAAACATTGATTTCCTCAAAAACAGTCGATTAAACTCACATAAAAATGCTTTAAACCAATGTAAAACACTGAATTGCTATGAAACTAAGCCATTTTTCCAATGAATTACTGCTAGTTTTTCAGAAAAAACATATTATTTGCAAACACACTAACTTGGCCTAAAACAGTGTTTACTCAAAAAACATTGATTTTCTCAAAAACAGTCGATTAAACTCACAGAAAAATGCTTAAAACCATTGTAAAACACTGAATTGCAATGAAACCAAGCCATTTTTCCAATGAATAACAGCTAGTTTTTCAGAAAAAAACATATTAAATGCAATCACACTAACTTGGCCTAAAACAGTGTTTACTCAAAAAACATTGATTTTCTCAAAAACAGTCCATTAAACTCACATAAAAATGCTTTAAACCAATGTAAAACACTGAATTGCTATGCAACTAAGCCATTTTTCCAATGAATTACTGCTAGTTTTTTAGAAAAAACATATTATTTGCAAACACACTAACTTGGCCTAAAACAGTGTTTACTCAAAAAACATTGATTTTCTCAAAAACAGTCGATTAAACTCACATAAAAATGCTCAAAACCAATGTAAAACACTGAATTGCAATGAAACCAAGCAACTTTTCCAATGAATAACAGCTAGTTTTTCAGAAAAAAACATATTAAATGCAATCACACTAACTTTGCCTAAAACAGTATTTACTAAAAAAACATTGATTTTCTCAAAAACAGTCATTTAAACTTACATAAAAATGCTTTAAACCAATTTAAAACACTAAATTGAAATAAAACCAAGCCATTTTTTCCAATGATTTACTGCTAGTTTCTCAGAAAAAACATATTATTTGCAATCACACTTACTTGGCCTAAAACAGTGTTTACTAAAAAAACATTGATTTTATCAAAAACAGTCGATTAAACTCGCACAAAAATGCTTAAAACCATTGTTAAACACTGAATTGCAATGAAACCAAGCAACTTTTCCAATGAATTGATGCTATTTTTTCAGAAAAAACATTATTTGCAATCACACTAACTTGGCATAAAAGAGTGTTTACTAAAAAACATTGATTTCCTCAAAAACAGTCGATTAAAATCACATAAAAATGCTTTAAACCAATGTAAAACACTGAATTGCTATGAAACTAAGCCATTTTTCCAATGAATTACTGCTAGTTTTTTAGAAAAAACATATTATTTGCAAACACACTAACTTGGCCTAAAACAGTGTTTACTCAAAAAACATTGATTTTCTCAAAAACAGTCGATTAAACTCACATAAAAATGCTCAAAACCAATGTAAAACACTGAATTGCAATGAAACCAAGCAACTTTTCCAATGAATTGATGCTATTTTTTCAGAAAAAACATTATTTGCAATCACACTAACTCTTGGCATAAAAGAGTGTTTACTAAAAAACATTGATTTCCTCAAAAACAGTCGATTAAACTCACATAAAAATGCTTTAAACCAATGTAAAACACTGAATTGCTATGAAACTAAGCCATTTTTCCAATGAATTACTGCTAGTTTTTCAGAAAAAACATATTATTTGCAAACACACTAACTTGGCCTAAAACAGTGTTTACTCAAAAAACATTGATTTTCTCAAAAACAGTCGATTAAACTCACAGAAAAATGCTTAAAACCATTGTAAAACACTAAATTGCAATGAAACCAAGCCATATTTCCAATGAATAACTGCTAGTTTTTCAGAAAAAGCATATTATATGCAATCACACTAACTTGGCCTAAAACAGTGTTTACTCAAAAAACATTGATTTTCTCAAAAACAGTCCATTAAACTCACATAAAAATGCTTTAAACCAATGTAAAACACTAAATTGCAATGAAACCAAGCCATTTCTCCAATGAATTACTGCTAGTTTCTCAGAAAAAACATATTATATGCAATCACACTAACGTGGCCTAAGACAGTGTTTACTAAAAAAACATTGATTTTCTCAAAAAGAGTCCATTAAACCCACATCAAAATGCTAAAAACCAATGTAAAACACTGAATTGCAATGAAACCAAGCAACTTTTCCAATGAATTGATGCTATTTTTTCAGAAAAAACATTATTTGCAATCACACTAACTTGGCATAAAAGAGTGTTTACTAAAAAACATTGATTTCCTCAAAAACAGTCGATTAAAATCACATAAAAATGCTTTAAACCAATGTAAAACACTGAATTGCTATGAAACTAAGCCATTTTTCCAATGAATTACTGCTAGTTTTTTAGAAAAAACATATTATTTGCAAACACACTAACTTGGCCTAAAACAGTGTTTACTCAAAAAACATTGATTTTCTCAAAAACAGTCGATTAAACTCACATAAAAATGCTCAAAACCAATGTAAAACACTAAATTGCAATGAAACCAAGCAACTTTTCCAATGAATTGATGCTATTTTTTCAGAAAAAACATTATTTGCAATCACACTAATTCTTGGCATAAAAGAGTGTTTACTAAAAAACATTGATTTCCTCAAAAACAGTCGATTAAACTCACATAAAAATGCTTTAAACCAATGTAAAACACTGAATTGCTATGAAACTAAGCCATTTTTCCAATGAATTACTGCTAGTTTTTCAGAAAAAACATATTATTTGCAAACACACTAACTTGGCCTAAAACAGTGTTTACTCAAAAAACATTGATTTTCTCAAAAACAGTCGATTAAACTCACAGAAAAATGCTTAAAACCATTGTAAAACACTGAATTGCAATGAAACCAAGCCATTTTTCCAATGAATAACAGCTAGTTTTTCAGAAAAAAACATATTAAATGCAATCACACTAACTTGGCCTAAAACAGTGTTTACTCAAAAAACATTGATTTTCTCAAAAACAGTCCATTAAACTCACATAAAAATGCTTTAAACCAATGTAAAACACTGAATTGCTATGAAACTAAGCCATTTTTTCAATGAATTACTGCTAGTTTTTTAGAAAAAACATATTATTTGCAAACACACTAACTTGGCCTAAAACAGTGTTTACTCAAAAAACATTGATTTTCTCAAAAACAGTCGATTAAACTCACATAAAAATGCTCAAAACCAATGTAAAACACTGAATTGCAATGAAACCAAGCAACTTTTCCAATGAATAACAGCTAGTTTTTCAGAAAAAAACATATTAAATGCAATCACACTAACTTTGCCTAAAACAGTGTTTACTCAAATAACATTGATTTTCTCAAAAACAGTCCATTAAACTCACATAAAAATGCTTTAAACCAATGTAAAACACTAAATTGCAATGAAACCAAGCCATTTCTCCAATGAATTACTGCTAGTTTTTCAGAAAAAACATATTATTTGCAATCACACTAACTTGGCCTAAAACAATGTTTACTAAAAAGACATTAATTTTCTCACAAACAGTCGATTAAACTCACATAAAAATGCTTTAAACCAATGTAAAACACTAAATTGCAATGAAACCAAGCCATTTTCCTAATGAATAACTGCTAGTTTTTCAGAAAAAACATATCATATGCAATCACACTAACTTGGCCTAAAACAGTATTTACTAAAAAAACATTGATTTTCTCAAAAACAGTCATTTAAACTTACATAAAAATGCTTTAAACCAATTTAAAACACTAAATTGAAATAAAACCAAGCCATTTTTTCCAATGATTTACTGCTAGTTTCTCAGAAAAAACATATTATTTGCAATCACACTTACTTGGCCTAAAACAGTGTTTACTAAAAAAACATTGATTTTATCAAAAACAGTCGATTAAACTCGCACAAAAATGCTTAAAACCATTGTTAAACACTGAATTGCAATGAAACCAAGCCATTTTTCCAATGAATAACAGCTAGTTTTTCAGAAAAAACATATTAAATGCAATCACACGAACTTGGCCTACAGAAGACAGTGTTTACTAAAATAACATTGATTTTCTCAAAAACAGTCGAATAAGCTCACATAAAAATGCTTAAAACCAACGTAAAACAGTGAATTGCAATGAAACCAAGCAATTTTTCCAATGAATTGATGCTATTTTTTCAGAAAATACATAATTTGCAATCACATTAACTTGGCATAAAAGAGTGTTTACTAAAAAAACATTGATTTCCTCAAAAACTGTAGATTAAACTCACACAAAAATGCTTTAAACCAATGTAATACACTAAATTGCAATGAAACCAAGCCATATTTCCAATGAATAACTGCTAGTTTTTCAGAAAAAGCATATTATATGCAATCACACTAACTTGGCCTAAAACTGTGTTTAATAAAAAAACATTGATTTCCTCACAAACAGTCGATTAAACTCACATAAAAATGCTTTAAACCAATGTAAAACACTAAATTGCAATGAAACCAAGCCATTTTCCTAATGAATAACTGCTAGTTTTTCAGAAAAAACATATCATATGCAATCACACTAACTTGGCCTAAAACAGTATTTACTAAAAAAACATTGATTTTCTCAAAAACAGTCATTTAAACTTACATAAAAATGCTTTAAACCAATTTAAAACACTAAATTGTAATAAAACCAAGCCATTTTTTCCAATGATTTACTGCTAGTTTCTCAGAAAAAACATATTATTTGCAATCACACTTACTTGGCCTAAAACAGTGTTTACTAAAAAAACATTGATTTTATCAAAAACAGTCGATTAAACTCGCACAAAAATGCTTAAAACCATTGTTAAACACTGAATTGCAATGAAACCAAGCCATTTTTCCAATGAATAACAGCTAGTTTTTCAGAAAAAACATATTAAATGCAATCACACGAACTTGGCCTACAGAAGACAGTGTTTACTAAAATAACATTGATTTTCTCAAAAACAGTCGAATAAGCTCACATAAAAATGCTTAAAACCAACGTAAAACAGTGAATTGCAATGAAACCAAGCAATTTTTCCAATGAATTGATGCTATTTTTTCAGAAAATACATAATTTGCAATCACATTAACTTGGCATAAAAGAGTGTTTACTAAAAAAACATTGATTTCCTCAAAAACTGTAGATTAAACTCACACAAAAATGCTTTAAACCAATGTAATACACTAAATTGCAATGAAACCAAGCCATATTTCCAATGAATAACTGCTAGTTTTTCAGAAAAAGCATATTATATGCAATCACACTAACTTGGCCTAAAACTGTGTTTAATAAAAAAACATTGATTTCCTCACAAACAGTCGATTAAACTCACATAAAAATGCTTTAAACCAATGTAAAACACTAAATTGCAATGAAACCAAGCCATTTTCCTAATGAATAACTGCTAGTTTTTCAGAAAAAACATATCATATGCAATCACACTAACTTGGCCTAAAACAGTATTTACTAAAAAAACATTGATTTTCTCAAAAACAGTCATTTAAACTTACATAAAAATGCTTTAAACCAATTTAAAACACTAAATTGAAATAAAACCAAGCCATTTTTTCCAATGATTTACTGCTAGTTTCTCAGAAAAAACATATTATTTGCAATCACACTTACTTGGCCTAAAACAGTGTTTACTAAAAAAACATTGATTTTATCAAAAACAGTCGATTAAACTCGCACAAAAATGCTTAAAACCATTGTTAAACACTGAATTGCAATGAAACCAAGCCATTTTTCCAATGAATAACAGCTAGTTTTTCAGAAAAAACATATTAAATGCAATCACACGAACTTGGCCTACAGAAGACAGTGTTTACTAAAATAACATTGATTTTCTCAAAAACAGTCGAATAAGCTCACATAAAAATGCTTAAAACCAACGTAAAACAGTGAATTGCAATGAAACCAAGCAATTTTTCCAATGAATTGATGCTATTTTTTCAGAAAATACATAATTTGCAATCACATTAACTTGGCATAAAAGAGTGTTTACTAAAAAAACATTGATTTCCTCAAAAACTGTAGATTAAACTCACACAAAAATGCTTTAAACCAATGTAATACACTAAATTGCAATGAAACCAAGCCATATTTCCAATGAATAACTGCTAGTTTTTCAGAAAAAGCATATTATATGCAATCACACTAACTTGGCCTAAAACTGTGTTTAATAAAAAAACATTGATTTCCTCAAAAACTGTCGATTAAACTCGCATAAAAATGCTTTACACTAATGTAAAACACTAAATTGCAATAAAATCAAGCCATTTTTTCAATGAATTACTGCTAATTTTTCAGAAAAAACATATTATTTGCAATCACACTAACTTGGCCTAAAACAATGTTTACTAAAAAAACATTGATTTTCTCAAAAGCAGTCCATTAAACTCACACAAAAATGCTTTAAACCAATGTAAAACACTAAATTGCAATGAAACCAAGCCATTTTTCCAATGAATTACTGCTAGTTTTCCAGAAAAAACATATTATATGCAATCACAGGAACTTGGCTTACAGAAGACAGTGTTTACTAAAATAACATTGATTTTCTCAAAAACAGTCGAATAAGCTCACATAAAAATGCTTAAAACCAACGTAAAACACTGAATTGCAATGAAACCAAGCCATTTTTCCAATGAATTGATGCTATTTTTTCAGAAAATACATAATTTGCAATCACACTAACTTGGCATAAAAGAGTGTTTACTAAAAAAAAATTGATGTCCTCAAAAATTGTAGATTAAACTCACACTAAAATGCTTTAAAACCAATGTAAAACACTAAATTGCAATGAAACCAAGCCATTTTTTCAATGAATTACTGCTAGTTTTTCAGAAAAAACATATTATTTGCAATCACACTAACTTGGCCTAAAACAATGTTTACTCAAAAAACATTAATTTCCTCAAAAACTGTCGATTAAACTCACTTAAAAATGCTTCAAACCAATGTAAAACACTGAATTGCTATGAAACCAAGCCATTTTTCCAATGAATTACTGCTAGTTTTTCAGAAAAAATTGCAACCACACTAACTTGGCCTAAAACAGTGTATACTAAAAAAACATTGATTTTCTCAAAAACAGTCCATTAAACTCACATAAAAATGCTTTAAACCAATGTAAAACACTAAAGTGCAATGAAACCAAGCCATTTTTCCAATATATAACTGCTAGTTTCTCAGAAAAAACATATTATATGCAATCACACTAACGTGGCCTAAGACAGTGTTTACTAAAGAAACATTGATTTTCTCAAAAACAGTCGATTAAACTCACATAAAAATGCTTAAAACCAATGTAAAACACTGAATTGCAATGAAACCAAGCCATTTTTCCAATGAATTACTGCTAGTTTTCCAGAAAAAACATATTATATGCAATCACAGGAACTTGGCTTACAGAAGACAGTGTTTACTAAAATAACATTGATTTTCTCAAAAACAGTCGAATAAGCTCACATAAAAATGCTTAAAACCAACGTAAAACACTGAATTGCAATGAAACCAAGCCATTTTTCCAATGAATTGATGCTATTTTTTCAGAAAAAACATATTATTTGCAATCACACTAACTTGGCCTAAAACAATGTTTACTCAAAAAACATTAATTTCCTCAAAAACTGTCGATTAAACTCACTTAAAAATGCTTGAAACCAATGTAAAACACTGAATTGCTATGAAAAGAAGCCATTTTTCCAATGAATTACTGCTAGTTTTTCAGAAAAAATTGCAATCACACTAACTTGGCCTAAAACAGTGTTTACTAAAAAAACATTGATTTTCTCAAAAACAGTCCATTAAACTCACATAAAAATGCTTTAAACCAATGTAAAACACTAAAGTGCAATGAAACCAAGCCATTTTTCCAATATATAACTGCTAGTTTCTCAGAAAAAACATATTATATGCAATCACACTAACGTGGCCTAAGACAGTGTTTACTAAAAAAACATTGATTTTCTCAAAAACAGTCGATTAAACTCACATAAAAATGCTTAAAACCAATGTAAAACACTGAATTGCAATGAAACCAAGCAACTTTTCCAATGAATTACTGCTAGTTTTTCAGAAAAAACATTATTTGCAATCACACTAACTTGGCATAAAAGAGTGTTTACTAAAAAACATTGATTTCCTCAAAAACAGTCGATTAAACTCACATAAAAATGCTTTAAACCAATGTAAAACACTGAATTGCTATGAAACTAAGCCATTTTTCCAATGAATTACTGCTAGTTTTTCAGAAAAAACATATCATATGCAATCACACTAACTTGGCCTAAAACAGTATTTACTAAAAAAACATTGATTTTCTCAAAAACAGTCATTTCAACTTACATAAAAATGCTTTAAACCAATTTAAAACACTAAATTGAAATAAAACCAAGCCATTTTTTCCAATGATTTACTGCTAGTTTCTCAGAAAAAACATATTATTTGCAATCACACTTACTTGGCCTAAAACAGTGTTTACTAAAAAAACATTGATTTTATCAAAAACAGTCGATTAAACTCGCACAAAAATGCTTAAAACCATTGTTAAACACTGAATTGCAATGAAACCAAGCCATTTTTCCAATGAATAACAGCTAGTTTTTCAGAAAAAACATATTAAATGCAATCACACGAACTTGGCCTACAGAAGACAGTGTTTACTAAAATAACATTGATTTTCTCAAAAACAGTCGAATAAGCTCACATAAAAATGCTTAAAACCAACGTAAAACAGTGAATTGCAATGAAACCAAGCAATTTTTCCAATGAATTGATGCTATTTTTTCAGAAAATACATAATTTGCAATCACATTAACTTGGCATAAAAGAGTGTTTACTAAAAAAACATTGATTTCCTCAAAAACTGTAGATTAAACTCACACAAAAATGCTTTAAACCAATGTAATACACTAAATTGCAATGAAACCAAGCCATATTTCCAATGAATAACTGCTAGTTTTTCAGAAAAAGCATATTATATGCAATCACACTAACTTGGCCTAAAACTGTGTTTAATAAAAAAACATTGATTTCCTCACAAACAGTCGATTAAACTCACATAAAAATGCTTTAAACCAATGTAAAACACTAAATTGCAATGAAATCAAGCCATTTTCCTAATGAATAACTGCTAGTTTTTCAGAAAAAACATATCATATGCAATCACACTAACTTGGCCTAAAACAGTATTTACTAAAAAAACATTGATTTTCTCAAATACAGTCATTTAAACTTACATAAAAATGCTTTAAACCAATTTAAAACACTAAATTGAAATAAAACCAAGCCATTTTTTCCAATGATTTACTGCTAGTTTCTCAGAAAAAACATATTATTTGCAATCACACTTACTTGGCCTAAAACAGTGTTTACTAAAAAAACATTGATTTTATCAAAAACAGTCGATTAAACTCGCACAAAAATGCTTAAAACCATTGTTAAACACTGAATTGCAATGAAACCAAGCCATTTTTCCAATGAATAACAGCTAGTTTTTCAGAAAAAACATATTAAATGCAATCACACGAACTTGGCCCACAGAAGACAGTGTTTACTAAAATAACATTGATTTTCTCAAAAACAGTCGAATAAGCTCACATAAAAATGCTTAAAACCAACGTAAAACAGTGAATTGCAATGAAACCAAGCAATTTTTCCAATGAATTGATGCTATTTTTTCAGAAAATACATAATTTGCAATCACATTAACTTGGCATAAAAGAGTGTTTACTAAAAAAACATTGATTTCCTCAAAAACTGTAGATTAAACTCACACAAAAATGCTTTAAACCAATGTAATACACTAAATTGCAATGAAACCAAGCCGAATTTCCAATGAATAACTGCTAGTTTTTCAGAAAAAGCATATTATATGCAATCACACTAACTTGGCCTAAAACTGTGTTTAATAAAAAAACATTGATTTCCTCAAAAACTGTCGATTAAACTCGCATAAAAATGCTTTACACTAATGTAAAACACTAAATTGCAATAAAATCAAGCCATTTTTTCAATGAATTACTGCTAATTTTTGAGAAAAAACATATTATTTGCAATCACACTAACTTGGCCTAAAACAATGTTTACTCAAAAAACATTAATTTCCTCAAAAACTGTCGATTAAACTCACTTAAAAATGCTTGAAACCAATGTAAAACACTGAATTGCTATGAAAAGAAGCCATTTTTCCAATGAATTACTGCTAGTTTTTCAGAAAAAATTGCAATCACACTAACTTGGCCAAAACAGTGTTTACTAAAAAAACATTGATTTTCTCAAAAACAGTCCATTAAACTCACATAAAAATGCTTTAAACCAATGTAAAACACTAAATTGCAATGAAACCAAGCCATTTCTCCAATAAATTACTGCTAGTTTTTCAGAAATAACATATTATTTGCAATCACACTTACTTGGCCTAAAACAATGTTTACTAAAAAAACATTGATTTTCTCAAAAGCAGTCCATTAAACTCACACAAAAATGCTTTAAACCAATGTAAAACACTAAATTGCAATGAAACCAAGCCATTTTTCCAATGAATTACTGCTAGTTTTCCAGAAAAAACATATTATATGCAATCACAGGAACTTGGCTTACAGAAGACAGTGTTTACTAAAATAACATTGATTTTCTCAAAAACAGTCGAATAAGCTCACATAAAAATGCTTAAAACCAACGTAAAACACTGAATTGCAATGAAACCAAGCCATTTTTCCAATGAATTGATGCTATTTTTTCAGAAAATACATAATTTGCAATCACACTAACTTGGCATAAAAGAGTGTTTACTAAAAAAAAATTGATGTCCTCAAAAACTGTAGATTAAACTCACACAAAAATGCTTTAAAACCAATGTAAAACACTAAATTGCAATGAAACCAAGCCATTTTTTCAATGAATTACTGCTAGTTTTTCAGAAAAAACATATTATTTGCAATCACACTAACTTGGCCTAAAACAATGTTTACTCAAAAAACATTAATTTCCTCAAAAACTGTCGATTAAACTCACTTAAAAATGCTTCAAACCAATGTAAAACACTGAATTGCTATGAAACCAAGCCATTTTTCCAATGAATTACTGCTAGTTTTTCAGAAAAAATTGCAACCACACTAACTTGGCCTAAAACAGTGTATACTAAAAAAACATTGATTTTCTCAAAAACAGTCCATTAAACTCACATAAAAATGCTTTAAACCAATGTAAAACACTAAAGTGCAATGAAACCAAGCCATTTTTCCAATATATAACTGCTAGTTTCTCAGAAATAACATATTATATGCAATCACACTAACGTGGCCTAAGACAGTGTTTACTAAAGAAACATTGATTTTCTCAAAAACAGTCGATTAAACTCACATAAAAATGCTTAAAACCAATGTAAAACACTGAATTGCAATGAAACCAAGCCATTTTTCCAATGAATTACTGCTAGTTTTCCAGAAAAAACATATTATATGCAATCACAGGAACTTGGCTTACAGAAGACAGTGTTTACTAAAATAACATTGATTTTCTCAAAAACAGTCGAATAAGCTCACATAAAAATGCTTAAAACCAACGTAAAACACTGAATTGCAATGAAACCAAGCCATTTTTCCAATGAATTGATGCTATTTTTTCAGAAAAAACATATTATTTGCAATCACACTAACTTGGCCTAAAACAATGTTTACTCAAAAAACATTAATTTCCTCAAAAACTGTCGATTAAACTCACTTAAAAATGCTTGAAACCAATGTAAAACACTGAATTGCTATGAAAAGAAGCCATTTTTCCAATGAATTACTGCTAGTTTTTCAGAAAAAATTGCAATCACACTAACTTGGCCTAAAACAGTGTTTACTAAAAAAACATTGATTTTCTCAAAAACAGTCCATTAAACTCACATAAAAATGCTTTAAGCCAATGTAAAACACTAAAGTGCAATGAAACCAAGCCATTTTTCCAATATATAACTGCTAGTTTCTCAGAAAAAACATATTATATGCAATCACACTAACGTGGCCTAAGACAGTGTTTACTAAAAAAACATTGATTTTCTCAAAAACAGTCGATTAAACTCACATAAAAATGCTTAAAACCAATGTAAAACACTGAATTGCAATGAAACCAAGCAACTTTTCCAATGAATTACTGCTAGTTTTTCAGAAAAAACATTATTTGCAATCACACTAACTTGGCATAAAAGAGTGTTTACTAAAAAACATTGATTTCCTCAAAAACAGTCGATTAAACTCACATAAAAATGCTTTAAACCAATGTAAAACACTGAATTGCTATGAAACTAAGCCATTTTTCCAATGAATTACTGCTAGTTTTTCAGAAAAAACATATTATTTGCAAACACACTAACTTGGCCTAAAACAGTGTTTACTCAAAAAACATTGATTTTCTCAAAAACAGTCCATTAAACTCACATAAAAATGCTTTAAACCAATGTAAAACACTAAAGTGCAATGAAACCAAGCCATTTTTCCAATATATAACTGCTAGTTTCTCAGAAAAAACATATTATATGCAATCACACTAACGTGGCCTAAGACAGTGTTTACTAAAAAAACATTGATTTTCTCAAAAACAGTCCATTAAACTCACACAAAAATGCTTTAAACCAATGTAAAACACTGAATTGCAATGAAACCAAGCAACTTTTCCAATGAATTACTGCTAGTTTTTCAGAAAAAACATTATTTGCAATCACACTAACTTGGCATAAAAGAGTGTTTACTAAAAAACATTGATTTCCTCAAAAACAGTCGATTAAACTCACATAAAAATGCTTTAAACCAATGTAAAACACTGAATTGCTATGAAACTAAGCCATTTTTCCAATGAATTACTGCTAGTTTTTCAGAAAAAACATATTATTTGCAAACACACTAACTTGGCCTAAAACAGTGTTTACTCAAAAAACATTGATTTTCTCAAAAACAGTCGATTAAACTCACACAAAAATGCTTAAAACCATTGTAAAACACTGAATTGCTATGAAACTAAGCCATTTTTCCAATGAATTACTGCTAGTTTTTCAGAAAAAACATATTATTTGCAAACACACTAACTTGGCCTAAAACAGTGTTTACTCAAAAAACATTGATTTTCTCAAAAACAGTCGATTAAACTCACAGAAAAATGCTTAAAACCATTGTAAAACACTGAATTGCAATGAAACCAAGCCATTTTTCCAATGAATAACAGCTAGTTTTTCAGAAAAAAACATATTAAATGCAATCAGACTAACTTGGCCTAAAACAGTGTTTACTCAAAAAACATTGATTTTCTCAAAAACAGTCGATTAAACTCACACAAAAATGCTTAAAACCAATGTAAAACACTGAATTGCAATGAAACCAAGCCATTTTTCCAAAGAATAACTGCTAGTTTTTTGGAAAAAACATATTATTTGCAATCACACTAATTTGGCTCAAAACAATGTTTACTAAAAAAACATTGATTTTCTCAAAAACAGTCCATTAAACTCACACAAAAATGCTTTAAACCAATGTAAAACACTAAATTGCAATGAAACCAAGCCATTTTTCCAATGAATACTGCTAGTTTTTCAGAAAAAACATATTATATGCAATCACACGAACTTGGCCTACAGAAGACAGTGTTTACTAAAATAACATTGATTTTCTCAAAAACAGTCGAATAAACTCACATAAAAATGCTTAAAACCAATGTAAAACACTAAATTGCAATGAAACCAAGCCATTTTTCCAATGAATAACTGCTAGTTTTTCAGAAAAAACATATTATATGCAATCACACTAACTTGGCCTAAAACAGTGTTTACTAGAAAAACATTGATTTTCTCAAAAACAATCCATTAAACTCACACAAAAATGCATTAAACCAATGTAAAACACTAAAATGCAATGAAACCAAGCCAATTTTCCAATATATAACTGCTAGTTTTTCAGAAAAAACATATTATATGCAATCACACTAACGTGGCCTAAGACAGTGTTTACTAAAAATGCATTGATTTTCTCAGAAAACAGTCGATTAAACTCACATAAAAATGCTTAAAACCAATGTAAAATACTGAATTGCAATGAAACCAAGCCATTTTTCTAATGAATAACTGCTAGTTTTTTGGAAAAAACATATTATTTGCAATCACACTAACTTGGCCTAAAACAATGTTTACTAAAAAAACATTGATTTTCTCAAAAACAGTCCATTAAACTCACACAAAAATGCTTTAAACCAATGTAAAACACTAAATTTGAATGAAACCAAGCCAATTTTCCAATGAATTACTGCTAGTTTTTCAGAAAAAACATATTATATTCAATCACACGAACTTCGCCTACAGAAGACAGTGTTTACTAAAATAACATTGATTTTCTCAAAAACAGTCGAATAAACTCACATAAAAATGCTTAAAACCAACGTAAAACACTGAATTGCAATGAAACCAAGCAATTTTTCCAATGAATTGATGCTATTTTTTCAGAAAATACATAATTTGCAATCACACTAACTTGGCATAAAAGAGTGTTTACTAAAAAAACATTTATTTCCTCAAAAAAAGTTGATTAAACTTACAAACAAATGCTTTAAACCAATGTAAACCACTAAATTGCAGTGAAACCAAGCCATTTTTCCAATGAATAACTGCTAGTTTTCAGAAAAAACATATTATATGCAATCACACTAACTTGGCCTAAAACAGTGTTTACTAAAAAAACATTGTTTTTATCAAAAACAGTCTATTAAACTCACATAAATATGCCTTAAACCAATGTAAAACACTGAATTGCTATGAAACCAAGCCATTTTTCCAATGAAATACTGCTAGTTTTTCAGAAAAAACATATTATTTGCAATCACACTAACTTGGCTTAAAACAATGTTTACTAATAAGACATTGATTTTCTCAAAAACAGTCGATTAAACTCAAACAAAAATGCTTTAAACCAATGTAAAACACTAAATTGCAATGAAACCAAGCCATTTTCCTAATAAATAACTGCTAGTTTTTCAGAAAAAACATATTATATGCAATCACACTAACTTGGCCTAAAACAGTGCTTAATTAAAAAACATTGATTTCCTCAAAAACTGTCGATTAAACTCGCATAAAAATGCTTTACCCTAATGTAAAACACTAAATTGCAATAAAACCAAGCCATATTTTCAATGAATTACTGCTAGTTTTTCAGAAAAAACATATTATTTGCAATCACACTAACTTGGCCTAAAACAATGTTTACTAAAAAAACATTGATTTTCTCAAAAATAGTCGATTAAACTCACACAAAAATGCTTTAAACCAATGTAAAACACTAAAGTGCAATGAAACCAAGCCATTTTTCCAATATATAACTGCTAGTTTCTCAGAAAAAACATATTATATGCAATCACACTAACGTGGCCTAAGACAGTGTTTACTAAAAAAAAATTGATTTTCTCAAAAACAGTCGATTAAACTCACATAAAAATGCTTAAAACCAATGTAAAACACTGAATTGCGATGAAACCAAGCAACTTTTCCAATGAATTGATGCTATTTTATCAGAAAAAACATTATTTGCAATCACACTAACTTGGCATAAAAGAGTGTTTACTAAAAAACATTGATTTCCTCAAAAACAGTCGATTAAAATCACATAAAAATGCTTTAAACCAATGTAAAACACTGAATTGCTATGAAACTAAGCCATTTTTCCAATGAATTACTGCTAGTTTTTTAGAAAAAACATATTATTTGCAAACACACTAACTTGGCCTAAAACAGTGTTTACTCAAAAAACATTGATTTTCTCAAAAACAGTCCATTAAACTCACACAAAAATGCTTTAAACCAATGTAAAACACTAAATTGCTATGAAACTAAGCCATTTTTCCAATGAATTACTGCTAGTTTTTCAGAAAAAACATATTATTTGCAAACACACTAACTTGGCCTAAAACAGTGTTTACTCAAAAAACATTGATTTTCTCAAAAACAGTCGATTAAACTCAAACAAAAATGCTTAAAACCAATGTAAAACACTGAATTGTAATGAAACCAAGCCATTTTTCCAATGAATAACTGCTAGTTTTTCAGAAAAAACATATTATATGCAATCACACTAACTTGGCCTAAAACAGTGTTTACTAAAAAAACATTGATTTTCTCAAAAACAGTCCATTAAACTCACACAAAAATGCATTGAACCAATGTAAAACACTAAAATGCAATGAAACCAAGCCAATTTTCCAATATATAACTGCTAGTTTTTCAGAAAAAACATATTATATGCAATCACACTAACGTGGCCTAAGACAGTGTTTACTAAAAATACATTGATTTTCTCAAAAACAGTCGATTAAACTCACATAAAAATGCTTAAAACCAATGTAAAATACTGAATTGCAATGAAACCAAGCCATTTTTCTAATGAATAACTGCTAGTTTTTTGGAAAAAACATATTATTTGCAATCACACTAACTTGGCCTAAAACAATGTTTACTAAAAAAACATTGATTTTCTCAAAAACAGTCCATTAAACTCACACAAAAATGCTTTAAACCAATGTAAAACACTAAATTTGAATGAAACCAAGCCAATTTTCCAATGAATTACTGCTAGTTTTTCAGAAAAAACATATTATATGCAATCACACGAACTTCGCCTACAGAAGACAGTGTTTACTAAAATAACATTGATTTTCTCAAAAACAGTCGAATAAACTCACATAAAAATGCTTAAAACCAACGTAAAACACTGAATTGCAATGAAACCAAGCAATTTTTCCAATGAATTGATGCTATTTTTTCAGAAAATACATAATTTGCAATCACACTAACTTGGCATAAAAGAGTGTTTACTAAAAAAACATTTATTTCCTCAAAAAAAGTTGATTAAACTTACAAACAAATGCTTTAAACCAATGTAAACCACTAAATTGCAGTGAAACCAAACCATTTTTCCAATGAATAACTGCTAGTTTTCAGAAAAAACATATTATATGCAATCACACTAACTTGGCCTAAAACAGTGTTTACTAAAAAAACATTGTTTTTATCAAAAACAGTCTATTAAACTCACATAAATATGTTTTAAACCAATGTAAAACACTGAATTGCTATGAAACCAAGCCATTTTTCCAATGAAATACTGCTAGTTTTTCAGAAAAAACATATTATTTGCAATCACACTAACTTGGCCTAAAACAATGTTTACTAAAAGAAAATTGATTTTCTCAAAAACAGTCGATTAAACTCACATAAAATTGCTTTAAACCAATGTAAAGCACTTGATTGCTATGAAACCAAAAAATTTTTCCAATGAATTACTGCTAGATTTTCGGAAAAAACATATTATTTGCAATCACACAAACCTTGCCTAAAACAATGTTTACTAAAAAAACATTGATTTTCTCAAAAACAGTCGATTAAACTCACACAAAAATGCTTTAAACCAATGTAAAACACTAAATTGCAATGAAACCAAGCCATTTTTCCAATGAATAACTGCTAGTTTTTCAGAAAAAACATATTATATGCAATCACACTAACTTGGCCTAAAACAGTGTTTACTAAAAAAACATTGATTTTCTCAAAATCAGGCCATTAAACTCACACAAAAATGCTTTAAACCAATGTAAAACACTAAAATGCAATGAAACCAAGCCAATTTTCCAATATATAACTGCTAGTTTTTCAGAAAAAAAATATTATATGCAATCACACTAACGTGGCCTAAGACAGTGTTTACTAAAAATACATTGATTTTCTCAAAAACAGTCGATTAAACTCACATAAAAATGCTTAAAACCAATGTAGAACACTGAATTGCAATGAAACCAAGCCATTTTTCTAATGAATAACTGCTAGTTTTTTGGAAAAAACATATTATTTGCAATCACACTAACTTGGCCTGAAACAATGTTTACTAAAAAAACATTGATTTTCTCAAAAACAGTCCATTAAACTCACACAAAAATGCTTTAAACCAATGTAAAACACTAAATTGGAATGAAACCAAGCCAATTTTCCAATGAATTACTGCTAGTTTTTCAGAAAAATCATATTATATGCAATCACACGAACTTGGCCTACAGAAGACAGTGTTTACTAAAATAACATTGATTTTCTCAAAAACAGTCGAATAAACTCACATAAAAATGCTTAAAACCAACGTAAAACACTGAATTGCAATGAAACCAAGCAATTTTTCCAATGAATTGATGCTATTTTTTCAGAAAATACATAATTTGCAATCACACTAACTTGGCATAAAAGAGTGTTTTCTAAAAAAACATTTATTTCCTCAAAAAAAGTTGATTAAACTTACAAACAAATGCTTTAAACCAATGTAAACCACTAAATTGCAGTGAAACCAAGCCATTTTTCCAATGAATAACTGCTAGTTTTCAGAAAAAACATATTATATGCAATCACACTAACTTGGCCTAAAACAGTGTTTACTAAAAAAACATTGTTTTTATCAAAAACAGTCTATTAAACTCACATAAATATGCCTTAAACCAATGTAAAACACTGAATTGCTATGAAACCAAGCCATTTTTCCAATGAATAACTGCTAGTTTTCAGAAAAAACATATTATATGCAATGACACAAACTTGGCCTAAAACAGTGTTTACTAAAAAAACATTGATTTTATCAAAATCAGTCGATTAAACTCGCACAAAAATGCTTAAAACCATTGTAAAACACTGAATTGCAATGAAACCAAGCCATTTTTCCAATGAATAACAGCTAGTTTTTCAGAAAAAACATATTAAATGCAATCACACTAACTTGGCCTACAACAGTGTTTACTCAAAAAACATTGATTTTCTCAAAAACAGTCGATTAAACTCACACAAAAATGCTTAAAAACAATGTAAATCACTGAATTGCAATGAAACCAAGCCATTTTTCCAATGAATAACTGCTAGTTTTTTGAAAAAAACATATTATTTGCAATCACACTAACTTGGCCTAAAACAATGTTTACTAAAAAAACATTGATTTTCTCAAAAACAGTCCATTAAACTCACACAAAAATGCTTTAAACCAATGTAAAACACTAAATTGCAATGAAACCAAGCCATTTTTCCAATGAATTACTGCTAGTTTTCCAGAAAAAACATATTATATGCAATCACACGAACTTGGCCTACAGAAGACAGTGTTTACTAAAATAACATTGATTTTCTCAAAAACAGTCGAATAAGCTCACATAAAAATGCTTAAAACCAACGTTAAACACTGAATTGCAATGAAACCAAGCAATTTTTCCAATGAATTGATGCTATTTTTTCAGAAAATACATAATTTGCAATCACACTAACTTGGCATAAAAGAGTGTTTACTAAAAAAACATTGATTTCCTCAAAAACTGTAGATTAAACTCACACAAAAATGCTTTAAACCAATGTAATACACTAAATTGCAATGAAACCAAGCCATTTTTCCAATGAATAACTGCTAGTTTTTCAGAAAAAGAATATTATATGCAATCACACTAACTTGGCCTAAAACAGTGTTTAATAAAAAAACATTGATTTCCTCAAAAACTGTCGATTAAACTAGCATAAAAATGCTTTACACTAATGTAAAACAAAAAATTGCAATAAAACCAAGCCATCTTTTCAATGAATTACTGCCAGTTTTTCAGAAAAAACATATTATTTGCAATCACACCAACTTGGCCTAAAACAATGTTTACTCAAAAAACATTAACTTCCTCAAAAACTGTTGATTAAACTCACATAAAAATGCTTTAAACCAATGTAAAACACTGAATTGCTATGAAAACAAGCAATTTTTCCAATGAATTACTGCTAGTTTTTCAGAAATAACATATTATTTGCAATCACACTTACTTGGCCTAAAAGAGTGTTTACTAAAAAAACATTGATTTCCTCAAAAACTGTCGATTAAACTCACACAAAAATGCTTTAAACCAATGTAATACACTGAATTGCAATGAAACCAAGCCATTTTTCCAATGAATAACTGCTAGTTTTTCAGAAAAAGCATATTATATGCAATCACACTAACTTGGCCTAAAACAGTGTTTAATAAAAAAACATTGATTTCCTCAAAAACTGTCGATTAAACTCGCATAAAAATGCTTTACACTAATGTAAAACACTAAATTGCAATAAAAACAAGCCATATTTTCAATGAATTACTGCTAGTTTTTCAGAAAAAACATATTATTTGCAATCACACTAACTTGGCCTAAAACAATGTTTACTCAAAAACCATTGATTTTCTCAAAAACAGTCGATTAAACTCACATAAAAATGCTTTAAACCAATGTAAAACACTTAATTGCTATGAAACCAAAAAATTTTTCCAATGAATTACTGCTAGTTTTTCGGAAAAAACATATTATTTGCAATCACACTAACCTTGCCTAAAACAATGTTTACTAAAAAAACATTGATTTTCTCAAAAATAGTCGATTAAACTCACACAAAAATGCTTTAAACCAATGTAAAACACTAAAGTGCAATGAAACCAAGCCATTTTTCCAATATATAACTGCTAGTTTCTCAGAAAAAACATATTATATGCAATTACACTAACGTGGCCTAAGACAGTGTTTACTAAAAAAACATTGATTTTCTCAAAAACAGTCGATTAAACTCACATAAAAATGCTTAAAACCAATGTAAAACACTGAATTGCAATGAAACCAAGCAACTTTTCCAATGAATTGATGCTATTTTTTCAGAAAAAACATTATTTGCAATCACACTAACTTGGCATAAAAGAGTGTTTACTAAAAAACATTGATTTCCTCAAATACAGTCGATTAAAATCACATAAAAATGCTTTAAACCAATGTAAAACACTGAATTGCTATGAAACTAAGCCATTTTTCCAATGAATTACTGCTAGTTTTTTAGAAAAAACATGTTATTTGCAAACACACTAACTTGGCCTAAAACAGTGTTTACTCAAAAAACATTGATTTTCTCAAAAACGGTCGATTAAACTCACATAAAAATGCTCAAAACCAATGTAAAACACTGAATTGCAATGAAACCAAGCAACTTTTCCAATGAATTGATGCTATTTTTTCAGAAAAAACATTATTTGCAATCACACTAACTCTTGGCATAAAAGAGTGTTTACTAAAAAACATTGATTTCCTCAAAAACAGTCGATTAAACTCACATAAAAATGCTTTAAACCAATGTAAAACACTGAATTGCTATGAAACTAAGCCATTTTTCCAATGAATTACTGCTAGTTTTTCAGAAAAAACATATTATTTGCAAACACACTAACTTGGCCTAAAACAGTGTTTACTCAAAAAACATTGATTTTCTCAAAAACAGTCGATTAAACTCACAGAAAAATGCTTAAAACCATTGTAAAACACTGAATTGCAATGAAACCAAGCCATTTTTCCAATGAATAACAGCTAGTTTTTCAGAAAAAAACATATTAAATGCAATCACACTAACTTGGCCTAAAACAGTGTTTACTCAAAAAACATTGATTTTCTCAAAAACAGTCGATTAAACTCACACAAAAATGCTTAAAACCAATGTAAAACACTGAATTGCAATGAAACCAAGCCATTTTTCCAATGAATAACTGCTAGTTTTTTGGAAAAAACATATTATTTGCAATCACACTAACTTGGCCTAAAACAATGTTTACTAAAAAAACATTGATTTTCTCAAAAACAGTCCATTAAACTCACACAAAAATGCTTTAAACCAATGTAAAACACTAAATTGCAATGAAACCAAGCCATTTTTCCAATGAATTACTGCTAGTTTTTCAGAAAAAACATATTATATGCAATCACACTAACTTGGCCTACAGAAGACAGTGTTTACTAAAATAACATTGATTTTCTCAAAAACAGTCGAATAAACTCACATAAAAATGCTTAAAACCAACGTAAAACACTGAATTGCAATGCAACCAAGCAATTTTTCCAATGAATTGATGCTATTTTTTCAGAAAATACATAATTTGCAATCACACTAATTTGGCATAAATGAGTGTTTACTAAAAAAACATTTATTTCCTCAAAAACAGTCGATTAAACTCACAAAAAAATGCTTTAAACCAATGAAAAACACTGAATTGCTATGAAACCAAGCCATTTCTCCAATGAATTACTGCTAGTTATTCGGAAAAAATCTGTTCAAGGGAAGCAAAAGAAAGATTACGATGAACGATTTAAAACGGTAAAAAGTAAACGCTTTATGCCTGGAGATACCGTAATGCTTTTGGATAATACTTCGAGAGGTTTATCAGAGAAAAACATTGGACCATTTATCATCATAGATACTGCCGATTCCAACGGTCCGATTCGTTCGTTGCTAAATGGAAAAGAGAAACATGTACATTATAATTGTTTGAAGCCATTTGAATTAGATCTAGACCAGAGTGGAAGATCGATCATGGATATCTCTAAAAATTTTAGGGAAATCACGTTAAAACCAAAGAAAAAATTGTCAATTATTTAGCAAATATATTTGAGGCAAGTAAACGGTTACATGCATGCATTTGTTTATCGGGAACAAAATAATGTTCTGCAATGTTGCTTGAGAGAAGCAACACGAAAATTGTGTAAAAGTAATTTAAAGCATCAAGAAAGAACTATAAAACAGTTCAGTAACATGCATTAATTGCTTCAGCAAAATAAAACATGATTTATAGCACGTAGGGTATTTCCTGGCATGCAAAAACGTTCAAAGCAAATCAACTGAAATTAACCCCAAAAAAGATATAAGTTTATAAATACCTCAAGGCAACAGTTTAGAATAAGTTTAGTCGTGTTTCAATGTGGTTTACCTGTAAAACCATTAATTTCGTGTTGAAGAAGAACGCCACGGGGGGGCAAAGGAAAGGCGTCATGTTTGTTTAACCCGAGTCGGAAGATCGATCGTGGAATTCCCTAAAAAGTAAAAAAAAATCACGTTAAAGCCAACTAAAACAATTAGTAGTATTTTGCAAATATATTTGGGGCATATAGACGTGATTTATTACATGCATTTGTTTATCGGGAATAAAATAATGTTCAGTACAAAATCCAAGAAAATTGCTCGAGAAAAAACAGCACGAAAATCATGTAAAAATTAGTTAAAAAATCAATAAAATGCAATTGAAAATTAAGAAGAAACTGGATAACAGTTCTGTAACATGCATAAAATTGCTTCAGCAAAAGATAACATGATTTATAGCACGTATTTCTAGGCATGCAAAAACGATCGAGCACATGCAAGAAACGCCCAAGAATCTTCATTGCGGAAAACAAACTGGAAAATCGAGTGAAATGAACCAATTACATCAAGGAAATCAGTGAAACATCTTAAATATCCATAAGAAAATATAGAAGGCGGTTTAACATGACTTACCTGATAAGAAAACGGCGATCTTGGAGGAAAACAATTTGACGGGAGGCGTAGCAAAACGGCTTAACAGAAGCCAGGGTCGAAGGTCAAAAGTGAATTTCGGCTAAAAACCAAAATAAGTTACGTTTAGATGAAAAAAATTATTAAAAAGGAGATAGAAACAGGAAATAGAATTCGAGAGTTTTCAGAAATGTTAAACGCTTACCTTGGTAAATACAGAGCGAAATTCTTCACTGTCATTCCATCCACCACTGCTCGTCGACATTGCACCACTCCTTCACGCCGCAGGATGAAAACAGGGTGTAACAACAGCTAAGATCGTTTGTCTGAGAACAAAAGTGGCAACGACCATTTGCTTAAGTACCATTGTTTCAGCCCCCGGGGAAGGATGAAAGGCGCCGAGCTCGAAGATTGCGATGGCGATAAAAAAAGAAAAAAATAGATAAAAATCGAAATATACTCACGTATTCGAAGCAGCTCGTAAAGAAGACCTGGGAAAGTTTTGGTCTCGTTAGGCGAATCCATCTAGGAGGAGTTCAATTCACAACACCTCTGGTTTTAGTCCATTGTAATCGATTGTTCGATTGTTCGCTCGACCTAATTAGCATATGAGGGACATAAGTAATAGTAGATGAGTCATTGTTCAGATGAATCTTCAGATTCCGAGAATATGGAAGAGCCTATTTTATTTCATCGACGTGACAGGAGAAATGACTTTGTACTTCCAGACGATATACAAATAAACGATAGAGAGCCGAGTATAACATTTGTGAAACAAAGCAGATGAGAACATTATAGATCGACCTTTTGCAACACCTAAAAGAACTTCTACTAGAAATAGCCGACCAGTTGAAAGATTTGGAGTTTCGGTGACTGGCTACTAAAGTAGCGGGAGAAGAGATAATTTTTATTCTATCTTAATTTATATTTGCGTTTCATAAACAATTTATACTGTTTTGTTGCCTTAATATGCCCAAGTTTTGTTCTGTTTTGTGTCTCATGGTAGTTTAACTTTAGAAGAGGGGAGTGTAGAATGGTAGAGTATTATTTAGAGACTTTTTAGTGGACTGGGTCAGAGTGCGAGGGAGAAAAAGAACACGAGGTGAAGAAGATGGCAGACTGGAATTTTTTGGATTTATTGTTGTTAGAAATTGGCGTATTTTAAAGTTTATTGGAGCTACATTGTTTTGTAAATAGTTATTTTCAGTTCTTTTAATTGTTGCGTTTTTGGCTGGATTCACCATATGGCACCAGTCAGAATCTGCCAGGACCTGTCCGACCATCGAGAACCAGACACAACTATCCAGAACTGGTCAGAACCATTCAGGACTGACCAAAGTCATCTAGAGCCATCTAAATCTAGCTATAACTTGAGAAAACAATCCAGGTCAGCCCCGAACATTCCACAACCATCCAAAAATGACCAAAACTATTTAGAGCTATCCAGAACCACTTTAACCTGGCCAGAATGAGCTAGAACCACCTATAAAAATGCAAGAACTCGAGAGAACCATACAGGCCTGGCCAGATCCTGTCATAACCATTTAGAAACAGCTACAACCATCCAGATCTGTCCAGAACCATTCAGGACAATCTACAACCAGCCTTAACCTGAACAACCAAGAACCATCCAGATTCATCTAGAATCGGCCAGAATCGGCGATAATGGGTCAAAACCATACAGAACCATCCAGAACAGCCTAGAACTTGAGATAACTATCCAGGACAAATCATAACTTGCCTCAACCGTCCAGAACCGTCGAGGGCCATCTGGAACCCTCTAGAACCAGCTAGAGCGAGAGAAATCATCCAGCACATGCAAGAACCTATCATAAACATCCAGAACCGGCCACAATTATCCAGAACCGTCAACAACGATTCATAACTGGCCAGATCCGGTGGGAACCTGCCAACACAATCTAGAACCGGCCAGAACCATTCAAAACAGTCCAAAGCTAACAAGAGCTGGCCAAAACCATTCAGGAACGTCTACAACCAATCTGAACCATCTAAAACCGGCAAAAACTATCAAGAACCGTACAAAACCAGCTAGAACTGGCTAGAACCCTCCATTATCGGCCAGAACCATCCAAAACCATCGGAACCAAGCCAAACCTCGGGAGAACAATCCAGGTCGGGCACAAACAATGAAAAGCATCCAGGATTGGCCATATCTTTAGAGAACCGACCAGAACCATCCAGAACAAGTTAGAATCGGCCAGAACCATCCAAAATCATCCAGAAGAATTACTAAAATATCAGCCAATAATAAGCGTTCCTACAACTAACGTAAACTCATCATGTGAATAAGCAAAATAAGCGTTAACGTATCTAAACAAGGCATGATTTCTATATAATGATAATCGTTAGGTTAATATTCACTATCCTTCGCCAAGGTATCTTTGTGAACACATGTGAGTAATGCAGAAGCATGCGGCGCGGTAAAGCAAAGAGTGACCAAGAGGCTGGGAAATCCAATACTCTCCCCTCCTTGACCAGCTATGAGTCAAGCATAATGCGGTTTTTCCAGCCATCATCCTTAGTAGCGGCGCGTTGCGGCCTAACTCTGGTGATGTTCTCATGCTCTCGATTCACTTGGTCCTTTTTACCTTCACTTCTTTCAGTTTTCTTACCATTCTCGTTCCCTTCTTCTTTCAGCTCAAGTGGAAAAAATTGGTTTTAAAGGTCTGTTTAAGTAATCCTTCTCACCCTTGTAGCATGCTCTTACCTTGGCTCCTCTGATAACTCCATCCCTGCCATAGGTCAGAGTTTCAACTATTTCCATTTTGACATGGTTGCGCTTCATATTGTCTTCCTTGATTAAATCAATGTCACCTTTCTGAATTTGTACTTCCCCTGTCGGTTTGTGTCTATGACGCTCCCTAAGGTCAAGCAAATACTCGTTTCTCCAAAGAGATGCAAAATGATTAAGTTTCTTAATGAGATACTGAAATATTTTTGTGTAAAGGGTTGTATTGTCATTGATAGAATCGACATCAAATTCTAAATTATTTGCTAGCAGAGGTAACCTTCTACCGTGTAACAACGGTTAGGTGTCAGGGGTACATAACCAATTTCATCATAAATATATGAAAAAGGCCTAGGGTTAAGTATAGCTTCAACTCCTAATTCAACAATTAAGGTTTCAGCATTGTCACTTTTAATGAGTGATGGTGTACGTCGACGTACGGAGAACGCGTGCAGACTCCTCAAGAACACTGGGCCTGACAAATCAGTAACTAAATCTAAATGTAATGCTCTTGATGTACAAAAAGTATAAAGCACAATGTAACATTCCTTCATCTCACTATCATTATCCTTGTAGAAGAGTGGGCCGGCAAAATCAATACCTATAATTGTAAATGGTGGGACATCCTTTACTCTAAAGCCTGGTAAAGATCCTTCTGTTGGATCATAATATGGCTTCCCTTGCATGCGAGTGCATTCCTTACATTTAAGTATCATCCATTTTACATCCTGCCTACCCTTTGGAATCCAAAATCTAGAGCAAAGTTCTGCTAGATTTGTCTTCAATCCTAAGTGCCCTACTCTGTTGTGGCAATCCTCTATTATAAGGTCAGTAAGTCCGTTATCTCTAGGTAACAGGATTAGAAATTTTGCTCTAATAGATTTTCCTTTTCTACTATTCCTAATTGCACTGCAAATAATTTAAAGTTACCTGTTGTTTTTATTTGGCTTTGTATACCTTTTATCCAAAGTATTTCTGCTTCATTTATCTCAGCTGCAGTCAATTCATCTATCTGTCTATTTTCTTTTTGCATCTTTTCGAATAAAGTGAAGTACATGAGAGGTAACTCTGAACAGCATTATCACAGTGCTGCACCGTTCAGGATCTATTATATTTCCAAGATGGTTTTGTGAGTCTTGTGTGACTGCCAAGGCATTTGTTTCCTTCTTCTTCTCTTCCTCTATTTCCTGTGAATCAGAAAGCAATAATTGTTGAGGCCAATGCTCTTCTCTAAGTACTAACCATTGCACCCCTTACCACCACAAGCTACTTGTCATAAGTACACTGGGAGTTACACCCCTGGATCCTATACCAGCGGGACTACAGATACCTGTACAATGGCCCCAATCCTTTTTATCAGTAATCTGCAAGACCACATTTATGCGATGTTGGACAAATTGTTTCCTGTGTCCTTCGGTGTTAATCCAGAAAAGAGCAGTATTTGTGTCTAACCAATATCTTCATCAATCCATTTTAACCTGAGGGCTCAATGCCTTGTAGACTGCGTCCATTAATGTTGATAGTATACGTCCAGACATCAGCTCGAGTCTAGGAATACTGAGCTGTTTCAATGGGGCTACCCTGGTTTTTGCACAAATGAGCCTAGAAAAATTACCTTCATTGGTTTCGTATACAAGGTAAGGAGATTTTACCTGTTTTATGGAGATCACACACAATCTTATCATAAATTACTTTCTGTTCTTTGGGTAACTCATCATCCCATCCAATTTTCAAAGTACATATTTCCTGGAAAAGTATCTTTGGGCTTATAATAACTGGACTAACAAGTCCTCATGGGTCAAAAAACTTTGCAATCATAGGGAGGATTTTTCTTTTTGTTATATTAGCGTTCTTCTCAATGCTTGTCAATTTGCTGAAGTCAAAATCAAATTTATTCTTCTCAAAGTCCCAGGATAGTCCAAGAATCTTTGTGTTACCACATCTTACCTCAGACCCAAGTGTTTCCTTTGCACATGTTTCCTCAGTTGGAGAAACAGTGTTGCTCTTAAGTGTACTTTCCTCCCTTCCAAATTCATTTGCAAGGGTAGGACCAGACGTTTCTCATTTTCTGAGGTTCAATCCAGCTTACTTTATATGTTCCATGGCTGGAAGAAAACGCTTTCTACCCCCTTCTCTATCTGAGCTCCAAGAGATTAGGTCATCAACATAGAAACTTCTGGCAAGGCTAGTAGCAAAGTGAGGATCAAATTCTTATTATTATGAAATATGATATCTCAACAGAGCATTTAGCAAGAAAGGGGAACAATTAGCTCAAAAAATTAATCTTCTTAACCGGTAGATCATATTAGATAAACCTTTGCAAAAAAAAATTCAACCCATAAAAATCTGAGACAATCTCTGTCTTCTAGATCAACTTCAATGTTTAAGAATGCTTTTTCAATATCAGTGATTATTTTAATCCTGTCCTCCCTAAACATAAATAATATTTCAAACCATTGAAGAGGTAGTGGGGGACCCACAGGAAGACAATCATTCAAGGATGTACCTGACCTGCTGTCCTTTGCTGAAGCATCATACAAAACACGAAGTTTTCTTGTTTCAGCATCTTAATGAATAACTGCTTCATGTGGCAAATAACATGGCTTTGTTGATGTTTCTAGTTCTGACACTTGCTCAATAATTTCATTTTCTAACTGCTCCTTAATGATCTTGTCATAGCTTTCAAAGATTTCTGGTGTACTTTTCAATCGGCATATTTGTGACTTAAGCCTGTGAAGACTAACTGAATAATTGGAAGGGCGAGGCTTGTGTCCAATCTTTCAAGGCAGCTCAACAGAGTATCTTTCGCCTGTGTATTCAACATTGTCAAGAAAGTCTTCATAAATTTCATCAACTTGGCTTATCTCTATCGATTCTAAATCCCACATTTCGTTGACTTCCTTGTCAAGAGGTTCAGCACAATTAGAGGTAACCAGGTTCTGAGGCTGAATTATCAAGTTTATTTTAACGTTCTCAACTGAATCAAGTTTCTTACCTTTTAAATGACCCAACCAAGTCTTGTCTTTATGGCGAATGGTTCACCCGGCTCCCCTCTTATTGTTTGCCCATCTTGCAAGCTCAGTAACATATCTATTCCAACAAGAATTGCAATTGCAAGTGCTTCCTTGGATCTGCAAACATTTTAGAACAATATTTTTTTAGATTTTAAAATCTTTTTTAATAAGTTCAACATGCTCCTCCTGAAGCTTTAAAATATTTTCAACAACAAATGCCTCAATAACTCCTGCTTTCTTTCCTTCTATTGACTCACAACTTCTCTCAGTTTCTCATCCACATTTGGGGACCCAATAGTCTTTATTCCTAACTTCTCTTGGCGCACTGGTTGCAAGCCAAGCTGTTCCTTAATCTGGTGCGAGACAAAAGTCTTATTGCTACCTGAATCAAAGAGTACGCGAGCCCTAACCTTGTTATCTGTTTCTCTTACAAGTGCGAGCGCGGTTTGTAGTACTGCTCTCCCCCCGTGTTCAAAACTACCCAGACAAGAAGTGGTGTTGGCAGTACTACTGGAAAAGACTGGGGCGCTTGCTTGCGCAGATACATCTTCCTGTTGAGGTAAAACATCATTACAAATAGAAACATGACGTCTACGTCCACATAAGCAACATAAACCCTTTGTGCGGCATTCGTAGGATTTGTGCCCTCTTTTCAAACAAGAAGATATCGTCCTTGTTTAAAGAGAATTTTCTTTCTTTCTTCGATTGACTTGGCTTCACTGCATCCATTCTCATCATGATTTCCACTGCATAATACGCAAGGTTTTGGTTTTGGCCTGAGATCTCCGCTATCTTGCGTCGCAAAAAGTCCGTTAGCTGTCGTTGTTGTTCCTCCAGGAAATCCTTTTGCATCAAAGCGCTCCTTCGTTGCAGCTAGATTTCCGTATTCTGTTCCCGTATGTCCAGTTCTCCTCTGAGGACACTGAGCATCTGTTCCATTCTACATCTAACTTTGGCAGTTTCTTACCTCATGCATTACGAGACCGATTTGTCGGAGGAGTGAGGAATCCTAGTACAAAAACAGAGGTGTTGTCCGAAGACAGAACTTTTGACCGCGCTGAACACATTGCTACTGCAGATGAAGCTGCGCAGAAAGAGGTAAAATTACTGCAAACACATCCTGCTACTCATTCTGCTAACATTAATTATGCGAAAAGAAAGCAGTTTCAAAGGAATCTAAAGGATAACAAAGAAAGCACTAAACGGAATGTGTCTGTTAATGAACGACGTTGTCAAACAAAATACAAAAGAATGTCACTGTTGTGGGTCCCAAGAGCATCTTGAAAATCGATGCAAATTCATCCAATCTACTTGTCATTATTGCCGTAAGGAAGGGCACTTACAAAAAATGTGTCAAAAGAAAAAACGTGAGATAAAAAACGTGTGCCAAGTTGATAAAGTGAATGGGTTCAAAGAAGAAGAATATGAAACAGGTCAATCTGTGTTGATGCGTCATGTGACTACAAATGAAATTATTGGATCACAAGAAGCTTCTAATTATTCAATTAACGTCGAAGGTTGAAGGAGTAGAAATTCCAATGCATATTGACACCGGAAGTGCAGTCACTCTTCTCAAAAAGCAAGATTTCTTGAGTAAAGATATCACGATTCGTGTTGTTGATGGTCCAGGACAATCATTGCTCGGCAGAGATCTGATGGAGAAAATTATACTACCTTGGAAAAGTATCTTCAAAATCAGAGTGATGGTTGAGGATGTAATGAAAGATTGCGCCGATCTTTTTGACACTAAAACGGTAGGAAAGCTTGAGGGAGTACAAGTCTCACTACGAGTAAATGACGAAAACCCATTGTTTATGAAAGCAAGAACTGTACCGTTTGCCATACGTGAACGATATGAAAAAGCGAAATAGAGTGAAATTTTCTAAATGGGCGTCACCTAAAGTTCCAATAGTGAAAGCCGATGGGAGTATCTGTGGAGATTATTCATGTACTTTTAACAAGTTTTCTGTATTGGTACAGTACCCTGTACCAACATTTGAAGAGCTCATGGGAAAGTTAAAAGGATGAAAAAAGTTTTACAAAGCTTGATTTATGAAGGCGTATCACGAGTTGTGGTTAACACCCGAAAGCAAGGAATTTACTACAAATAGCATGACAAAGGGATTGTATCAATACAATCGCCTACCTTTTAGAGTTACAAGTGCTGATAATATTTTTCAACGCACAATGAAAATCTTTTAAATGACGTACCCGGTTGTGTGGTATATATTGATGACATCTTGATCACTGGAAGTTTAGATGAGGAACATTTGCAAAATCTACGTCAAGGTATAAATCGACTACAAGAGAAAGGCATCAAACTAAAGAAGGACAAGTTTGACTTCATGTTGGACAAGGTTGAATACTTGGAGTTTGTCATTTCATCAACTGGAATCTCACTTACACAAGACAAAGTTAAAGCTATTCAAAATGCCAAAGCTCCAAACAACGGTATAGAATTACAGAGCTTTATTGGAATGGCTAACTACCTACGTCAGTTCATTCCTAATTTTGGTGAGATCATGTCATCATCGAACAAGTTATTGCGAACAAAAACAAATTGGAGATGGGGGTTTGAGGAACAACAAGCTTTTGCCAAAATTAAAGCATCTATTACGTCAGAGCAAGTATTACGTCACTGCGACCCGAGTGCACCATTAGTGCTTCAAGTTGATGCATCATCAATTAGAGTTGGAGCTGTTAACCAGAAAAAAGAACTTTGAAACCTGTAGCATATACTTTAGGGATACTTACAAATGCTGAAAAGAAGTAGTCTAAGATTGAGAAATAATAACTAGCGATAGTATTTGGAGTGACCAATTTCAGGCAACATCTACTGGGAAGACATTTCACTCTGAGAACGGATCACAAACCATTGATAACACTGTGCAGGTAACACAAGCCAATACCTCAGATGGCATCGTCTAGAATCAAACGCTGAAAATTATTATAAACTGCGTAAATTATTCAATTGAATTTGTACCAGGAAAGGATAATTCCTATGCTGATTGAACAATCTACTTCTGGAAAGAAAAAAACGGTGCAAGTTCTCTTCACCCAAGAATAAGTAATCAAATCTGATGTTGTTTCAGCTAAGACAAAAAGAGATCCTGTGCTCAGAAAAGTACTGTTTTACACTAGTTTTGGCTGGATTCAAAAACCAACTGAGGAACTATTGCCTTATTGCAGTAAGAGGATAGACATTACTACTGAGGTTAACAAGTTGATATGGAACGATCGTGTAATTATTCCTACTTCACTACATCACGAGGGAGATTCTACTAACGGACTTACATGCTGAGCACCTTGGAATAGTGACAACCAACAGTTAGCTAGGAAGTATGTTTGGTGGCCAATGATTGATGGAAACATTAAAAGCAAAGTAAAGGAATGTGTTGTCTGCCAAGAAACAGCTAAGAAACCATCTGACACACAACAAGCAAAATGATCATAGCCTATGGGACCGTGGAAACGTCTGCACATTGATTTTGCTGGCCCCTATGAAGGGAAAATGTTCTTAGTGATCGTAGACGCGTATTCGAGTACTTTCAGATTGTTCCTACGACAACCATTACTTCAAGTAAAACCATTCCGTCACTACGACATTTGTTTAGCCATTCTGGTCTACCAAATCACATCGTCACGGATAATGGAGCACAATTCACAAGTAATGAATTTGGAACATTCGTGCGTTTCAACAACATACTTCACACAATGACAGCCCCGGCGCACCCTGCAACAAATGGATTCGCAGAACGCTATGTAGGACATTTCAAGACAAAAACTACACAAATGAAGATAAGTAATGACCCATTAACAGCCAGATTGGATAGGTTTTTTATGCACGTATAGAGTAACGCCTACAACGACTGGAAGGTCACCTGTCGAACTTTTAATGAATCGCCAACCCAAGACAAGATTCGATTTTTTACAACAGAAGAGTCTCCAAGACACAAAGCTATTAGTTAAGATTGTCCAAGATAACTCGGAGTTCAAAGCTGATTTTAAACCGAGTCAAGCTGTATTTGTTTTATATTTTGGTAAAAGGGCAAAGTGGTTACCTGGAATAATATTAAAAGAGATAAGTCAAAGAAATTATGAAGTCCAGGTCGAGGACGTAGTTTGGAAAAGACACTGCACACAGATTAGACCAAGGTATATTCAAACAACTTTAATAGATAGGTGAAAAGAGGAAGTTCTACCAACAGAGATTCCAACTACAACAGAGGAAACAATTCCAGCACCTGCACCAGCACAAGAACCGAGTAACAAATCTACCATGTTAATACTAACATTGAAAGACAGGAGGGCCAAGGAAACGAAAACTGAGCAATTAATCAAATATAAAAATATCTCAAGCATAAGCAAAGATGCAGTAACAGAACCTAACATTAAAGAAATTGCACCCGAACCAAGATATCATCGCAGAGAAAGAAGGAAACGAGACAAATTGGTGATTGATCATTGAACCAACAATATTATAATGTTGTGATAGCTTTACTGATTAAGGTTGTGATGCGTCTATAAATAAACGAAGAACAATTGTGTAGAACTTTTAAAAGGGGGAGGTATTTTTATGTATTTTGCAAGTAAAACTTAAATGTTCTCAGGGAATTAAAATTTTATTAAGTTGAAGTTATTAAATAGAAGACTTAGTTGTTTACGTTGGAGCTAGGCCTTGTTTACTGCGTTTGGTTTATTTACTTCCCATTCTGCGTATCACATTCAGCTTGACAGCATCAGGGATTTTGTCCATAATAACAGGCACAACAATCGTATAATAAGAATCCTCATCTACTCCCATGGCTTGCAAGGCTCGATAGTGTGTTTCAATGACGTCGCATAAGTCACGTAACCTCCCAATGTTTTTCTCGTTGAATACAGGAGATGCATTCAGCAACTCGTAAATAGGAGCACGCTTAATTAACGTCGGTTGTGCCAATCGTTGTTTCCTAAGATAAAGGGCAATGCTATAATTTCTTTCGGTTATGGGAAATCCAGAATTTACCACTTTTGCTGACTTCTCCATGCAGTGTCTCAAAAAGGCAAACTTCTCTACATCTGAGAGTTCTTCGTTTTCATGAACTGCGCTACAGAAACTGTCCCAAAACTCAGGCCAGTCGATTGGGCGTCCGGAGAATTTCTTTAACTCTAGATTAGGTGATTTTGCACATACCTTGTTGATTCTTGTTGAGGACCCGCTGGAATCCAAAAAAGTCATTTGAAATAACCGAATCTTGTCGTTGAAAGTTGATCGGTGATGATGGTGCTAAGGACTGTCTTAAGACCTTCAGAGTGCTTTTCAATTTCATTAGGCTGGCGTCAACCTTCTGTAAAAATTCTCCTGCATCACTAACCAATGTTGATTCATCATTTTCAGTGTCGATTTTCGCTTTTTTTTGTGTAACATATCCTCTGTGACCACCGCTGATTTTTCTTTTCCGTTTGCTCAACGAGGGCCATTTGCTGAGACTTCCGTCTATCTCTCGCTGGTTCAACAGATAGTTGTCAATGACCAAGAGAAAAGCCAAGAATAAGAATCCTCTAAAACTCAGCAACATTCATTCATAATAAAACATTTCTCTTCTTCAGTGGTCTTTCCTCATTACAGATCACTGCTCTTATTTATATGTTTCAACGAAGAATTCCTAAGATATCAGCCATAATAAGCGTTCTTAAAACTAACGTAAACTCATCTTGTGAATAAAAAAAATTAGCGTTAACGTATCTAAACAAGTCATGATTCCTATATAATGATAACCATTAGGTTGATATTCACTATCCTGCACCAAGTAATCTTCGTAAACTATTTGAGTAATGCAGAAGCATGCAGCGCTTTAAATCAAAGCTAGACCAAGAGGCTGGGAAATCCAATACGGCAAGAATCATCTAGAACTGGCCGGCACCACCAAAAACCGACCAGAACCATTCAATACCATCTAAATTCAGCCAGAACATGAGAAAACCATGCAGGTCGGGCCAGAGCCTACCAGAACCATCTAGAACTGGCCAGAAGCATCTGAAACAGGCAAGAAGATGAGAGAACAATCTAAGTTGGACCAAAACTTCCCACGACCATCCAGAACAGTCCAAAACATGCTAAAACCACCAAGATTCGGCCAAAACTCGGGAGAACAATCTAGGACCAACCAGTTCCTGTCAAAACCATCTACAAACGGCCACAACTTTCCAAAATCGTCCGGAACCATCAGAACTCAGAACTGAGCAGAACTGGCTAGAACCTGCCAGGACCAGCTAGAACCAGCTAGATGTCCGGAGAACAATCAAGGACCAGCCAAAACCTGTCCGAATCATACAGAACCGGCCACAACTATCCAGAACTGACCTGAACAATTTAGGACCATATAGACCAGGCTTGAACCATGTAGAGCCAGCCAGAACCACCAAGAGCCGTAAGGAACCATCTAAATCCATCGTGAACTTGCCAGAACCATCTAAACCAAGCCAGACCCATCTAGATCCAACTAGAACCGGCTACAGCAATTTAGAACCGGTAATAATCACCAAGAGCCGGTAAAAATCTAAATCCAGCCAGAACTTGAGACAACGATCCGGGTCGGGCCACAACCTACCACAACCATCCAGAACTCGCCACAAATGTTCAGAACTGTCTAGAACCATCAACAACTGGCTAGAACCTGCAAAAACCTGTCACAACCATCCAGAACCCGCCTGTACTATCCAAAACTGGCCAGAATCATTCAAGAACGACCATTAATGATAACAAAGCATATGAAACATCTAAAAGCAAAGGAAACATATGATGCATAGGAAACATGGAAAACAGGAAAACATAGAAAACATAGGAAAGATAGATATAAAAGGAAGCATAGGAATAATAGGTAAAAGTGAGTTGTAGAAAACAGAGTAAGCATAACAAACATGACAAACATAGGGAACATAGTAAAGGTAGGAAGCATAGGAAACATAACAATCATAGCAAAAATAGAAAGCATAACAGGCGTAGGAAACATAGCAATAAAAGGAAACATAGGAAATATAGGCAGCAAAGATTACATAGGAAACATAGCAGGCATAGCAAACATAGTAAACGTAGCAAACAAAGCACACATAGCATGCTTAAAAAATAAAGCAAGCATAGGGAACATAACAAACAAAGCAGACATAAAAAAATACCAATATTGCAAACATAGGAAACATAGGGAGCGTAGCAACCATAGCAAGAGTCAGGAAATGGTAAGCAGAGGAAACATAGCAAGCATAGGAAAAATAGGAAACATAGAAAACGTGGAAAACATTGGAAACTAAGGAAACAAAGGAAACATTGCAGCCTTCAGAAACAAATATTGCCATGGAAATTTATAAAATAAGCTCTAACTTACCAAATTTTCATCCTGTTCCGTGTTTATATCTTGATTCCAATGATTCGAGTTGAATACCATCGGCATCTCAGCTCTTTTCAGATGATGCTAAAGGATCATATTTACACGTCTGGAAAATCTTGTCTAATGCTCCACTGGGCCCACCTACTTCTACGCGAACAACATTACTGTAACTAAGATCACTTTCGGAGATACTGAGACAGATCACTAGAACATAGCTGACGAAGATATCTGTGGGACAAACTGTTGCTCCTCGAAGAATGCGTGAAACTACCACAATATTGACGTCACGAATTGTTATTTTGCGCTTTTTAGAACCCAGGCTCCGTTCGCATCTTTTGGGGCAAACTGCTTCCCAAAAACCCCCCGAAAACTGACCAGGGTGACCTTATTGTTAATTTTGAATGAGATAGTTAAAATGCAGTTTTGAGTCGTACCCAGGACATATTATTATTATTTTTATTATTATTATCATTATTACTATTATTATTATTATTATAATCATCATCATATTGCTTGCACAGTGTTGTTCTTAATAAATACTGGTTCTTTTATTGTCAAACTGTCAAGCCTTAACAAAAGGCATTAGACAGAAAGTACTTTCCTAAGAATCTGCGCTGTTCTAAGGAGGGCAGATTTTTGGAGTACTCGCATGTCTGTCCGAATCTTCAGTTGGTCCAGGCAGTCTCGTTATTTTTCGCAAGGAGATACGTAGTTCCTAGGCAAGGCAATTTGGGTGTTGTGGTTGGGTCTTCTATTTATTTGTTGAAATTTAATGCTAATTTTGCATTTACAGAGTTTAAAATGTTAAGCTAGAAGTTTGAGATTTGATCGAGTCCTTGCGATTTGCACTTGTGAGATTTTCCGGGAGCTTTCCGTATTTAGTCAACTTGTATTTCTTCCCATCCCTTTTCGGGGATGTCCTTCGAGCTGTTTTCAAAATTACTCAACCATCCAAACTTCTCATTGTGTCCTTTTTTTTTACCCCAGAATTCTCGTACTTGTTCTTCTGACGGTATTTCAGCGACATTAACACCTGACTTTTCTACTTCTCGGTAAAATTTGTTGGTGTGAGTTTCAAAAATCTTGTTCTGCCTATAAAATTTGCTCCTTTCGATACATCTCGCTGGGCCTTCACTTTTATCCTTTAAAAGTTCTTCTAGCAAAAGAGATTTCCTTTCTAAGGTTTTGAATTTCTTTATCCATTTTTGCTTGCCACTTATGGCTTATTAGGTTTACGTACACTAGTTTTCTTTCTTTTCTGGATCACTTTTTCTGTTGCATATATTAACTCATTCAATTCTGTTAAATCTTGGTCCATTTCTTTACATAGTTGCTCTGGGGTTTCTTTTCCGATATCAATTATCTTTCTATATTTCTTGGTAGGACGAAGTTTCAATAATGACTCTCGGTCATTAATATCAGTATGCTGGACAATACACAGCTCCTCTCAGATATCCGTTCTCATCGGCAATCAGATGCATCTACTACATTTTTTGCTCAAGAAACAAGGAATGGAACAAGGCTGAACTGTTGAACTTTTGAACCATACTTCATTTATTCAAACATACTGTAACGTTAAGTAGTCAGTTGTAAACTACCTAACTATAGCGAGGTTTGCAGTTGTATTTTAATGAATTATCATGATATAAAGTTTCAAAAAATAAAAATTTATTATTATCATTCTTACTATTATCAATGTTATCATGATTATTATCGTTGAGCAATGGCGTTAACAGGTTCATTGCACACCTTATAGTTTCTCAGTGTTTACTTGGCTTAATTAAGAATAATCGAGTTTACAAATCATTCAGATTATCTCGTTTTAATACAAAGATTGGATCAAGATGTTTCGTACACGTCTATTATGGTTCCTTATAATATTTGTGGTTTGCTCCTATTGCGGTAAAGACTTTATAGCTCCAGGACGTCATCAATGGCGATGCAAGAAAAGAATACCTAACACCTCTGGGCCAAATCAAGAACTAAATATTACAGCAAATGATGAAGTAAACCCCAATTATATTGTTCAAATTCTCAAATGTTGCTGCGGTAAATCTTGCAAGGGCATCAAGGGTCTGAAAATGCATCGAAGACGTTGTAAGATTTTAAAGGGCCTAAGCGAAGATCAGATGACAGTTGAGAATTCAAATCTTGGCGCTAATAGCCCATTGGACAATGTTGAGGAAATCGATATCTCATCTCTTGAGACCGTTGAAATGAAGCCAGGGGTAAACCTACCGAAGACCAATGAACAATGGATGTGTTGGCTAACGAGTATTTCAAATCGTTGTTTGTAAATATTGACTTTAATTCCGACACCATTGATTTAGATGAATCGATAAGATTCATGAAAGTTTCATTTTACAATTATTTTAAGGACAACTACGGGACTGTCAAGCACTACGTAAACAAACTGCTTGTTCTCAAATACAAAGATTACTCACCCCATTTTCTGAAGAAAGCATTAAAGCGACTTAAACTGACCAATGCTCCACTTAACGAAATAAAATACGTTTCTCGTCTTCTCAGGTCGAAGCTTAATCGCACAGATACTTTCGCAAGAAACTCCGTAATGTCGAACGAAAATCACGATGAACGTATCAATAGTAATCTCTGGGGTTTCGTTAAAAATATCATCGAGAAACCACCTAAGGTTCTGCCATGTTTTTCCTGCGAAGCTTGCACCAAATTTTTTCTCCAAATGTTTTCTTCTGTCATGCCTAATCGTAGATTTACACTTCCGACCTGGATTCCTTCCTTACATCAGCCTTCAATCCCATTCAATTTTGAACCCCCCTGCTATGGAAAGGTGACGAACGTAATTCGCAGAATGAAAACCTCTGGAAGTCCTTGCCCTTTCGACCAAATATCAATTATCTGCTTCAAAAGGTGTCCTTATCTTCGAATAGTAATCACAAATCTTATATTCGTGATTTGGAAATCAGGTCGAGTACCAAATGAATGGAAAAGAGCTTGTACAATTCTGGTACATAAGAAAGGCAGCCAAGATGACCCAGCCAACTTTAAGCCTATTACTTTAGAGTCTGTCCCCTTGAAGATATTCACATCATGCTTGCGTGACTCTATGTTTTCCTTTCTAAAAGATAATAACTTTATTGAACACCATATTCAAAAGGGGTTTACCCATGGGGTCTCAGGTGCTTTCGAACATATAGCCATGATGGCTCATGCTATCAACAAGGCTCGCTCGAAACATCGCTCCATCATCATTACCTTGCTTGACCTCAAAAATGCTTTTGGAGAGGTCCACCATAATTTACTCAGCAGTGTTCTTTCTTACCACCATGTTCCTGAACCTATCCAATTTCTCATTGGCAACCTTTATACGGACTTTAAATCATGTATGATCTCAGATAGTTTTTCTACACCGGCTATTCCCTTTCGACGTGGGGTGCTCCAGGGTGACTGCCTAAGCTCCCTCCTTTTAAATTTGTGCTTCAATACATTTATACAATTCGTCAAGCAAGAAAAATACAAACAATCAGGCTTTCTCCACATGATGAAAATGATCGCTTATTTATCCCGATTCACTGGTTCCAATTTGCGGATGATGCTGCAGTTGTGACTAGCGACGTACGCGAAAATCAACTCTTATTAAATTGTTTCTCAATATGGTGCCAATGGGCCGGTATGCACACTCGCGTGGACAAATGCGTCACCTTTGGGATAAAATAGTTCTCTACTCGCTCCCTTCAGTTTCAAACAAAGCTCTTCATCAACTCAGAAGTTGTCCCCCCCGTTAAAAATGGTGAGTCATTCAAATATCTTGGACGTTTCTTTAACTTTGAAGTGGATAACAAAGACCAGAAAGATCTTCATCTTTCTTCTCTTTAGGACATGCTAAAGCATATCGACTCCTTTTATATTCATCCCAAAAAAAATTGCTACTCTATAATCGCTATGTTCTATCAAAACTCTCTTGGCACCTTACAGTTGGAGACTTATCCAAAACATGGATTTGCCAGCATCTTGACAATTTGGTTTAAAATACGTGCGCCAGTGGCTGGAGCTTCCAATCTCTGCAACCTTAACTACTATTGTTCTCTCAACGGCAAATTTCGGTCTATCTTCCAACTACCCTCCGTGAAATCTCAACAGTATCAAACTATTCTACGTTCTTCCTTGAGGTCTTCTAAAGTCGACGCAATAAAAAATTTCTGGAAAGTTACCAATTGTGGTAATAATATCCAATATGATACGTACCAAAACACAAAACAGGTCCTAAAATCTATTCGTGACAATTACACTGAAAGACTTAAATCCAAATTGCCATCTCAGGGCTTTATTATAACATTTCTTCTTGATCGCTCCTTAAGAATCTCAACTCATTATGGTCAAAAACACAAAGCAAACTGCCTACTAACATTTTCAATTTTACTATAAAATACTTAAATAATACTCTTGCCACTAGGAACAACCTTTGCTCATGGAAACTTGCAGCCTCCCCTGACTGCTCCTTCTGTCTCCAGTCTGAGTCGCTCCTGCATATTTTTGCTGGTTGCAAATCGTACTTAAAACAAGGGCGTTTTACGTGGAGACATAACTCAGCATTAAAGTTTGTTGCACAAACTCTAGAATCTGTAAAATCTTCAAATCTATATGCAGATCTTCAAGGATATCTATCCCCTTGCATAATTATTGGTGACAGTCATGACATGCTGCGTATTACAGCCGATAAATGCCTCTATATTATTGAACTAACCGTAGGTTTTGAAACAAATTTGGATAATAACTCTAAGAGAAAGGAATTTAAGTATCGCCCTCTTCTGAGAGACCTTGGCAATAAATATCGATTGGTCAAGTTTGTCAATTTATCCATCAGCTGCCTTGGTATATTCGGCCAATCCTCAGATTCATTTCTTCGAATATGCAAAGAAGTAGACATAGATCAATGCCATCCCAACTTTGTCATTTCAAAAATGTCTTCAATTATCATTCGCACGACATATTACATCTTCTGTATGACAAACAAACAGTGGACTAACCCTGAACTTCTTTGCTACTGAAATTTTTATTTTTTATTTTTATTTTTTTTTTATTTTCTTATAATGTGAAGAGTATATAACATTGTATCTCTAGCCAGCCAAGTACAGATTACCTTATAGGGAGATTTGTATTTGTTGTTAAATAATATTGAATGAAATGAAGTTTGAAAAAAATTATTATTATTATTACCAACTATTGTACGGCACGATCGCTAGTGTCTCTTAAGACTATCATGAGTCTTCACTTTCTTTCCACGTACACATCTTATTGTTCCACTATTGATGAGAGAGCAATCGGCTAAATCTGGTTGCTCAGAAGTTAAATTAGAATTGTTGCTGTTGGAGACTGATTCATTACGCTGAATGCAAATCGCTCAAATAGACTTTAAAAATCGGTTGCCCTATGCCCGATCCTTGTGGGACACCCACATTCAGTTACTCCATAGCACTCAACGAGCCATTAATTTTAACACGCTGCTGCTTGCCACTTAAATAACTGTTCAGAAATAAAAAGGCATCATGGTTAAAACCCTAGGCAAGATCCATCGTGGTTAAAACCCTGTCTTGGAAAGATCCGTATGGAATATCCCCGCTTTTCTTCCAGTGACCAAGTATGTTATACATTTTCAAGAAAACGTCATGGCATGTTGTGCTGTACATTCATTTCGGAAACCATATAACAAATCTGATATATAACCATATGCTTGTATATGAGTCTTTCATAAGTTTTTAAGAGTAGGCATAATACAATTTGGTCAATATGAAACACGTATTGATTTTAGAAGTCGGACAGTATTTCTTAGAACTGGGCAAAACCTCTGCGGTTGATGGTTCTTCGAGAAAGTTGACAATGGCTCATACAATTGTTGAAAACTTTATGCAATGGTTCAGCAAAACTGCCTAAATTTGTCTTGAACAGCTTCGGTGGAATATCGCTAAAAGTTGTTGCCTTATTTCAATTAACTTATCTTTATATGTTCCAAATTTTAAAATTGCCACACAGCTAGTGAAGAAATCAGCTGCAGTATGGAAACATGCTTGAATGACTTTTGTCTTGGGACGGTTTCCATGCTTTATCAATTAACACTTGCACTGGGTCGAAAATACCATCCGCCCAACAAATATTGCAGGCGCGCAACTAGGAATTTTCGAGGGCAGGGGTCCAATTCACGAAAAAGGGCACACAAAAAAATTTGAAGAGGATATAGCTTGGAATAATATTTTTTCTGATTTAGAAATGGAAGAAATATTACAGGAATTTGCCTGACTTCGTTACTTTGGAGTTTACGGGTGATCATAAGGCGATCTACTCAATAAAAATGCAATAAAAAGTCTTGTCGCCGTTACTAACTCAGGAGAAGTTGAATGAAGATTTGCTACAAAGATTAATTCCTTTTTTCTGGTGCGTTTTACTGTGTTGTTTGTTTAGAACTTAACTTGCCATTTCGTAAAGGCAGCATAACAGTTCCACCAAGTCACAATACATATCAGAAATGAAAGGCGCAAACTGAAAACTTCAAAATAAGGGTAGTTAAAAGGAAATAAAATAGGACTTAAACCACTCAATACGTTTCCTAAAATAGCGCAAACATTTCAACTTTTTTGAACACGCAGTATAAGATTTTCGCTCCAGATAAAGTAACTCAACTTGATAAAAAAATAACCAGTATGAGATTGAAGTGAGATAAAATATCAAATCATTTGTGAATACTAAAGAGTCATTCAAATAGGATAGATGGCGAGAACATTCTTCTGGGCTGCTGCTCTATGAAGGCATCTACAACAGCACTGGACGTTGACAGCAAGTCAGGCCGCATTTGTATTAGGTTCAAGTCACTTTCACGCTCTGATGCCATTGTACTGCGATAGGCTGTCTTTAATCGTCTCACTCCTGAAGCTGCTCTTTCTGCTTCAAATGAACCTATGGGTGAAATGCAGCCTATCACGAGAAGCCTTCTTATGGAAGGAAAAGTGTCCGGGTCTGCAGCACGAAGGGCGTCTAACAGACTGTCTGGTGGCTCGGGGACAACATAAGCCTGTCTACCATCGCATCTCAACCGTGATTTCTCTGGGTTTCTTCTTCTCTTGTCTTGCATATATAGCAGAGCTTTCTTTTGTTCATCCTGTCTTCTTTTTTCCTCAACCTCTGCTGACTTTTCTTTCTTGCCCTGCATCTCCTTTTCCCAGTGCCTTTTCCATCTTATGAGCTCACTTTTAAAATGCAAGCCATCATCTTCTATATCCGCAGAGAACTTGCTCTTTAGAATGTGAACAGTCTTATCTAAATCGAATTCTTCTCTGAACATTAGAGATGGCAGCAGATTGAAGAGTTCAACATGGTTTCTGTCAGCGAGCCTTGACTTCAGCTGAGTCGTAATGCTGTCAAGAAATGGAACAGCAACAGAGCGACGAAAATATTCCTCAATTCCATCACTTTCGACGTTATCACGAAACCTGCTCCAACATTTTGCAGTTCTCGGTTTGTTTGGTTCAACGGAAACTGATTGTGCCATCTTCACTGCTTGTTCATACCACTCAGCAAATTCTTTCTCTACATTCTCTCGCTTCATGCATAGGTTTTCTATGACGCTGTCAATCATATGATAGGCTTGAAATATGTCTTGATTTCTTCCTTGCAATTTCTTAACCAGTGATCGTAGGGGTTCCATCCCGTTCATTGTCGTAATGAATGAAACTATATGTGCAAATGTGGTGCATGATGAATACATTCCTTGTGCTTTTGTTTTGGTTTCTGAGTCCCAGGCCCAGTCTTCTTGAAAATCATTTCGCAGTATATCATAAAACTCTCTATAGAGCTGGGGCTTGAAGATAGACTCCATTACTGCTACATTGGCACGATAAAGCATGTAATATGACTCGAATGCACGATGACGTTCTACCCAGCGAGTGCGTGCCAGACTGGCAATATCCTTTCTCTGCACTTCTGTGAAGCCCATCTCTTCACGGAAAAAATTCAAGAATTTTTCAAAGTACCAATTTCTTTTTGGAGAGTAGTTGTAGAACAGGTTTACTGATGAAATGACATCCATCATATTGGTGATACTTTGGTTCTTGCATGCAGCAACAATAGCAAGATTAATGACATGGCTTCTACAATGTGTATATGCTGCATTGGGGGCTTCTTTCCGAACTTCAGCTTGTGCACCACACCTATCACTAGAGATCGCAGCAGCTCCATCATATGCTTGCCCTCTGCAGTCACCAATAACACGTTCGATATTTTTCAATACCTCTAAAATATTCTGACCTAGGTTTTTTCCAGAAGTGCGTCCTTTCATTTGCAGTGACTGAAAAATGTTTCTTCGACTTTAGGTTCGCCGTTCATGGAGTTGAGATAACGAAGACAAACAAGTAGAACTTCTTTATTGGCAAACCTCTCTGTGACCTCATCTCCAATTACTGCATAGAATTGCTCGCTGCAGATCATATCTTTTATCTGGTTTCTAATGACTAAAGCTGCGTTGGCGATTATGTCATTTTGGGTCTTCCAAGATAACATCTTTGCATTTCACTGGCCGTTTTTTAAATGTTCCTTTACTATGGGGTCATATTTTGCGATCAGATCTATTATGGCAAGAAAGTTACCTCTGTTCCCTGTACCTTCATCCACGTCATTCACTTTAGTAGCTCTGTGTTCTCTTAGTGGCAACCCTTGTTTGGCACAAAGCAAAACTGCATCAACTATTGCTCCTAGCAGGTGCTTGTTTCGCTGGTAGTACTGCCCTGAGGTTTTGTCAGCTTCAACACTGGTCTCCGGTTGCATGAATGTCCTCATGAAATCAGCGCCTTGGGCAACTGCAACCTTATGGTATTCTGTCTCTGAATGGGCTTTGATCAGTTCAGACCGCTGCAGCTTTTGAAATGCGGTAGCAACAAATGCTCCCCTCTGGGCCTTCTTATGAGGTTTATCAAATAGGACACACATTTTGCATAATCCTCCTCTCATTTCTGGGCTGTTAACATGCCATGATCTCTCCTCCAACCAAGAATGTTGGTAAAACAGCTTCTTTTCCCTTCTATTCTTACTGATCTTCAATGAGAAGAGTTTTTCAGTGGCACTTGGCTTAAAATGATATTTGAGATAGTTGTACTTTTCTTCATCAGTTAGGTCAGTCAATGACTTTTTACCAAGTACAATATCTGCCAAATCATGAGCACGTTTAATTCCTTGCTGCTGATTAAAGACGTCCTCTTCAACAGTACCCTCTACAACTTCAGTTGATGGGCTGTCTTTGTTGCTGCCAGAGCTGGTGTCATGCTCGTCACTGATCGATTGTCCATGGGCATCATTTTCATCTGTTTCTTTTCTTTGTGCCCCTTGGTCAATACTGTTTTCGCCAAGAGACACTGCCGCAGAACTTGATTTCTTTGGGGAATCGGAATCATTCCGGGGTATTTTGGAAAAAAGTGAGTTTTGTTTGTCCGTGGTCTTCTGCAGCTCGCTTAAGTACAGTTTTCTTCTGCTTCAGAACTCTGTCTTTTCTAGGCATGACTGTAGATATAAACCAATGATAAACGATGTTGACAAAACTTTCCACCAATATTATCCAGGGCCGAAGCCAATAGGGGGCGGAGTGCCCCCTCCCAGCGACCAACAATTGCCATTTCGTTGGAAATTTGGCCTGATTCAAACAATAGATTAAACAGTAAGCTATTGTTCTTTACACAATGGGTCTATCGTTTTGCAGTCTTTTTTTGGAAATTTTGTCTTTCTTGCCCCCCTGTTCGGAGATGCCTGGATTCGGCCCTGATATGATCTTGTCATTAAAGGCGGATCAGAATTAAACGATATCTAGTAGATGTATCGACAATTGCATTTCCACCGAAAATGCGAAACACTTAAAATTTTCTTGTGATACATACATAATAGCATTTTGAATTAACAACAAATAAGATGTTCCTGACCCAAAAAGGACAAAACAGGGCCAGTGACACGTAATTGAAAGAAGAGGGCGGGACCAGCCAGTAAAGCAGTGGAAATTTTGCCTTTAAACGGCTAAAAATGTTTTTACCAAGCAAACGCATTGGGGGGGGGGTGGGTGAGTACGTGTCCTCACACAATAAGATGAAAATAAATAAAGGGGTACTTCCAAGCGCACGTGTTTGCACGGAGAATGAAGAAAATGCCGGGAGATCAGATAAAAATTCCAAAACTGGTAGAAAATATATTCACGGGTCAGTTCGAAGGTCTGCAAAATATATAAGTAATCCAATTTGGGAACAATGCAAAATATATAAGCGATCCACTGCAGTTGTAAGACATTCTACGGGGTTATCTGTCCTTCATCTTCACGGAGAATCGCTTTAATTCATTTATTCCCCATAATTTACATCAACTACAAAAATTAACGCATTAACACCCTGCTCAAAAAGGCCTAGCTACGTCTTGTATGCTTCGTTTTGTTGAGCCTTGATTTGAGTCATGCAACAACTTTTAGTAATAAAATTAGAACCTAAAGAGATGTCTATACACTTACTTGGAATAACTTTAATGAAAACGAGAAACTGTTTCTTTCCATGCAGCCATGAACTTGAACGCAAAATAGTTTGATGAAATACCGAAGAAGAGCAGTTCTTAAGACTCGAAATACTGAACGGAAGTGAATACTACTTAAAATGTACACTAATTGAAATAATGTTTTGTCTATCATTTATCGGAAGGATCCTTTATGTTGAAATACATATCCGGAATGTAAAATGTACAATTTATACTAATTATCTTTTAGTCATATTCAAAAATTTTTAACCAGAAGAAAAAGGGCACTTTACCCTTTTGAGGAAAAGGGCAGGGGTCTGGACCCCCAGGACCCCCCCCCCCGTAGTTGCGCGCCTGTATTGTATTCGTGCACTGCTATGGCACGGGTGCCCTTCATGGTTACAAAATACTTGATAAAAATTTCCGCAACATGACGATCGTCATGGATAATTTTGTCATTTTCTACTAGAACTATCTTACTTTGAGCCTTTATTTTATTAATGCATATTGGTTTGAGCGTCGCTCAGAAGTTCTAAGTGTCAGCTATTAGTGTGACGTTCAAAGTGTTGTAGTATCTCTTATATCGGTTCCAAGAAGTTTGATGCAAAGGTCAAATGATAAGCTCAGGTGTGGCGAAAAACCTTCAACATCTAAAAACGAATTTTCAAGGCCGCTTCTTCTAAAAACTTTGATCTGAAGTTAAAATTTTAACGGCTAGGGATATACAGGGGGAGAACCTTAAAGAAACACGCCTTTTTCAAGTATACGATACTGTATAATCTCTTTTCAACGATACTGTATAAACTTTAATAGAATTTATCACAAATGATAACAACATATTAATGGGAGTAAATGGAGCGACGATCGAGAAACGGAGGAGGTGAAGGTGAAAGACCAGATCAAAGCATATAACTGTTCATGTAAAGTGCACGTAAGGCTTTAAATGCCGAAAGTTGAACACACATTTCAGAAGGGACCGCTACAAAAATTTTAGAGGGTAGGGATGTCACACTGAATCCGCTAAGAACGCCTATATTTAATATGAAGGTGACAATATCTTGTAATATTATACGACTATGTACTTGAAAACCATCTTACTGATGCTATCGATTTGTTTGTGTGTTTGTTTTTTTTGTTTATTTCTTAACCCAGGCCAGTGGCGGCTGGGAGTGGTATTAGCGGTATTAGTCTTATACCATCTTTTTCCAGATCTACAGAATTTAAATTTTCAAATAAATAAAATTTTTTTAAATCAAATTCCACTTGCGTCACGTTAATAGAGCAACTGTCACACGCAAGAAAGAACAAATCATCTGTCACACCCTACATATTTTAGCGTGATATTTGTAAATGTATTTGCTCTTGAATGGTAATATCTGGTCTCCTTTCCCTTTTGCTAGTCCTTACCGACAGATTTTCTTTAGAGCATTTGGGCCGTGAACACCTAATAGTTTAAATTATGGAAATGTCAATTTTTCATTGTTTCTTCTAATCCTTATTATCAGATTAGCTATCGAGCCGCAAATTTTTTTATGATTAAGGCATTGGTTTCAGATTTCTAATACCTTCATCACGAAATCCTTTGTATGCGGCAGAATAAGAGACGTAAAACCCTTTTGTTAAGAATTGCTATAAGAATAGGCTAGCAGGGCCAAGGTATTAGTTTTTGCTTTCTAACACCTTGGCGGCCGAAACGTATTGATCTTTACTGGAAATAATGTATCGCGTTCTTGAAGGCTATTCTTGGGGTATCTCTCACATTTTTGACCTTCTGTCATCTCAAAAAAGCTTAGCACATGAGCAACGTCTTTGTTTTAAGAAATATGGGAGACCTTGCCAAAATTGTCGCTGAAAAATAAATGCTCGGACACAGTTTATGAAACTTGTTCTTGGGTATGCGGTGATACCGAAAAAATACTTATTTTTGTTGGCCTTGTCTTGTCATGGGAGATTTGTCAACGGTAAGTTTATTACTACACATATTAATTGAATCGTATTGATTCTATTTAGAATAATTTCTCTTGTGATTTATCTTGCGGCCTTGTTATGTGAAGGTACTAGAATTTGAGGGTTAATACCTTGGGGTTTCATATAAGAGCTGAAAGCCGTACACAGATAGCGATGGGGTTGGAATTCAAGCAAGGAGCCTTTTATAGCTCTTGTGCAGGGAGTGTACTCTTCTTTAAACATGACAGGGGGGCTCAGCCCGGTTCTTTTCATGGATAAATAGCCCAAAAAATAAATATCTTCCAAAATCGCATCCAAAAAATATATCCCTGACAATAAGAAACCCAAAAAATTAGTAAAAATAACTTTTACCAAATCTTCAACCCAGAAAATAAACGAAAATTAAATACCCAAAAAATTAACCAAGCATGAATGTATTTTTTTCCAAAATTAATTATTCTGTCATATGATGAGCAATGCGTTTTTCAAGAGATGGCTACTCGTCTTCTGGGTCAAATGTCTGGAAGCTTGCGAACCGCCACCAAGGCACGATGAGGCATATTCACAGCCATACCGCATACAAGTTACTTGGCAATGTGGATGTGTCATGCGCTCTCGATGAAGCAAGGAGAAGAGAAATCGAAATACATAATAACAAATCATCTCGATATGCCAACATGCTGCATCATCACATAAATGTTGCTGTGTTTCTGACAGCCCAAAATATCTTGCTTTCCGCGGACACGGTGAGTGAAAAACTTCATCTAGCAGAGGCAATTTCATTGAGCCTGTTTGATCTCCTTGGAGTATACAACAGCCACTTGAGATCATTTTTAGACCAAGACGTCACAACGTATACATCGCATGACCCACAAAATGAGCTGATTGAATGCATCTATCATGAAGGGAGAGATGAAATTCAGAAAAAGAATCTACAGTTCCAAAATTCAGGCAGTAATGATGGATGACACTAGTGATAGAAGCAATGTGGAGCAGTCAGATGTATCTGTACGGCTTGTGTACAATGGTGAAGTTGAGGAATATTTGCTTGGCATGGTCTATTCTTCTGGAGATACTTCAGCAGATGGTGTGACAGTTGTTCCCCACAATATGATGAAAAAAAATTCAACATAATGCCTGAAACTGCAAGGGAGAAGCTATTTGGGCAATCTTACGATGGTGCACCAACGATGAGTGGCGAATTTAATGGGGTTCAAAGCAGATTTAAGAGCAATTCTGTTTGCTTATTACTATCATTGTCTGGCTCATATAATGGCATTATGTGCTTCTCAATCTGCGAATAAGGTACAAAAGGTGGCAGAGTTTTGTGGCACTCTGGATAAGCTCACTTGCTTCTTCTGAACCAGCCCAAAAGATACCGCCCACCTTGGACGCAACTTGCCGAAACCTAGAGACATTCGAACCATCGATACATGGGAAATGTCTTGTACGAAATGGCCCATGATTGCAGCCAAAAAAAAAGACACACAAGCCAATGCAAAGGAATTTGTTTGCAGATTTAGCAGATTGACTTCATCTTCTTTCTGAAGCTGTACCGAAAATTCTTTGAGCATTGCACACCAATCGTGACCGTCATGCAGAAACCGTCAGTTGATGCTGTGCAACTTTCTTCCATGTTGGATGATTTTCATGAAGTTCGAGAAGGGGAAGACTCGCGCAAGCACGAGAACAAAGAGAACGTCAAGAGCGAGGAGATGGTGAAGAGAAGGATACCTTTTCATTGGCTGAAGATAACATTGAAATAGAACAAGTTAAGGAGGTAAGCCAAATTCTTAAGATCTTCTAGCAGTTGTCAGACAACGGAGCTCAAAGACGCTCTTCCAGCAGCAGTACACATTACTCAGTTGGCAGTCACAACTCCATTGACTAGTGTTCACTGTGAACGTGTCTTCAGCAGAATGAAGAGAGTGATATCGCCTGAAAGAACCGACATGTTGCAGAAAAGAAAAGAAATTTTTCTGTTCTTGCAGGTTGAGCATACAAATTTGAGGGCTCTATCCTGTAAGAGATCTGTTCAAGAAAGTATTGTTAATAGATTTAAATCGTATAATAGAGGTAGATTTGAACACTTTTCAAGAAAATGGGTGTAACAAAGTTAATTTTATAGTAGTAAAGAATTAGTGAAATGTTAAATTTGTATTTAATTTTACCATTAAAAATTTTATATTGATTATGAGATAGTAATTAAGGCAAAATCTGAGGATTTTTTCTAAATTTGCCTTTTCTACCCTATTGCCCCATAGCGGGCTTACAGTACCCCCCTCCCAAAATCCATGTTTTCTTTTGACACTAATGCCAACTTTTTGGCCTCCAAGCCACCCCTGATCACGGCTAATTTTTCTGGCAGCCTATCAAGCTGATGTGGGCCAGAGGCGCTAGGGCCTGTGTCCCCAGAATTTCTCTTAAGTCCTCCTGATTCACCGACCTCGAAAGGACGGATTTACAGGAAAGACTGCTGCACTCCAGAACAACAAGAAAGGCATACTAAGAACCTAAGCGCAAAGCAATAGCTAAAATCTTGCAGATACATACTTTTCCTACCATGATAATGTGAGTAAAATGAGTTATTAGCTAGTTTTCTTGAACTTTTGAAGCCTTAAAATAACAGTATGGTTAAAATGCTGATAGGATTTCCGATGGATTTCCGAAAATTTTGCTTCACTATCAATATTGTTTTATTTAGGACGTTTTATTTTCATTTCGTTATCAAATATAAGCAGCCTCGTAAAATGAATAAAGTATTTTAAAATTCTGCCGAGAACACCCTACAGCCCTCGGTGGGTTACCAACGGTGTGTTAAATTATGACCCTTGGATTTACGGTTGTAAAGTGGAAAATCTTTTCATTACTTTGCGTGAGAAAAGCAGTATTGGAAGACCAAAACACTGAGCTGGGTGAAGTCTTATCCTCGTCAATGAGATTAGGTTGCACTGGTCCAAAAGAGATATTCTAGGTGAAGTGATTACAGTTAAAAGAAAATAAAAACTGATGAATATCATTCAAATAAAAAACAACAAAGGATTTTTTGTTTAAACAAACGATAGAAAATTTGACAATTGAATAATGGTATGTGTGCAAATATATTTGAAAACTGTGCAGAAAGCATTGTTTTAAACTCAGCATCAAGGCTCAGTCAGTGCATTGATACTATGCAACTGTGCTTTAAAATAAACAGAGGATGCTTTAATCATAAAATTGTGCCAGCATCACAACCTAATACATTGCTTAATGAATGCTATTTCTTAAGGCAGTCTCTAAGAAAATGTAAAGTGCAGATTGTAGATGCACGTCGACGACGCAGGTTTGTGATGATGATGAGGTAGAATGCATGTAGGTCGTACGCAATTTCGATAGTTTTGAGTTATTTGCAGGCCGTAAACGCTTTTTGGCATTCTCCACTACATCCGTCTTTTTATTAAAAGATGAAGTCGCATTGTTGGTCTGTTGATTAGTTGTTTCGATGCTTGATTTACAAATGCTATTACCGGCTTGTTCCTCCACAAAGGAAGCAACAACTGAATTTATTGTCGTTTTTCCAAAAGACCGTACATTTTTGCTTGGCTTCAATATATTATTAAATAATTTCGTTTCTTTTACATCAGTTAGTGACACTGCACAACTGGTTGTTTCTTTCTCGATTCTGTCTTTAAATTTCTTCATAGACTCAATATAGATGCAGTTGTCACATTGAAACAAATCAGCAAACTTTCCTTCAAATTCAGCACACTTCCGATGACTTGCTGAATGTCCACAAACTTCGCAGCGATGAAGTTTCCAGTACCTTTTATAAAAAAAATAATTCAATATTAACAAATAATGAAGACAAATGGTAAAGAAGAGGTGATTAATCTCCTTTGTATCCCATAACAAAACACATTAAAAATAAGGCTCAAATGTATGCAAATTGCAATGAGGCAAACTACTGAAGATAGATACTAATTACAGTACATACAAAAATTGATAGCATGGCAATGAAAATAGGAGTACTCACAGGAAACATAAAAAGAAAGACTGATTCAAATATGTTAATAAGCCGATCTTATATACCTTAAAAAGTTTGTAAATGTTGCTGACAGTACTTTCCGAGTGTGACGGAAAAATTTTACAGTTTCTTGACAATGCATCTGAAGAATTTATGGTGATCGCAAGATAGTGAGACTTATGAGATAAATCCTAACAATTTGCACTAATCAACAGAGCAACACGTCGAGTAGACAAAGAATCAACACAAAAATACAAACCCGAATTTTCCAATAAAATCTCGCCCTCCTGGGCAATAGCAATACTTGCAATCACAGCGACTGTAAACTTCGAGAAGCTCTGCAAAAGCATTGCCATCCTCCCAAAGAGCATCTCTGCAAAGCAGTAGTAACAATGTAAATACAAACTTGTCAATAGATTTCTTCAGAGGAGGTGGACAAAGCATCAAAAAATAAGAGCAATGTTGATATAAAGTGCTAAAAGGGGCAAAGTCGTTGAGTGGGTTTTATTTTAAACTTCATTTTAAAAGTATTTACCCAGGGCACAAATTCAGTGTATATACTGTTTTACAACTGGCACTGAAAAAACTACTCACAATGAAAAATAACATCGGTAAAAATAAAATAAGTTCATCTTTATAATGGGAGATTTTAATATAAATATGAAAGATTATGCAAATCATACCCCCAACAAACGATATTAATAACAATGTGTTCTCACAAAAACTTCAGCCGTCAGTTCTTCATCCTACGCGCATAACGGAAAGAACATCCACATGTATTGACAACATTTTTGTAAATACAGTCATAGACACAAATATCCTGTCTCTGACATCAAGTCGTGTTCCCTAGTTCTGTACCATAAATGACCTCACATGCGATCAAAAACCATGCTTTTTATTTCATGACTGTAGCCACCTTGATGTTAGTAAGTTCCTTGCCGATTGTCCAGACAAATTTTCTTATTTCTCTACTGACAAAAGTATTTGTTTTTATGATAAATTTGATAATTTTCTATTTAATCTAAATTATGTCGTTAATAAACATTGACTCAAGAAAAGCTTAAATAAGATGAGATTACAATTAAGATCAAACAACCAAACACAAATTCAAACCTAACAGATAAAAACGGCTCCCATATCTTTACTCTATGAGTGTGGCTAGAGACATTAAATAAATGTTAGGGATTCCTCCATCATTTACCCAATAGGGATCCCTTCTTCATTTTCCTTTATAGTTCTGATGAAGTATCAGATCATCAAATCTCTAAAATATGGTAAATCCAGTGGTCCAAATAGCAGCCCAATTAAGTTGCTGAAAATTCCAGATCCCCACATCTCTATTGATCTATCAATTTTGATCAATGAATCTTTTAAAACTGGTATTTTTTTCTGTTAACTTTAAATAGGGTAGTTGTTCCCCGTATTTAAGAAAGGTCTCGCTACCAAGATATCATACTATAGACCAATTCCTCTTCAATGAATTCTTAGCAAATCATTTGAAAAACTAATGTATCAGCGCCCCAAGAGACGTCTTGAGGCATGCGAACAGCTGTTTTACTTGCAACTCGGTTTTTGTACTTGTCACCCTACTGACCATGAACTAGTTAAACCTGGTTTCCATATCGTCGTAAGCGACGGGGACGTGTCCCAGCAGAGGATAAGCGATGCTGGGACGCTAACGACGATATGGAAACGCGTTTATAGTGATGTCCCTGACGTCCCTGTTATGTCGCCGACGTCCCCGTAGAGATAAAAATGTTCAACTTTGATCAACTTTTGAGAACGTCCCCGACGCATCACCGTCGTGTCCCCGTCGATACGGGGACAGTTTTCTAAATGGAAACCACAAATTTGTGATCGGCGACGACGGGGTCGCTCGAGACTCAAAATTACATTATCAAATTACAAAAACAGCCCTCTGACGATATCACTGGGACACGTCCCCGATGCTTACGAAGATATGGAATACAGGCTTTAGTCTAACTGAGAATATTAAGTCGTCACTTGATAAAAATAGATATATGTGTGGAATACATTGATCCCCAAAGGGCTTTTGATACTGTAAACCAGTATGTGCTTTTGTAGTTCGCTCTGTTAATACAATTTTACACATCAATCGTGCAAAATATGCGTGCAAAATAGGTGGCAGGTGAGGAGTCGTACTACATTTTCCATACTCTCTCGCACGAGTGGCCGAGAGCCTATAAACAAATACACCATATATTCAAAACTCTCATTTTCCTTCTCTATACACACCTTTCACTTGGCTGCTCATGTCTTTTAGCCCCTATTCTCTCACGCTGGTGTATTTAACGCGCGTATTTCTATACTCTATTTCCAGGGCTACATGGACCACTGTGGGATGTGGCTGCCATTACTCCATATTTCTTACTTTATTCACTTAATTTTTGTTTCGTTACACACGTTTCAAGAAAATAAAATGTGTATAAATAATGACCTTGGTGTACATTTTATCGTATTGCATGCATCAAATTGTTTATTGATATTCAATGTTACAGGTATGCAGGTACTGCGTGGTTGCAAAAACAGTCTTATCAGTTTTTCGACTGGGAACCAGCCCCTATTCTAAAAATAGAAAATGGGGTACTTTATGCAAATGGGGAACTTCTAATCAATTCCATTGTATTGTACGTATCAAATTGTATAAGAATACTAATTTTCACGGGTATAGAGGAATAACTTGGTTGGAAATTCCGTCCTATCAGTACAAGAATTGGGACCGAGGCCCCTGTGCTAAAAATAGGAAAGGGAGTACTTTATGAACTTGTTATTAATTTCATCGTATTGTACGTATCAAGTTGTATGTAAATACTAATTTTCACGGGAATAGAGGTACTTATTGGTTGCAAAGTCAGTCTTATCAGTTTTAGGACTGGAAATGAGCCTCCTGTTCTAAAAATAGCTTTTAGGGGCATTATACAGCTTGGGTCTGTTTTGCATCGTTTTCTACGACTCAAACTACATAAGTCTGGAGAGTTTCATGCTGGTATCATATTTTGCACGATTGTTGTGACTTCATACCTTACTATGAGTAAGCTGGAGCATTATGGAATCAGAGGGAATTCTCTAGGTTGGTTTAAATCATATTTGAATGTTTGCAAACAATTTTTCCGCTCATGGACATTCATCCTCCATATGTAATATTACATGTGGTGTTTCTCAGGGATCAGTGCTGGGTCCCTCACTAATTCTATTTTATATAAATGACCTGCCAAACTCATCTATACTAGGGGACCTCCCTTGATTAGTTAACCTCTCCTAGATCAATCTACCCTGAATGCAATTGGGTAATGTTATCTTCTTTCCTTTTAACATTTTTCTCACTTGAGAATGACACTAACATTTATTTTGAAAGTGATTATCTCACTAGATTGAGAAAAACAGTAAACAAAGAACTCAGGAAGGTTAACACTTGGTTGGTTTGTAATAAGCTCGCGCTAAATATTGAGAAAACGAACTTGCTTCATTCACTCAAATAAAACTACCTGATCTGATCCCACTGAAATTTGGAAAAAAAAGCATAAAAAGGACAAAGCATGTTAAGTTCTTAGATGTCCTAATTGACAACACCTTTCCTGGAAGTGTCACACGTGAATTTCGCAAAAAACTCTCTAGAACCACAGGACTTTTCTTCAAATTACGCACTGGATTACTTAACGAACTCTCCTCTGTTTATATTATTCACTCTCTTCATCATTTCTCAATTGTTCAAATATTGAGCTCCAACATTTGACATCTAACTGATTTCACTACTTCTTCTCCAAAAGAGAATCCTTAGATGTATAAAATTCCAACCATTTATGGCTCCAGCTGCACCTTTATTAAATTCATTGAAGACCGCAAAATATGAAGATATATTGCATCTAAATTTATAGCATTTGGCTACAAAGCGTATATAAACACTTGTAAGTCCATTTCCAAACCTATTTCTACCTGGATTCTTCCGTTCATAGGCTTGGAACTCGTCAGGCTACTAGAGGTGATCCTTTCATTTCCTTGAAACGAACGACACTCTGTGGTCTTAAAACTGTATTATATGTTGGCTTTAAATTATGGAATACTCTTCCGCCTTACATACGGGTAGCTGGTTCTATCACTGATTTTCGTACCAAAATGTATTTTATTAATTCATATACCTAACTAGTAAATTAGACAAGTTATAACTGGTTTTATTTATATGGCGTCGGTTTATATAACTTATCATTTGTTCTTTTTACGGGGGGGGGGGGGGGGGCTCCTCCTCGACTATTTTATCTATGTAGAGAGCTTCTCCTTAATAAATCTATTTCAAATACAATCTTGTAATGTAGCTTTCAATGTAATTAATGTCTTGTATTATTGTTATTGCTTTAATGTATTGTAATTATGTATAACTTGTATTTAGAATAGATTGATGAAACATGAAAAAATGGAAAAGGAAACCCTACAACGCATACCAGAGTGGAGGGGGGGGGTTTCTCCAAAAAGTGCCCTTTCCTCTGAAGATTGACCCTCTTATCTAAAAAAAGCCTTCTTGTATTCTAAAATTTGCCTCTCTTCAAAGTAAAATAGTCACACTTTGTCATGAAAGGGTCCCATTTTTATCGTTAAAATGCCCCTTTTTGCGAAAGTGTCCCAATATGGATGCCCCTATAGTAAAAAATAGCGCTCCTTTTTCGCTGTGCCCCGCAAAACTTTTCAAAACGTTCTTACGCCCCTGTGTTGGCAGTAAGATTCATTTAATTTTGCATACACACTGAAATTGCATTTGAACGTGAAGAACAAAACAATCAACATATTTTAGTTATATTTGTCGGTCAGAGTGGTATATATGTCATAAAATACCTCCTATCAATCGGGTCTTGCGATTATTAAAAGGGGTCAGCCACCTACTTACTACAAGCAGTTCGTGATTGATGACATCTGAACTAATTATCCCATAGTAGCCTTAATAAGCCCTAATTAGGTCTTCTAATGGTTTACGGGGATCTAGCACTTTTCTACGACCGATAGTTCGGGGTTTATGATGTCTAAACTAATAAGCTCTAATCAACCGTAATTCGCTCTAAAAAAGGATTTCTGGTGGTCTAATCGGTTTAAATGTTAAAAATAAACCCTATTAGAAGGGGTTAACTACCTTTCTATGACTAGCAGTTCGGACATTATGATATTTGTTAACACTAATGAGCACTAATTAACCACAACTAGACCTAATATACTGTATGCTTAATTACGTCATTAGCGCCGCGGCGCACAATGCATGTATGGACTTGTGGTCACGCACGTAGACAATAACTTTGATTACGTTACCATATAGCTAGTTTTGCATTGATTTTGATCATTTTTACTCCTATTTACTACTTGAAAATCATGGACAATTTCAACAAGTCAGTACATATATTGAAAGAAAATCACAGCCATAGTTTTTTTTCAAAACTCTTGCACGGGGAACAACTGTGAAGAAGAAGGCAGAGTTGGAGAGAGGCCGGAGAAAATTGATGATGACAGAGATAGGCCCACAAAGAAGAAGTCAGGAGGAGGTTGTGGTGGGTACACATTCTGCGTTCCTGGTGCTTTTAATAACAACAAAAGGAAGAGCCATCTTTCATTATACTCTTTCCCTGATGGTAAAAGTAAAGAGAAGCAAATTTTACGAAAGCGTTGGGTTTACTTAGTGTCAAGAAAGGACTTTAGGTCAACCATTGGGCATAGAATTTGCTCCGAACATTTTAAAGCTGGAAAGAAAACTTATCTACACAATGTCCCCACCATCACCCCAAAAACTGCAAAGCAAACCCCTTGTATTAAAAAACCTTTAAAGCAAGAAATAGAACTTTCATTGAAGACGTTGAGGCGCAGATGGCCAAACTCATTTTAGAAATAAAAGACTTCAGTCTGAAAACTACAAACTGTGCTTGGAAATAACTGCTAGGAAGGAAACAACACCAGAATTGTGTTCGGAAAGATTTAAAGATGACCCTAAAATGTTTACACGGGCATAGGTGACTATTCAATTTTTGAACATTATACAAATATCTGGGTCCGGGTGCTAAAAGTCTTCTTTATAAGGATTCAAGAACAAATTCTGCAAAGACTGTAACCCCAGAATAGGTTAAACGGGGTCCTAAAAGAACCTTACATCCTGAACAGGAATTTTTCGTTGTCTAAGTGCATGTAAGGCTTGGATTGATGGAAGAATACCTTGCTTACAGAGCTGGAAATTCACAGTCACATATGTCCAGAAATTGCATTACCAGGTTTGACATTTTACACTGCCGTTTCCGTGCCTTACCAATATGGCCATCACGCTCTTGTGTTGATGAAACAATGCCCAAATGCTTAAAGGACAACGACGAGAGTGTTGATTGATTGCACATAATTATTTATTGACATGCCAAATACAGTGCAATCACAGAGTGTCACTTATTCCAATTACAAACATCACAATACTGCCAAAGCACTGAATGGCATTACTCTAGCTGGTGCTGTTTCATTTGCACCAGACCATGGTAACCTGTTCATACCTGACTAATTTCTTACCACCATTAATTGTAGAGGATGATGACTGATACACATATATAAATGTATAATAAAGTATATAACTTACATTGTGTCACAATAAAATAAACTGGTTATCATTTGCGGTTTCTTTAATCTTTTTCATTTTGTTTCCTTACTATTTTTCTGGTAACTGAAAATAATGATATGGAATCCATTCACGGGAGAAGGTATGATTTGACAAGCACTGTTTTAAATATGCAACAGAGTTTAAAATCTAAAAACCTATTTACAGTTCTGGAAAAATGAATCTGCAAAAAAGTTTGTAAGTGTTTGCAAAATTTTTTGTTCCCAGAGAGCGGCATCTCGGTGAATCCTTTCAACAAAAAAATCCTTTGTTGCAAATACAATAAAGTCAATCCAGGGAAGCCCCATAATGTTCATTACTCCTTGACATTGCGAATAATAGAGATGGTTGGTCTACAGCTTCAAATCACCATCAACTTCTTTCAAATAAAATGCCTTGTCCTGTTCAGCAGCCTCTTTTAAAGTCATTTATTTCTTTGAATGGGGGCATTTGATCTCAATGCAGCCTACTGGTTGCTTCTTTTCAGTTACAATTCCATCAGGGCTGCAAACAAGCCATGACCACTTTGGATTCACTACCAGGACACAATCTATGACAACAAAAGTTTCATGCATGTGTTGTTTCTTGTTCTCCTGCACAGCAATGTTTTCATTTTAAATAACTCATTTCAAAGGCGTTGTTGTATGCTTTTTAGATTTATCGCATATCAATTTAATTAGAGATGCAGGATGCCAACTTGTTCTTCAGTTAAAAACTTTGCCAAAGAGGGGATGATGTGATCCTTTTTGATCGTTCAACATACCAGCTTTCATTATCACTTTGTTTTAATGTTTGCAAATAAATTGCAAGTGCTTCATTCTTTGAAATTCCAACTCCAATATTCTCAAATTTCCTTCTTTGATTTGTGGCTGAATAGAGGATCTGGACAGTCTGGCACATCCTTAAAAAGTGCTTTAACTGATTCTTGCTCTGTTTTGTATATACCACTTGTCTCATCCCTTTGTCTGCTGATAGTTTTGATGTATCAAAAACAATGATGGTATACAATTATTTGTTTCCAGAGCGCTACAAAATAGAGTTGCTTTGCCAGATTTCCTGAGATCATTTGCAAGATCCTCGATTTCTTCTTCTTTGACGCGATAAGAAAATGGTGGTGTTGCACAAAAATCACGTTCCCCACTGAGCATACGTCTTTTCCGCTTCTTTCCTTCTTCAGCCTCCATGAATAATAAATCTGTGGATTTCACAGCTTTTGCCAGTGTCATATTGGCATTCGATGGAACATACCATTTCTGTGCAACTTGGGTGCAAGTCATATCGGCAGGTATTTCCTTGAGATCCATGTTGGTAAATTCCAAAAGGGTGTACAGAAGGGCAGCAGCATGTTTGCAGCAACCTCCTTGGCCAGCTTAACAGTTGCATTTTGCTTCTTTAACTACACCACTGATCTGATCCAAGTGAACGTACACTGTATACTGTATGTTCTTCATCGATGCATGTACTTTGAATTCACAAGGAAAAGCTTACATTTTGCAGCGACATTTGGTTTCACAAAAATGTTCCTTACACAACCCTCTTTCCACAGCCGATATCCTTGCTTCCTAAATGCTTTCAGTTCAATTGATACTATGGGGACGGTACTTGATCCTTTTATCAGATGGTTGTCAAGAATTTCATCTGTCAACTTTGGAAGGTATTTTAATGTTTTTAACCAACCAGTCGGATCATGGTGATATGGGGAGGGCCTGGTATCAACATGATCAACTCCATCAATTTTCTCCGGCCACTCTCCAACTCTGCCTTCTTTTTCACTATTGTGCCCCGTGCAAGTGTTTTGAAAAAAACTAGGGCTGTGATTTTCTTTCAATATATGTGCTGAATTGTTTAAATTGTCCATGATTTTCAAGTAGTAAATAGGCGTAGAAGTGATCAAAATCAATGCAAAACTAACGATATTATGACGTAAGCAAAGTTGTTGACAACACGTTCACGACAACATGCACTATTCAACCGTAATTAGCTCTAATTAGGGATCTCCGGTGGTCTGAGCAATACACATTCTATTGCTGCGATGTTGCGCTTGTTTTGAGGAGTAAACCACATCTCTACGACTACGGGTTCGGAAAGTACGGTCATGGGCTTTATTGGCATAAATTAGTTCTTTTTAGCCCTAACTGGACACTTTCCACCTGAGTGCAAAATGGAGAATTTTTTATGGTTGACGGGAGACCTATTCGGTTGATTTTATCCAAAAAATTCATTTGTTATTCCGGTTGTCCAGGTACCATGTAGTAACGACTAGACTATGGGGTATATATTTGAGTATATTTTACGACAGGCAGCTATTATGGGACATTTTTGAAAAGCACAATAGGTTATAGAGGATTTTCTAAAAATATTCAAATGCCAATGAATATAACCAGTTGTTTGTCAATTATGATGGCAAAAGAGTGATTGTCTTTTTAGTAATATGCAGCAACACCAGATTTAAGATAAAAATTCCGGAAAACACTTGTTCTAAGTAAAATATGGCAAAAAGGACTTTCAAAAATCAGCAGTAAGGTTGGAAAATGTTTAATATCAATTGTAACTGGCTGATGTTGAAGTTTAAACTATTTTGTGAAAATGTTATCAAACATTTTCGAAAATATCCATGCAATTTCGAAAGGAAGCTTGAAAAATACAATATTTTTGCAATAAGAATCTGCCAGTGTACTATAAATTGGACAATCCTAATGAGCATGATTATTTGTTTGTACATTGTGATGACCAGAAAAGGAGGGCCCTTCACTTGCCACACAGCAATTCTACATATATTTCATCAATTTTATATTTATTTGTTTAGGCAGGGTTGCCCTTCAACGGAGGTTGTTTTTCAAGGGGCCCTACAACAAAAATTAATTACAATAAACGATTAAATTCTACAAAATAAAAGACCATAATATTCAAACCTATTTAAATTTAGATGATATTTTACAGTATAAAAGGAAATTTTCAACCCTGTATTGATATTTTGAAACTATCCAGGGAGGATGCCATAAGCAGAAAGGTTACTTCATGGCTCAGCTCCCCGGAAGTAAATTCATTTTGGTCCATTTAACCATTGGTCACACTTTTTAAGAATGACTCTCGTTCTAGATCAAGGCTGCTAAATAGTTTAAGACTCCACCATGTTCTTGGAGGTGTTTTGAAAAGAACTCACCCATAGTCAATGGATATGACAGGCCGTTACAAATTAATAATCTTTAAAATTGAATTTTTATACTACTCTACCCTGTCTACATCAATTGTCCAGATGTATAATGTCACCATGCGAATAGAACCTCGATGTGTACGATAGCATAGCTAGATAGTGGGTTAGTTGAGGTCACTCTTCATCTGTAACTTCATACAGCTAGTGTTTTAGAGAGTTAAAACACCTTATTGAAAACAGAGTGCCTTTTCACAATAGGAAAATAACGCGTATTTGAATTTCAAAATTATTAATTAAGTTGATTTCATCTGAAAGCAGTTATGGGCATACATATACAAACCTTGATAGCGAAGTCTGTTTTGTTCTCGCTGCGCACTTCAGCAATGCTGCTGTAAAATCATATACAAGCTATCAAATTGACTTTTGCATGTCTTCTTTAACTTCGCTCATCTATTGTATTAAACTTACCTCTCTGGAATATAGACTCCATGAATCTTCAATTCTTTCTGAAATTGGTCACCATTTTTACAAGTCGGACACTTGCAAAAATATCCACTAGACAATGCATGTTTCTAAAATGAACAAAAACGACTATATCATCAGGATTTTCAGTCAGAAACGATGCATAGAAAGAAATCCTTCAACCATTTCTACAGAAATGTACAAGTACAATGTTGAATATATAGATACAGTATTGTAGTAAATAGTGGTGAATGGGAAATTCATTTTTTTAAATATCAACTTTTACACGTGAATGTGTACGTGACTGTCATTGATAGAACCCGTCTCAACTTCTTTTAAAAGGTTTGAATTGAGCATGTGCAGTAAAGTTTAGGGAAGGAAAAATGCAAGTAAAAATAAGAAGTTGAGCGTTGTGTGGATTGTCGGAAAATCATAGTGTCATATCACTAAAATGGTGCGTAAACCTTAATGATCACTATTTCAGGCATTCCCATTTTGCCTAAGGGCAAATCTTTGCTTTATGCCACACTTATTAGCCGGCCGAGGGAACAAATTCTGCTCCCAGATAAGATTATCAAAATATGATTCCTGTATTAAAATATTTGCGTCATTTGTAAACATAGCTATCTACCAAGCCCCATGGGGGCCATGCCAGCCGCATTTTCTACTGTTACTTTTACTGCCAGCTATATGTTTTACTGCGATATTTGCCGCCAATTTAACTGCCAGTAGCATATTTTACTGCCACTTCTGCTGCCACTTCAGATGCCACTTCTGCAGCCACTTTTGCCGCCACTTTTGCTGCAGCTGTTACTGGCAGTTCTGCTGCCAATTTCGCAGGGCATTTTTTAAGAAACTTTCACCGTCAGAGGTTTCCAAAAAAGGCCCGAAAGGGTAATAACCAAAAGATCACATCAAACATTGTTTCAGGTACTCAAAATGAGAAAAACAAAATATTCAATTCAAAAGCTGATTTTCAATAAAATTTAATGGCAACAGAGAAGGTTCGAGACTAAGAGGGAAATTCTGTGAATTTTTCCTGCTCATGACAAGGGAAAGCATTGAGCCTACAGGGGAAACGTAAACTAGCTCATCAGCAAATCCCTAGGTAAGACCAGTTTGGTGCTTATGAACTTAAAATTGGTCTTCCCGAGGGATTGGCTGATGGGCTAGTTAAAACCTGATATATAAAATATTATACCAAATAGAAGCTTCGTTATTTTTAGAAATAAAGAACTCTGGTACCTGAGATAGAATTTTTGATGGAGACCATGGAGATGGAGAAAAAATAAGCCTTACTCAAAACACTCCAAAGATAATCAGTACACGCAGACCTTTCAACTGGGGTTGTTATTTTTTCTTGGTATCATAGACCATTGATTCTTTTTATCTAAACTGAGGTGGATTTTTAATTCTTTTAGTTATTTCCCTTTCGGACACTTTTCGCAAACTCTCCCTGGTAGTGAAAGTTTCTTACAAAATGCGCTGCAGAAATGGCAGTAAAGTATGCGACTCGCAGCAGAACTGGCAGCAAAAGTGGCAGTAAAAAATGCGGCTGACAGTAGAAGTGGAAGCAAAATTAGCAGTAAAAAACGTGACTGGCATGGCCTCTATGGGGTTCGGTAGCTATCAATTTGACAGCTGGATAAAGATTTTTATTAAAAACCAGAATTTGGCTGAGGTGATTCACTGGTTTCATTTAGTAGAGAATATGAATGAATGACTTTTGTGAATGCAAAACGTATATAATATATTAACAGATATGTTTTTTCTGAGCATACTAGAAAAAACCTAACATTGATGATGCAATTCAATTTCAGCCTTTTCGTAGAGTGATCAATAGAATGCAAGTTTTGATAGAGATAATATCATAAAAGATCTTCAGCATAAAAAATTAATGTGTGTATTGGAACATTGCTTAAAATATCACACTCAAATTCAGATTGAACTGAACTAGCAGCGTTACTGCCAGAATTTTTTTTCTTGGCATATAAAGCATAAAATTACCGCCGAGTTGGACATGTTTCAGGTCTGAGTTGGCATTGTTTTATGTTCAGTTTCAGTTGTCTGGATCTTAAAAATGTTAATAATTAAATGATTGCTGAATAAGCTAGCAGGCCAAAAAACCAATGTCTGACAATACTATGACAATGCTTTGACATTTAACTCAAATCTATGGCATTTTGAAATGTGGCTTATGTACTGATGCCAAAGGTAGAAGTGTAATAGATTCCTTTATGGTCCAGTGGTGCCTGAAATAACTTCTCCTATACACTATAACCAAATTAATCGCCCAGAAGCAAGGGAAGCAATCATTTGTTCCCTCATCAAAAGAACAAAACGTCTATAAATTATTATGGTAGGAACAATATAGTTACGCTGGAGGGGGGGGAGGCGATGCCCCAGAAAGTTAAGGATGTTAATAAGGCCCTGCAACACAACTTGTAAAATATCTTGAGAAAAGGCTAGACACAGGAAGCTGGTAAAGCAGTAGAATGACTAAAAACAAGAGTAAATTTTGATGAAAAATAAATTGCCAAATTAGTTGTAGTGAAGCAAGGCTATCATTAGCTAGCTCTGACAACCATATGTAAATGGTCCTTCCACATGTTCAATTAATTTTAATAGGGGTTTGAAAACCCTACATTCACCCTTCTTGGCTAAAAGTCTGATAAACGTTAAAGCGTCACCTATAAGACGCATCCAATAAACGATGATTCAATTATCGAAAAGAATGCTTAACGACAACAGATGGGGAACAACAAGGTAGGGGCAAACTAATCAGCATGAGGAAATAAGGTCTATTTTGGAGAGAATACAATAAGGGCATAGATGTTACAAATTAATGTGTAATATTGTAGATATCTCGTTACAGAGAAGAGGATTACTTATGGATATAGTCAGCTAATGAAAATTCAAAGCAAGCATCGAATACGCACAAACAGGCAAAATCTTTTAAACTTTTACAGATACCTGCAAACAATCTTTGTGCATATAGCTTTCATTACAACAGGGCATCTTCAAGAAACTTGTAACTTCATTATCCTCAATCAAGGCTTCTAAGCAAATAGCACAGACAGATTCAATCAAATTCAGCATTGGCAACATTTGGACTGGTTTGTGCTTGCTACAATATGCACTGTATAAATAGAGCAGACATAAGATTAAAATTATTTTATCACAGTAGTTACAGAAAAATATATGTCTGAAGATGTGAGATGCAATAAATTTTCCTATTTAAACAATAGGCAAATGGCACCAAAAGGTTATGCGTTGAGATCAAACCTTTTCAAAAAAGAGAGTTTTAAGTGATAGAGAGGGAGAGAGATAGAGAGATAGAGAGATAGAGAGAGAGAGAAAGAGGAGAGAGAGAGAGAGAGAGAGAGAGAGAGAGAGAGAGAGAGAGATTGGGGGGATATGGTTGCTTTTGTCTTTCATTGCAGCTTCCAAATCCCAATCCATGCATTACAAGAAAACGAGATCTATAAAATTTTTTTCCAAATGTTCATGTTGTTAATAAATATTGAAAACACATTAAGACTAAAATTAGCGCCGTACTGTCCTAAAGGCAGCATGTAACTGATTTGTCTGTAAAAAAACGAGATAAAACTCAAACAAAAATGGAAGAATTGGTGTTCGTTCAGGAGCCTATGATATCGGGATTGGTCAATTCTTTGTTTCTTCTACAGAAAATGTAGTAGGTACTTCTCACGGCGACAGTCATTACTTTCATCACTACATGTTTGTGTACTGACTTTTTAAATCCATATTATTCCATCATACTTGTAAAAAGTTTTGAAGCGTCTCCATAAATAATGCGGGCACGCATAGAGAGGTTGATAATCTTGGCTGTGTGAAACTAGGTGCATTTTATTGAAGAGTTATAGTTTTAATTCTTCCTGGTATATTATTTTGGACATTAGTTACAAACCCTACTGCTGGCTCTAACATGTAAAGAGTTTTGACTAGTGGTATAAGTGGAAGATCAAACCGAAAAAAGTCTTATGTTACCAAAGATGGGGACCCAAAGGAAGGAAGATCAGAAAAACCTTTACTAGGAGAAGTCCAGGATGAATTGAAGTAAGACTGAACAGAATTATTTTTAGGTGTTGGATGCTGCTATCCGCTTCGTTTTCCGAAATTCTGCTTTTAATGCTGCGGGTGCGAAACACATGACCGACGACAAATTTTCAGGTAGGACGGGATGGACTGCGCTTTGTCCCACAGGACGAAATAATAGATTTGTGACGTCAGAGATGATCAGTGGTATTTGGCAACTGCAGTCTGTAAGCAACGCGCGAGGGTGTCATATCTATCAAAATCTTCCGAATCTATCGCGTCACTTTTTGACTTTTGAACACAAGGGTTTGAAGAAGAAAACTTCGGAGTTGATAGAATAAAAATCAAGAATCCAGATGGAACCCTTCACGTTTGAGCCGCGCGCTGGTTGTGGTACTCCCTAAACCCCTTGAAAATTGTGTCACAAATTATTGCTATTGAAAGTAAATTGCAAAAATATTGTTTTAGAATGCATTTTTGATTTCTCAATGTTCCTGTCTTTCATTTTTATCAAAAAACTGTATTTTCAACAACTGCAGTTTTGGGGGCCCGGGGGCTAATCGTGTCGATTAGTTGTATTGCAGTTTTATTTATACAGTGTAATGTAAAATTATGCATGAACTGAGGACAAGATAATCAGATTCGTCTTTAAGAAAAACATGAAATTTTGAAAAAAGAGCTTTACACAGAACAAGGTTGGTACTCAACTCCAGTCGGGACGCTTTAAAAATGCACCACATCTCTGTTTAGGTCTTCGTTTCACTAGGGCAGGGTGAATCTCACATTCATTGTGACTTAAAACGTGACACAATTTGTTGGTTGCCATTTGATTTTGCTCTTCCCTTTTACCTGACAAATCGCTTTCATGGATGCCTTTTCGAATGGTGTTGGAATTGCATCACATTTCAGAGGCGGGCGCTGGATCCTGGTCAGTTCGAAAGATGAAATACTTTTTGGGCTTGCTTCCAACTGGTCGTCCTCAAAATGGTCCTGGCACAATTTCGAGTGTGGCTTTATTCTAAATTTCACTATATTCAAATTAGCTGTCCAAATCTTCCTTATCGCAAGATCCGATTGAAACCTGAAGACACATTTTCGTGGCGTAGGCCTAAGCCGTCATTGTCCCGCCGTTTCGCTTGTAACTATTGAGCTATGCTCAACGTCTTTGCATTTCTTTTCTGCTTTTTGACAAAAAAATGTATGCGCTGCAGTGTGCCTTTCCTACATTTTTACTTGCTCTGGATAAAGTTAAACATGAATTGGTAATGCTTTGGAAGAGCAGCTTCATACTGTTCTCTCATAGCATGCTTCAACTACTGATCACCTTTGACGATACAATTTGGGGATTAATTGCAAGGTAAATATCTCGAAACTGGTAATTCATTTTTAAAGAAAATTTTGCACGATAGCTTTTTACACTGTCCATTACAAAATATCGGTTTATGTTGTTATTACCCTGGAATTTTCCTTTAAGAACCTAAAATTTTGAAATTCAGCTGGAATAGGTTCTTATATATTGGGTGTTCAGTGGAAAATGAGGTTTTTGAGGAAGCTGAATGTATTGCAACAGGTATAACAGGGGAGGAGGAAAAGGTTCTGAAATTCCTGTAGATTACAAACTTATCAGTGGGAACCCCTACTACCTACAGAAAGAAGTTAGATAGCTGACAAAAACGATTCTTCAAAAGACTTCAAGTTAAGTGTAGCAATGAACAGTTAGTTGGCTAGTTAATGTTTCCAAATATAATGGCATGAAAGTTCCATGTCAAAGACTAACCTCATTTGGCCATGCTCTGCAAATAAGAACCTATTTTAGCTTTCAGGCTGGATAGGTTCTTATAAAATGGGGGGCTAATTTCACGTTTTCAATCTGCAGGTTCTTAATTCACAGGTTCTTCTACGCGGGTTTTACTGTATACGATTAGCCATAAAGATAAAGCCTTGCAGAGTTAATTGGCCATTAATGCGATCTTCATGGTTTTTTTTTGTTGCAGTTAGAATGTATTGTACTTTTGTATTGAAAATACGTTGGTACCATTGCTAGCTTCTGCCTATTAGAAGGTTAGGAGAGGATTCTTGAACGTTAAAGACAACTAAGGACCACTCTGTATGGTCTTTGTTTATATGCTGTTGTGGTTCCCTTTGGTTGTTGTGAAGGTGTCGTAAATAATTGGTCAATTGCCAGGTGTGGATGGGTGCTAAATTAAGTAGAATTTGTTTTCGTGGCGGCATTTTGAAACAAGTTCAGTTCTTCTGTTCAACGTGGTACTTTTATCAGCGTTGATTATGGCGACTCTCTTTTCTAAGCAAAGATGGCAGCGCTTTGTTTTGTTAGAGTATGCTTGTACTCTTTTCTTTACCGACCAAGAAAAGGCACATTTTGTAATGGATTCCATATTTTTGAGTAGGAGAGACGCATAAAACTAATTTTTTGGGTGTAAATTTTTGACTGGATCCATTTGTCTGGGTTAGAATTTGACCCTCCAAACACACAACCCCGTGTGAAAACGTGATCACTGCTCCCTCTAGCATTAATAGAAATAAAGCATAGGAAACTTCAAGGTCAGTGATGGGAAGGGATAGGGAAAGGCTATACCTATCTCTGGCCTTGATTTTAAATGCCTAATGATTTAATAAATTTTCAGTTAATGTCGGAAATTGCAGTCTTACTGCTTAATTTGACAAATGTTTTCCAAAGAAACTAACTAAAAAAGACTTTGGCGAAGCCAATACGAATTGAAATTCGAAAAAATATGATTTGTGACATTAGAGATTTGTCGCACAACATATATTACTTGGATTTGCAGAACATAGTTTCATGTTTTCAAATTCCATATATTTCTAACTGTAAAAGATCTGAAGACATTTTCAAAACAATGCGGTGTATTTTCAAATACTTCATTGATAATGGTGCGGGAAGCAAGGGCAGATTTTGTAACAATAGGTTCGATGGTTTGTTTACACATGATGTCAAACTGATAAACTAGCCAATTAGACAGCTCTATTTCGGTGGCGTCCTCTCATGTAATGGCATAGGGAGTGGCTAGCTGTGGAGAAAAACTACATCCTCGTTTTTTCCTCGCGACGAAAGTATACTTTGGTAGAAACTAAAAATTTTTTGGACCTGTGACGACCGATAAATTTCACACAAGTGGTTGCTTGCACTAAGCTCTGCATTCAGAGCTCTTTGCACGGTCCATTGCTTCCTGTGCTCCAAAATCCTCCCGATGTGGAGGTAAATGTCCCAAACGTTAATGAAAAAAAACTTTATGCCTTGTACTGTCGGCAGTAGTTGTAAGAAATATTTGAAAGAGGTTTGAAACTATTTACGAAGTCAATTGGCAGATATATATTCAATGCTGTACATCCAGCCTCCCTACACATAATTTTATGAGGCTTCAAGATGTCTTCAAAGCAACTGAAAAGTGCCGCATTTAGCCCGGAACACTGAAGCCTTGGCGCTACGAATCAAACAATACTTTCCTGGTTTGGCCATTAAATTAGATGAGGCGAAAAGTTTTTGAAAAATGCCACTCACCATGGTTTTCCGATGATTTGTTTTGGTTTGTTTTCGTTCCTTTTAAACTATTTCATGCGGCACTTTGCATTTGCACATGCATCCCTAACTGCTGCGAGAACTTGCAAAGGGTAAATAAGTCTTCAGTTAATATTAATTGCTTTCGAAAACTTGGAATAGGTCTTTAGGAATTTGTCAGTATGTTAAATTGGACTTTGTAAAAAAACAATATCTCTCATCGTTATCAGCCTTATATGAGGGGCGTTCAAAAAGTTTTTGGATGTTGAAATAGTACTATGGTCACATGTAAATTTCAAATTTGAAACTGGCAATGTATAAAGAATATGAAGTTTTGGAGATTTTTTGTTTATATAACTTTGAAAACAAAAGTGCAATTCACATTTGAAAATAAGCAGTTCGTATTTGTCAGTGGTCAGCCATTGGACACAAACGTACTCATTTTCGAGCAATGATCTTTTATGACTTTAAAAGCGGTTTAAACCAGGAGCAAAGCCACAATCGACTTAAAACTGCTTTTGGCGATGAAGCACCCTCAGGGACAACAGTTTATGACTGGTTTGCTGAATTTCGAAGAAGCCGCCGCTCTTTGGAAGACGATCCCGGCTGAGGATGCCCAACATCAGATCTTCAAGTGGCTGCAGTCCAGAAACTAATGGAGGAAGATGCAAGGGTAACAGTGCTGCAGATAGCAGAGGAAGTGGGAATATCATCGGGAAGTTTTAGCAGCATATTGCACACTTCCCTGAGATTAAGCAAGGTTTCGGCAAGATGGGTACCCAACATGCTGACGGAGGAGCAAAAGCGGAACAGAGTGCATTGTTGCCAATCAATGCTTGAAAAATTTGACGGAGGAAAGTCAAATGCAGTTTGGGAGATCGTTAGTGGTGATGAAACATGGATATGTTGTTTTGACCCATAAACAAAGCAGGAATCACAACAATGGACTCCCGTTGGGCAGAGACCCTCACAAAAATTCATTCGCAGTCGCACCGTTGCAAAGCAAATGATTGCTGTTTTTGTCTGTCGTGCTGGTCATGTGGCAACAATACCACTTGTTACTCAGCGCACAATGACTAGGTTATGAAATGTGAAGGAATGTTTACCTCTTGTGCTTGATGCCATTGCTAAAAGACGCCCTCGAACAAGTAGGGGAGAATTTCGTTTTGAGCCAATCAGCGATTTGATTATATCTTGAAAAGCCAATCATATTGCTTCTTTCAACAATAGGAACAATGGAGGTCTCGACGTCACAAATGACCAATGATATTATAAATAAAGCTCCTTGCAGCTCTCGCTCCAAAACCATTGCCACTAAAATCTAAGGGATGCAATACATTTTAGTGCCCTACTGGAAGCTTTTCAACTTTTGCACATACTTTAATGGTTAATCTAAGTTTTTACCGAGCACAATTTCATTATCTGCCCTAAGACAGGTAAAAACGGCAACCAAACATTTATCATTTTCAACGCCTATTGGCTAGGCCCATGGTCACGGGTTGATTTAAAATCGCGCGGTCCTTGTCTTTAAAAGACGCCGCAGCGCATCTACGTAATAGTAAAGCTTTCTCTCTTTTCCTGATCAATGATATCATATTTTTTTACTATGGGCTCGATGGATTTTTCAATTGCTGCGAATGTGCATAGCGTATGAAAACCACGAGGAGAGAGACAAAAGTAGCGTGAGTTGGTGTGATGCCACTTTCCTACAACCAACTAAATGCCATCAAAACATAAAACAAAGCTAGCAAAAAGAACAAGTTGCAATAAAGTTTTACAACGGTCTGCAATAGAATTTCACAGAGGTGAACTGGCTGCCGGGCGCCATGAAGAAAATTTTTTGCGTAGTTCTTCTGTATACTTGTCATCTAAACTTGGGTCGTGCGTTAGACCTTGTGAGTCTAACACTGCGTTTTCAACAAATGGTGATTCATCTTCACTTTCCTCATCATCTGAATTTTCTGTAACTTCACCGTGGTCGACCGTGAATACAGCGTCATTGCAGCTTTTAGATATTATCTCTATCTTGTCAGCAAGGTTAACTTGGCAAACCTTACAAACACCAATGTCGGGAAGCGGGCATTGAATATCGGACTCTGAAGACTACATCCACCTGGTTTGTCACACTTCCTGTTGAATGCAGCATATTTCAAAGACATCGAGGAGAGAAAAGCTTTTTCATCGAGTTTAACAGTATAAAATTAAACCATGCAAAGTTTCAATGAGACCATACTATGTCTATGGTATGGGACTTCTGAAATTCAATTCTCTTTCCTTTATAAATAATCAAAAAAACTTTCCCATCTCACTTTATAAATTTAGCACTGCCCCGTTACGTTTATGCGCTATATGCTTAATCATGTAGGAAAAGATTTTTCAAAATTAAAAAAAGGTACTATCTTCTTTTGGTGACTCAGTTCTGCTAGTTATCACTTAATATTGCCCTATATCTGTTTTGCTTCGTATATTTCAGAGAAAGTAGATTAAAAAGAATTTGAGAGATTTCAAATTTACTTGTTTGGGTTAGGTTTTGTGTCCTCGCCTGGGAAAAAGCCAACTGGAAGAATACTGCACTTCTGTAACTCATCTCCAAACAATGTTGGTAGCTTCAATTTCTCTACTGCCCTTATCTTTTTCCCTTTGGCTTCACACATCCTAACCGCCAGGTTAGGGCTTTGCAAAATTTTTTGAAATTTCATTTTACATTTCAGATACCGGATCTTCCTTCGGCTGTAACTGAAATTTCTGTTGGGTTTTCACCAAATTTTGAAAGAATCAAGGTCATGTTTAGAAGCGTCTAATTCACGAGCTTTCAGTTGGATTTGACTTCCAGTATCACAGTTCCTTGTTCTTGCTCTCAATCTTGAATGATAATTTTCCACTGGATATTCATCAAAAGCATTTAGTGCTTTCATCATTCTGTCACGCATGGGATGGTTGGCTTCTTTCAACTATTGATGCATTGAAACTGCAACCAGGAGAGCTTTGTCATAATGGCTTCTTTCAAACCTCATCATCATGATCCAACATCTAAAAACTGACTCATAGAACTGCTCACCAGAGTTGCTTTTAAACACAACAGAATAGATTCTCAACACAAGAAGACAATAATCATCAAGCAGATTGAGAAGACAAAGATATTCTATGCTCCTACATTGTGTAAACACAGGCATAATCAAATCTCGAATCAAACACTACCCACCATACATTACTTCAAGAAGGGGAGAAATCCTCCAAGGTTGTGGTTTTTAAGCCAGCTTTGCCCTCTTGCCAAACACGAAAGAATAAAGCTCACTAAAGACATTAAGAAAACAACGAACAACACATTCCCTAGAATTGAGAGAAATGTGCAGGGGTCCAATGAATGAAACAATATTCTGAAGAAGTGGCCAATCAAGAGTTGGTGAATACACTATCTGCCTCACATAAAATTGGGCTGGCCAGTCACCTATGAATGGAACATCAAATTCACGCAAGTCGGAAGCAAGGCCATTTTCAAGCATATATTGCAATGCTTTTAGGAAATCAGAAGATGACTTTAATGGCATTTCAATACAATCAAACAGTTTGCAGTGCTTTATTGATCTCATATCTTGTATTTCAGAGTGCCTGTATTCATTTATGAGAAGCCTTCTCCTTTCAGACTCTAGATTGAAATACTTTGCTGTTAACCAGACAGGCATTTTTTCTGCATATGTTCTTGATAGTGACGGTAATGAATTTGTGAGAACTTCCTTTAGCTTTGCAGCATTGTGTCATTTGAACTGATGTTAGTGTTATGGTCAATTGCTTCAACATTTGGGAAAACTTTAAGTAACAAAGATGCCATGTGTATTGTTTGTGTCTGTTGCTGTTTACTTGTACGGTGCATTGTATGTATATTGTGGTAGGCATCTATAAAAAATGCTATCAACTGCCTTTTGTTTTGTGCGTCATTGAGAAAATCCTGCTCTGTCTTGAGGTGAGAATCTGATGATGCTTTTGATGCAGAATATACTGTTCTGGGATGGGCACTAACTCCAACAATTTTTAGTGAGGCAAGACTATGCTCTGAAATTCCATGTTCAGTTAAGGTTCTAGCTAAGACAATTTGGAACCAGTTATTTCTTTATGACAAACCATATAACAGCATGTAAATAATTACCACAGTTCTACTCCTATTTAACTTTTTATGATTACTTGACTGACTTTCAGTGACCATTGAGTCATAAATAGTGCTGAATAAGTTTAATGCACCAGCCTCCTGGCATATTTTTTCCATCTTATCAGGGTTCATTTCTGGCTGTGCTGAGTTTTCAAACAGGTGGTAGCATTTCTGGCTCAATTTTTGTACTTCACTTCTCATGTCAAATGGTACATAAGCTGCTTTTAAAAGCAAATTTTGATACTCCACTCTATCAAGAGCAATAAAGTCATGATCATTGCATTGGCATTACCTGTTGTTCAGACAGTAATTCGGTTTGAGAACTGCTCCAATATGCCTGGCATGGAGAACTCAATGTGATAGTTCTTTCTGAGGATTGGCAATATATGGGCTCTAATAATGATGCAATTTCTGCTAACTGACTATCTGGCTGAATACTACTTCCCTGACTAAACTGACTGTTACTAAACTGTCTGATGAGGATGTACTACATCTAGGTTGATTGATACCAGGCTGCTTATCTTTAATATATTTTGCCAACACATTGTCAAGCTAACAAAAAAGAATACACCCAATTCAGGCCATTGAAAATTTTCTGAAATGATTAGAAGATTATCAAGATGATTAGATGAATAGTGTTGTAATGTAATCATTAGCAGGTGCCTCTTGTCTCCATGAGTAACCCAAAAACTTTGCAACATAAAAATATGCAAAGCAACATCTTTTTGCTGTCTTGCTTTTTTTATTCACAGTAATGATTCCTGACCATGCTGACTATGAACTTCTTCCGCATTTTAAAAAATTTGTAGCTACACTAACTTACTTTCAATTTTGGTGTATTAAAGTTTTTTTCTGTCCTTTATGTGTCTCACAGATTCTAATGAGAACCAGTAATATTGTAGACTTTACAATAAAGAAACAAAAAATTTTTATGATAAAACTAGTCTCATAACAATACTCTAAAACTGGCACAAAAAATTAGTTGTAATACAGTAGCTTGAATAAACAATCTATGATGCTAGGCACTTTTCTTATTTTCTGATAAACAAATGTAAAGCTCAATAACTTTGTCAAGAGACTCTAAATTCTCGAGTTTCCTGGAAAAATCTGTTCTTCTTTTACATGTTTTTAAACAATTAAAACAAACTAACGGATTGATATGCTTCCTATTTTCAGCATTTCTCAATTTATTAAAAGCCTTAAGAATGGCTCCTAATCGATGCGTTTTCAAATTTATTGTGCGTAAGTCAGCTGTATGAAGTGGATAACCACAACGTTGGAGCCTTGGCATCTTCCAAGTTTTAAGAAAAATTGGACGTTGGGCATCTCCCTTCAACTCAATCAAATGGTAACTGTGGCAACACAAGAAGCAAATCACGATGGCGTCACTGCAATAAAATTTCGTGCCAGATTATGACCATGGGCCTAGCCAAAAGGCGTTGAAAATGGCAAATGTGTGGTTGCCTTTTTTTCCTGTCTTAGGGCAGACAATAAAAATGTGCTCGGTAAAAACTTAGATTAACCATTAAGTATATGCAAAAGTCGAAATGCTTCCAGTATGGCACTAAAATGTAGTGCATCCCTTAGATTTTAGTGGCAATGGTTTTGGAGCGAGAAGCTGCGAGGAGCTTTGTTTACAATATCATTGGTCATTTGTGACGTCGAGACCTCCATTGTTCCTTTCGTTGAAGGAAGCAATATGATTGGCTTTTCAAAATATAATAAAATCGCTGATTGGCTCAAAACGAAATTCCCCCCTGTTCCTCGAACAAGGCATCGTGGCCCGCTAATGCATCATGACAATGCTACTGCGCACAAGGCAGCTGCCACACAAGAGTTTCTGCGCGCAGAGAGAATTCAACAGCTGGAACTTCCCCCTTACAGTCCTGATCTTGCTCCTTGTGACTTCTTCGTATTCCCTTTTGTCAAGTCAACGCACCGTATGATGAGATTTGATACCCCTGATCATGCAGTGGAGGCATTTCTTGGGCACATTGAGGCCATACCACAAGCAGAGTGGGCTAACATGTACCAGAAGTGGTTTCAACGCATGCAGAAGTGTATGGACAATGCTGGGGATTACTTTGAAAAGATTTAGATCAAAAATTTTGGTTTGCTGTTCTACATTATTAAAATCCGGAAACTTTTTGAACGCCCCTCGTATCCTCGTCAGTTATTCCGGACCCTTAAACGACTCTTTCACAAAGATTTCCATACTTCTATAGCTTATCCATTCTTATTTCTTGGTTTTAAGTGAAAGTATGTTTTCCCCCCATGCAAAAAACATTTTCGATTTTATCATGCTAGCAGCTTCTACCTGAAGAACCATTTTCCAGCTGCATTATAACTTACCAAGTTACACACCGACCAATTCAACAGAAAAAACTGATTTAATATCTTAGTAAAAACGAAACAGGGGCACACTATCCTTTTTAATGAATACTGCAACACGCACTGCTCTGCCACTACTTTGCTTTCAATGCCTTTACCTAGATATGAAAATGATTATGAACAAGGCATCAAGCTCAAAATGCGCTTCCGAGACAACACTGGTGCTGCGTCGGATGATCCTTTTGCCTTCTCTTGTATTCTTTGACTGGTAGATTTTATAGCATAATGGAAGCCTGAATTTATCACTAATAGCACCATAACCGTTGCAATGAAGCATTGTAATGCATATCATCAATTTGAGCGTAGTTGTTTTAATCTGATAGAATTGAAAGCAACGACTCACTCAAAAGTTCCAAAATACTGCTCCAATGTTCCATTCCCTTGCCCACAAGGATAATGATACTTGGTCTTACAATGCTGCACAGAACATCCAACAGTTGCACCAAACTTACGGCAAAAGGAGCATTTCTGTGGGAAAAACCAGAGTTTAAAAAAAATCTAGGCCATATAATGATGACGGTATTGCTGGAGATAATGCACGTAATTTTTACCTTCACCGTATTTATAAATAACGGCTAGGCGTTTCAAAATGGGTCATTATCTAAAGCTCTAACCCTTCATTCTGCCTAGCACTTTAATCTCTGCTGGACGCTAGAGCTGGTATAAAATTTACATCGGCCAGGGCTTGCTCAGGCCACAGACGAGATAATTGAAAGGCGACTGTCTAAGCATATAAAAAATACTGTTGTCGGAAGTGCTTATGATCTGTTGTTCCGAAGAAGCAAAGAATGGGACATTGGAACATGTGCTTTAATTAAATGCTTTAACATATGTTTAATATCAGTACATTTATTCAAAAATTCCAAAGTAAATTACAGATATCCTGTCATCCTTGTTTTCTATCAAACGTAGAGGAGTGTCACCCTGATTTAAGGTAACGGCGCTTTAACCGGTTCTCAAGACTTTGCACTTTTGCTGAATAAAAGGAGTTTAGGCCAATCTACAACTGAAAAGAGTTCGAAAAAGTTATGATGGCGCCATTTACCCCATCTTTGCGTGCTTGTGTTTTTAAGAATTTTTTCACTCACCTGAGATGCAACTGTAAGCATCCACCATTTTTGCTTCCACATTTTCTTACACAATATTTATTTTGCTTGTTTTTCGCCATCATTTAGATTTCAAAACAAATACATGGACGCATGCCAAGCTTCATTTGCCAAGAAAAGTACTTTAAGTAAAATTCGAAATTAGATATCGTTTCCGGCACCCTGGGTTTTTTTTTCTGCGAGCTGTCTGATTGGCCTAAAGGCTGATTTCCACGAGGCGAATATTTCGCCGCGATGTTGCAGCGAAATGGATCCGGGCATGCGCGGTGAGCTTTGAGATTTCGCAGAGAAATTGCCGCGAAACCTTGTCTTGGCGCTCACTTTCCAAAATGGTTCGCCACAGTTCCCTTTATTACTAATTCGTAAAATAAATTTTTAACAAATCGTATTCTTTAATTTACTTTAAGTTAAATATTTCACTTAATACCCTAGTTTTTGTTTCGGGTTGTATAGATAGAACTTTGCTGTGCCTGGTGATTCCTCTTCTTGTTGTTGTATTCCAAGAATGGCTGATAATAGACTCTGATTTTGCCCAGATAGTGCCTCGATTGGCAGGGAAAAGTTGAATTGGTTGCTGCTACTTGATGCCATTTTTATAGTCTAGTCGAGTATCTACACCCTTCGCTGCGAAAAAATAGGAATCTATCCTACTACCAGCGAATTCGCTGTAAATCGCCGCGAAATCTCGAAAATGTCACTACGCATGCCCAGTATCAAATTCGCAGCGAAATCGCCCCGTGGAAATCAGCCTTAAAGTCGCCCTGGTTGAGGTCTTGTGTACCCTATGGTTCTTTCCAATTTAGAACACTGGCCTCTCTGAGCATCCATGTCCAGTATGCCATGGGTTTACCAAAAATACATGAAAACAGGTGTTTCCCTTATCAAAAAGACATTTAACTTATTCAGCGTAAGGAAAATAAGGGGGAATGGCCTAATTCTAGGGTTTGGGCGGGAATACTGCTTGATTGGTGGGGAAAAGGAGAGAGACAGAAAAAGAGTATTTTGAATTGTGCGGGGGCTGGGGGAGAAGAGCATTGAATTATCGGAGAAGATTTAAAGTAAGGATTGTCATACTCCTTTAAGTCGTACACATTACTTTGCTGTCACGCCCTTTTTAACTACGCCCATTTAAACTATAGAAAACCACCCCTCTCTGCAACATTTCAGTGTCCATTTCTTTCTTCAGAAAGGAATTTTCTTACAATTGCCATAACAAAATATGAAACACATGAAATGTAGAGGCCCCCCCCCCCTCCCCGTGTTTGAAAAGTGCCCTTTCAGAGAAGAGAGGTGCCCTTCTCTGCGAAGAGAAGCGCCCTCTCAAGGCTGCATTTATGCTCATAACGGGTCATATCTGTTATACAAGGGACGTGATTGTAACAAACCTATGAAATGCTGCTTTTTCTGCCAAAACCCAACCACAGCATGCAAAACTCACTTTTTGCTGCGCATCAGCAAGTTAGTTTACCGTCCCTGCGATGGTGCACTACAAAGCTCAATATACCCGCAACCAGAGCGACGTCGGAAATTTAGCCCATCAAGACCAGTAAATCTTAATATTTGCTAGTTTGCAACATAGGTACTGAAGATGAAAACTATTTAAACTTGAATGAATTTACCTGACTATATATTAGTGTAGTAGGACTGGACGCTAATGTACCTTGTAATAATTGTAGTTGATGTTGGGTTTGTAATTAGTCAATTGCTAATCACTCTTTGAGTCGCACGCGTTATTCTTCGTTACATTCTGTTAATTACTCAGAAGTTATAGGCGGTACCTAACCATATAACATTAGAACGAGGGGGGGGGGGTTCTCTCCTCGTTTAGTTTACCTACTGAGAGAGCTTCTCCTTTAAGTTATTCCTACACACAATTTATAATTTAGCTCCTCTTCGTATTTGTATGTTTTATTTAGTTTTCTGTAACATTGAATTAATTTCTTTCGTAAAATTATGCATTCAATCTATGTAGTTTAGTTATTTGTATGTACTGTATATATGATCTCCCGGGGCATCATCAAATCAAGGGTGCGCTATGGGAACTATTGCTGCTCCATCATACGCAACTTTCTTCATGGGTAGTTTTGAAGAGAAATTCATCTATTCCGCCATCCTAGCCGACTGTCTATTTTACTGTAGATTCCTTGACGACATTTTCCTCATTTGCACATTCCAGGAACCAACCTTTAATAATTTTATAACTGACCTAAATACAACACACGAATCAATCAAGTTTGACCAAGAAAAATCTAAAACACAAATAGCATTCCTGGACACCGTCGTATATATTGACAAAGAAAGGAGAATTCAAACAACACTTTATAAAAAACCCACTGATACAAGTAATTATTTACATTTCCAATCTTCACACCCTAAGCATCTTAAAGAAAGCATAACATTTTCACAAGCCTTTAGACTAAAACGAATATGCTCTGAAGAAATAGAGTATCAAAACAATTGTTCCAAAATGATGGAGAATTTTATGAAAAGAGGTTATAATAAAAATCTGATCACACAACAAATAGAAGGAGCTAATGCAAAATCACGCAATGAAACATTAACTTACAAGATTAACAAATCCAATGACCGAATTCCCCTAGTTATAACATTCAATCCAACTCTCCCACGAATTGGTATCATACTAAAGACACATTGGGAACTACTACATATAAAGCCTGAGGTGAAAGAATGCTTTCTAGAGCCACCAGTAAAAGCATACAGAAGAAGTAAAAATCTAAGAGACATTATAGGAAGTAATGAGATAATAAACAACAAAGTCAAAAAACAATAAAACTAAACAAACACCATGTCAACAAATTTTGTAAACCATGTTACACCAAAGGGTGCCTATGCTGTAATCAACTTAAACATGCGAATGAGTTCAAAAGTTCCTCAACTAATGAAAAATATAAAATATATCATGAAACTAACTGTAAAAGTAAATTCGTCGTTTATTTACTTGAATGTAAGCAATGTAAATTACAATATATTGGAAAATCCGAATGGCAATTCAACATCTGCCTTAATAATTATCGCTCACACAAAAAACCCCGAGATGAAAAAGTTACTAACTGTTGAAAAACATTTCTTACTTCCAAATCATAATTCTGAACGGGATGCAACCTATACAATCATAGAAAAGATCGAAAACATAGAACGAGATGACGCTAAGAAAGTGCTAGAAAAACGGGAAAACACATGGATGACTCATTTACAAACCATTTACCCAAATGGGTTAAACAGTAGAATTACAAATCCTCTTTCAAAATGTTAGAGAGATCAAAAAATATAATGAAAAGGTGTTGCTACAATTTTTGTTCATAAAACCTAATCGTTTCCTACCTTAGGAAACCACCATTTTAAAACAGCCTCCCATCGAAATTCGCTTTGACGTAATACTAATCAATGAATGCTAAGTACAAAATAGAATTGTAATGCGATTTTAGTATTCTCCTGACGAAAGCTCGATTTGCCGAAACGCGTCGAGAATTCTAATTAAAGCCGAAAAACTTCCAAATCGTCTCTCTCTTTATGTTCATCTATATATTTCGAATCCCAGGTAGAGACTTTTAATTTACAATTGGGTAGCACCCTTATGGTTAGTATTATTACTCTATCTCAGCCATTGCCTATTTGAATTTATATATATATAAAACATCTATTAGCCCAACCACATAAAATTTTTTAAAATATTAAATAAGTATTCACAATAAACTTCACTTGTAAACGTTTCGACTTGCGTCTTCATCAGTAATCAATTGATTGAAAGGAGCTCTGACGTCTTTTTGGTTTCTCCCACGCATTAAGAGAGATGAAGAACGGCCGGGCACAAAACGTGGACAACGCGGACTACTAGTAAGACTGCCCACTTATCAATTTGTATAAATTTTAGTTTGCTAATAGATACTTGCAGTTTGAAATAGTATAATATTTGCTTCATACTGACTAACTGTGTTGCAGATTTCAGCTAAACAAACTGCTACTTTCGATTTCACTAATTAATGTGACTGCAAACAAACCCCGCTCCAACTAATTTAATAATAAAAGGGACAGTGTCGCGGGACACTGCGCGTGGCAATACATCGCAGGCCAAAACAGTTGTTTGGGTGAAAGACCAATTGATCAAGGGAGATTTTATATAGGAAATTTGTGTTTCGATAATGCACTTTCATCGCCCCTACATTCGATCGCATTGAGAAATTTTTGGCCGAAAACGTTGCAGTGAGGATTTTTCAAACATTTGTGGATTTATTTTTTGACAAAAGCTATGGAAAAACCGCGGAGAAACAAAACTTGGTAAGGGCCTATCCTTACCCTCAAATTTTGACAAATCTACATTACCATATCTTGAGAAAAGTGGCACTGCCATTGAGTGTACAGTTTTGTTCCATTCCAAAACTGTTTTGATAAACTTGGAAAATTAAAACTGCAACTTAAAAATAATTTTTAGCTTATTGCAGTATTCTTAGCTTACTTTCGAAAAATCGAGCTTACCGTTTCTTATAAGTTGTTTCTTATACAAAACGACGCACTCGTTTTGAGTGATAAATTCACAACTGTGTCACAATTGAAACACTCGTCACTAATGAGGAAACTGCACTGAATTTTTTTTCGCGTTACGCAACGTTCTCTATCTTATGCCCCCACCCTTTGATTTTCGTAACGCTCTGTCACCAAAGTGATGCAAACCCACCAACTCCCTGCCCGTTACGTACATAATGAATGTTCCCTTACTGCTTTTCCATGACTTTCATTGAGGTCTTTTTCAGATAAGTGACATTGGAGATAATCTGGTTGAAACTCTCCATAACTGATTGCAGAATCTACTTCTTCACAGGAAACAGGCTCTTTGTGAATTTCACAAAAATTGTGTACGACAATCTTCAGTCGAAGGCATTTCGTGAACATTCGGCCCAAAAACTGCATTGTTATTATTATTATAATTATTATTATTATTATCATTATTATCAAACTGATTCTTACAGGGTTGACTTTGGCAGAAAATACGTTCTGCTATCAATAAAGGACCGGAGAAAATAGAAATTGAAATAGCATAAGTTTTGCGTCTAATTACTGAAGAAACTGTTGACCTGGCAATACCAAAGGAATTATCAATCTTTCTGTAATAAGCTTTGTCAGATAAAAAGTACAGAGTGCCAGCGAGCTGTGTTTCGACACTTAGTGGATCACGATATCTGGACCCTCTTTTTAACAGGAAGGGACGCAATTCAGTTCAAAGCCGGCATAAAAAGCTTTGGACAGTCGGATAATTTCCTTCCATTCCTCATCAATCACTTTTTGTGCCAGAAAATTGGACCACCATGCATCAGATATGCTAGGGCGGATCCAAAATCTACGCTTGTTGTCTTTTATTTCATTGGATGTTGCTTGATGTTGATGAAACAATATTTGTTTTTTTCTTAGCAAATTCAATTGATTTACAAAAGAATTTATTCCATAAAGGCTTTCAAACTACTTATAGCTAACAAAATTTGGAGGAGAGCAATAGTGAGCTCAATAGCAGCTGTTGCGGAAGCCATGATTATAAATAGTTTTAAGGATGGTACCAAACCATGAAAATGATGTTGCAGATGATGTAAGCGTTTTCGAATTCCTCCATTTTTTGATCTTCATATTATAAACATGTGTTTTTGCTTAGCTCCGTTTTCAATCACTTCCGTTTTTCTCATTGTATTCATTAAGCTCCGATTTTAGGGTGGATGGATAAATGTGACCGCAAAACCAAAAGCGGAGCTAAACATATCCGATTTCATGCAAAAATGGATAATTGTGAACGGGGCCTGACACAGTGATCTACGTTGCTGATAAAGATCTGCAGGTCATCAAAACCAAACTCACAAAATATATTGTCATTGGCCAACAAGTTTGATAAAAATGTATTGATAATAAATTTGAAAAAAGACAAGATGGATTCTCTTCTTTTTTAGGACGTAGCAAAGAATTTCAAGACAAAGTGAGCCACTTGACGTTATGTTCCGATACTAAATACCAAATAATAGAAATATCTTGGTATTGAAATAGACAGTACACTTAATCTGAGTATCCGCTTTGAGAGGCGTACCTCAAACCAGCTCTATCCAGATTGCGTTTATTGGCAAATATAAGGGATTTCCTTGATCTGACCACGACAAAAGCAGGATATGAATCAACGATTCTCTCAACTTTCACGTATTGCGGAGCACTGCAGCTTAAGTTGACTTCAACTAACGTAAAGAGACTCTCCCTTTTTCAGGATCGCTGTTTGAAAATCATCAACGGTAGCCCAAAAATCCCGAAGAAATTCAATCATTTGCCAGTGCTAATAGATTCAGGGCATGTATACTCCTGCGCAAACGTTTGAGCCATGGTTTATGTGAGAACCTTCAAGATTACTACAACAGCACAAGACTGGAACAAGAAACAGTGAACCTTGATTAGGCTTCATGGTATCAAAGCAAGATACGCGAGGAATTCGTTCCATTTCATGGGTGCTAAGCTATACAATGAAATTCTGATTGATCTTAGAAACACTGACTCCTATAAGCAATGCGAACGACTGGTAAAAAAGCATTTTAGTTTAAAATAGAAATGGAAATTCAATGGAATTCAATGGAAATGAAATATAAAATGGATAGAAATGAGATAAAAACAGGAGTACCAATAGAGAAGATTTTAAGCCTTCAATGACAGTTATTCAAATTATAAATAAGTGAGAAAGCACAGTCTTTAAAGGTGTATCAACATTGTTTTCCAGAAAAAATCTAGAAAATAAAAAAAATATGCCACGAACCAATCGTTTCCCCCTGATTACTTCTTTTAAAATATCATGAAGAAGAAAACCATCAAAACCGTCGTTGTCATCACCATTCTGTGCAAGTCCGGAAGCAAAGAACTACAAAAGAACATGAAAATTTTAGGTTTAATGGAACCCTGAATATGTGTAATGGTGCATCAAGAGAGAAAATACCCAACGATTCTATATACAACTTTTGTTTGCTTATACAACTTGTCCTCAAATCAGGATTTTGAAAGCGAGGCTGATTTTAAAACACTAGCTTCTGTTCTAAGAGTAAAACATGAAGAACATAACCATAGATTTTCTATACAACTTTAGTTTTCCGTACCTTGGCCTTATCCATTACCTAATGTTATTCATGCAGTAGCTACAAAGCAGTTGATACAATGAGCTAGCATGTGTCAAACAGAGACTGCAATATAGTAATGTGACATGAAAAGTATTTCAGGTGACATGACGTGACATGTAAAGGAATAAAATATTGTAGACTTGATGGGTTTCCACCCGTTTGACACATAATGGCCTTAGTGACACAACATTATCAAAAATAATTGTCTTTCTGTATCCACAATGAATTTCTGCTCTTAACAACATAAAAGAGCTAATTGTATTATTTAAGGAGAATATTTTAAAAAATCATGTTCATTTTCGAAATAAGCGTATTAGAAATAGGAACAGTGCAAATTTTGAGACAATGCTGCGAAACATTTTGGCCGATGTTCCAAAGCCACTAAAGGGCGGCATGGGATTAACGATTCTTTTTTTGACAACGATTGGTGTACGTTCCTGACTGCCACAAAGAGAATTAATTTGGTCATAAAGCACACAAACATCATTTGGTCCTTGAGAAACAAGGACGCTTGAGAATTTGCTATAGCTGCTCAAATGTTTTGTAAGCTGTTATTTGACCACAACCGTGAGAACTATCATCATTTCTAATCAAGACTATTTTCTGGCCGCTACGTCATCACATAATAGAAAGAGAAATGAAAACATGTCTTACAACTATGTGCAAGGAGAACACTTCAAAGTTGGATGAAATTAATTTCTTAACGAAGTAAACTGAATGCAAGAAAATGAACACTTAGCTTTTGTAGCATGCAATTTTTTCAAAATCAGATTCAAAAAAATTTTTGAAGCCTACCATCAATAAGCATAACCTACAAAAGTGTGCACTTTTTATTTCCTCTTCAAAAATCCATGAAAACGTGTTTTGTATACTGCCACTGAACTTTGCCTTTTCAAGGTAACTTTTGGGCGCAAATTTTCCTTGGGAAGGAAGATGTGAAAATATATCTGAAACTCCTAAATGACACCTAGATGGTTGCACACAAAGCAGTTCTCAATTCTTTGACTTATCCCGATTCCAAACTTGTCAAACTAATACCGTTGCTGCAAGTAATCACGTGTAAAAAGACTCAATACACTGACGTCATGTAACGGCTTTTATCCAAAGGTATCTTGAGGCTTGCTATCAACAATATTGAAACTAAAACCAACATCTTTGGGCAATGCTGTCTTAGCAACATGCATCAAGCTCGGCGCAAGTCATATGCAACCTTTAACTTGCAGTCGCTCTAGTGTCGAATAATGTGAGTCAATTTGTCGTTCAAATGCAATCTGCCACTCCCAATCAACTCTGCCCTACTTAATCACGTTAAACATCGCACTTGTCATATGCTTAATTCAGCGACTTAGAGTCAATGTATGAGAAGAATGGCGTTTAACCTGAACCTTGAAGGAAAGATCGCGTGTCCTGTTTGTTGTTGATTCAAAAACAAGATTTCATCGCTAGAACTTAGTTAAAATGCTAATGTATTGTTTGAATTGCTTAAATGCTAGCGTCGCGTATTACGTCTTTTTAATATCTTTGCCATGGGTTCTTTCACATCGGCAGCCTATATGGGTCAAAAGGAAAAGAAACAGAAGTTGGCATAGGATCATAGAGGCAGCAGATTGGCGGACACGTTTTTCATCCGACGCAATGAAGCTTCCAAAGCAATGACTTTCTAGACCTATTTTCACCTACTTCTCCATTTAGTTTTGAAGTCTAGTATGCTTGACTTTTTGATGCTCCCCAGGCATTCTACCTTCTGCAATTAATTGACATCCATTTTTCTCACTCTCTTTCATTACTTTATCTAGAATTGTCTGGAGCTCTTCACAAGAATCGCGTTCATAATGCGGTATCGTTTCCATAGCGCACATTATTCATATCTTAGCCTCATATAACTAAATCTTTCACATCTTTGATGAGGTCTTGATTGGTTGCTTGGAGGTGACGAAAAGAATTTTGGCAGTGTTTAAGTTAAGCGCTCTTTGAGAGAAAGCTTATTCCGTAAGGAGTTGGACGATCTGACAAGAAGTTGATAGCGTTCAGATCCAAGGAGCCCGTGCATTTTCTACTACTTTCTACGTTAATCCATGGAACTGGTGCTGAGTGCAAAAATACCCCAAATACCACAAAGATATGAACACACTACTGAAATATGGACAGGCGCTTGAATTAATTATAAGGAAGTTGTTTTCAACAGTGCTTTCCCAATAACCATCCAAAAAAACTCTAGGCGTAGTGTTGAAAAATAAAAGGGAACGATATTACAACAGTGTTAAACCCCATACTGTTGGCAGATACCCCCGTGACTTTATCATGTGACTTTTATTATGTTATTCCTATATATTATTGTGTTCGGTTATTTTAATTCATTCTGTGATAGTTCTTATATATGATAGACCAAAAGAAGTATTCTCTCTGAGTTTCGACTTCGGTTACATTACTATCACAGAATCGAATATAAAATGGAAGGAAAAGCAAAAGTGTTTCACGGTAACGGTGATATCAAAGAATTCATTACGAAGGTCGAATTGTTTTCAACCTTAAAAGGGTATTCAGGAGAGAAAGCGGCTCAGTATCTTGCGAGCAAACTTGACGGTCGAGCATTCGATGTTTACCTACGACTCAGAGAAGAAGAGCGAAAAAACGTGGATAAGATCAAGGTAGAACTTCTAAAGGAATTCGAACGAGGGCAACTCAATCGCGAAGAGGCTTTGGTGGCATTGTCCAAGCGATCGCGAAATCCGGGTGAGAACGTACATACTTATGCTTATAAATTGATGGAACTTGTGAAGTTGGCTTACCCTGATTTCAATGACGAAACTAGAGCAACATTAGCGAAAGATTTTTTTGTTCGTGGCTTACACCCAGACATGCAAATCGCCTTGAAATCTTAAGAAAAATTTGGAGACAGCAATATCAACACCCTCGCTGTTGAAACAACACGGCTACAGCTTGCTGGGATCAAATCAAGATATGAGGAATGTAATTCAGTCAATGCGATTAACGCTAACAATGGCGTTTCCACAATGCCCGCTGAGGTTTTGAATTCGATTGCAGGGAAAGTTGTTGAAAAATTAACAAATACTAATCTGTATTCAGAAGCCGGGGGTAACGAGCCCCATCCACCAGACGTAAATTTTACAGCCAACGTACCCAACTATTCTCAAGGAGGTTTTCGTGGAGGTTATAGAAATCAACGACGCCAGTCTCGGTATCGGGGTGCTCCAAGAGGAAGATTCCAAAATGCGCCTTCCCAGCAACTGAAATGTAGATGCTGTCAAAGCACAGACCATTTTGTCAGGAATTACCCATCTCGCTTTTGCCAAGCTTGTGGCCAGCGTGGCCATGATAGTAGAGACCAAGTATGTCCTAAGTACCAATGACTATCCGGCTCTTACAAGGTAAACCTTATAGAAGACTCTAGTTCTGTCGTTATTGCTGCCAAATTACACGATTTCAGAACTCATGTCATGCTAGATACCGGATCTGGAACATCAATAATCGATTACGGAACTTTACAAAAAATTGGATTAGATAATCAGGTGGATAAGACTCGTACCAAATCGTTAATTAATGCGTCTGGAGATGAAATGAAGATATTAGGATCCGTTAATAGAAACGTAACTATACCAGGTAGCCAGCCTCGTAATCAGATTTTCCAAGTCCTTGACAATGTTACCTATTCAAATATCCTACTAGGTAGAGATTTTATGAAACAATTTGGAAGAGTTAAATTTAACTTCGATAGAAACACCATAGGAAAACTCACCATATCCGGATTAACAACAACCAACAACCAGGTCAGATTACATAGAACCACAACCATCCCCGCTCGATCTGAAAAGACTCTTTTTGTCAAATGCTCAACTGTCAATGCATTACTTGAAGGTGACTTTGAACCGAAAATGGTGCCTAATATTACTGGTGTATATGCCACAAGAAACCGTATTATTCCAAATATCGATGGATTATTCCGTATAAATGTGTTAAACGTCACAACGTCAGACATTCAACTGAAATCAGGGAAGTTGATGGGTTCTTTGCAGCCTTCCAGTGAAACCGTATCGTGTGTATCGGCAGGTGAAAACACAGACTTTGATATGAACGATATTACTCTAGATGATAACATCTCTGCTATCGAGACTAACCAGCTTAAGTCATTAATTAACAATTACAAGGACGTATTTGCAACAAACCCCAGAAATCCGAAAAGAACGGATTTACTTGAACATAAAATTATTACGAATGATGCGCTACCCGTGTACCATAAACCGCGTAGACTTCCCGTGGCATGGGAGAAAGATGTCGACGATCAAGTATCCGAAATGCTTAGAAATGACATAATTCGCCCATCTTACTCGCCGTGGAACGCGCCTATACTTCTTGTCAAGAAGAAAGACAACTCAACCCGTTTTGTGTGTGACTTTCGCGGTGTAAATGATGTCACAAAGAAAGATACGTATCCATTACCCCATATCAAAGACGTGATTGACAAGATGGCCGGGTCCAAATACTGGTCCACACTTGATGCGGCATCCGCCTACTGGTCTATTCCATTGTCAGAAGCCGATAAAGAGAAAACAGCGATTGCCGTTCCGCGTGGCAAATTTGAGTTTAATGTGATGCCGTTCGGTCTGTGTAATTCCGGAGCCTCGTATCAACGCATGATGGACATATGTTTGTCAGGCTTGAGCACAGACAAAGTGCTGTCGTACATGGATGATATAGTGTTATTTTAGGACACGTTTGACGAGCACATGCGCGACTTGAAAGCTGTTTTTGACTGTCTGAGAGCAGCTAAGGTAACGTTAAAAGCATCGAAATGCGTTTTCGCTGCCCAAAAAGTTGATTTTTTAGGCTTTGAACTTTCCGTTACTGGTATTAAACCACAAACACGTTTGACCAACGCTATTAATCACCTTCCGCATCCTGAGTCAAAAAAAGAATTTAGGCGTTTTCTTGGTATGGCGGGGCTCTACCGAGCGTTTATCAAGGATTTTGCAACTATTAGCCGACCACTTAACAAACTTACTGCCGACAATTCTAAATTTGTATGGGACTCATCCTGTGAAGCAGCCTTCCAAGAACTTAAACAACATTTAATGTGTGAGCCGATTTTAGCATTTCCTCAACTTAATAAACCATTCGTAGTTGAGGTCGATGCAAGTGATTATGCCGCCGGAGGCATTTTATCTCAAATTGGCGATGATAATGTTTTACACCCTATTGCATACTTTTCAACATCATTTACTGGCTCACAATGTAACTGGGCACCAGTTACCAAAGAGGCTTTTGCATTGGTTCTCGCAGTGAGACATTGGCACGTGTACTTATCTGGTACAGAATTCACGTTACGATCTGACCATAACCCGTTAGTCCACCTAAGAAATCAAAAGGATCCACGCGGTAAATTCGGTCGCTGGATAGCCGAATTGGAGGAATATAGTTATACCGTTGAATATATTCGCGGGAAAGATAACATAAAAGCCAATTTTTTCTCTCGTAATCCAGCAGCCAACTCAAATCAACCATCCTCTCTTTTTGACGACAAGGTTCATGCTACAAATATAAACAATATCGTTTTTATTGAGCAATTGAAACAGGAACAGAAGGCAGATCCCATCATAAGTAAAACTAAAGGACTCATCGAAAATGGCGACACCATCACTCAGGGTAGACTCAAACGTGTGAGAAAGCAAGTTCGGGTCGAAAATGACATTCTTACGAAATCCGGTCGACCAGTTGTGCCATCTTCATTGAGAAAATTCGTAGTGACAGAAATACACCAAACGGCCCATTTCGGAACAGATAAAACTTATTCGCTACTCAAAGACAGATTTTTCTGGCCAAATATGTATGGTTATGTACAAAATTTTATTGCCCAGTGTTTGATTTGTCAACAGACCAAATGTGACTCATCTCCTCCAAAAGCGCCGCTTCTTCCAAAGGCCATTCCTGAAGCACCAATGCAATTTATCGCAATAGATGTCGCATTTATGCCTAAAGATGCTCACGGTTTTCAGTATTTTCTTCTGATCGGTGACATTTTTTCGAAGTACATTGAGGCTGTGCCTCTTAAAGACCAAACAGCACCTACCATTGCCAATGCGTTACTGTCACATTGGATATATATTTATGGAGCTCCGTTTTTCATACTCAGTGACCAAGGCTCCAATGTTGATGGCACCACGATGACAGAGATTTGTGCTATCCTAGGCATCGAAAAACGCCGCTCATCCGCATACCATTCACAGGCAATGGATTCGCTGAACGTAATATACGTAGTGTTAAAGACATGTTGCGGTCCGTCTTACTTCAGCGAAAAGCTCAGCAGTAATGAAAATCCTTTTTGCCTGAACTTGTGTTTGCCCTGAACACCAGTCATAGCAAAACGATTAATTGCATTCAATACAACGTTGTTTTTGGTTGATCTACCCGCCTTCCCCTAGATGTCTTATTCAGCACCAGTCACAATCCACTTCTCGATGTCAATACCCCCGTTGATTACGCACAGGAACGCCGTTTTGTTCTGGAAGATACTTATAGTACTGTTATCGACAATTTACAACTCAGTAAAGTAAAAATGCAAGCTCAGTACAATCAGAATCTCCGTGTTCATAATCATCAGCAAGGAGATTCGGTCTGGTTGAAGGTTAAATTTTATAAAACAGGAGAGAATCGCAAATAAGCTCCTAGACGTAGTGGTCCTTGGACCGTACTACAAAAACTACCAAATGGGGTGAACTTTGAAATCTTCAATCCTAAAACGCAAGAGACGAAAATTGTTCACCATGATAGACTAACTCCTTACAAGTGTGGTTTACTCCCAGATCACCAAGCCGACGGATTGGACCGTAAACAGACGCCCACGGCACTCATTCCTCCACGTCCATCCTCTAATGCTGGTCCAGATGACGAATCCAGCGAAGACCTTACGAGTTCGGGGAAGTGAAAATGATTGCAGTTCTGACTCAGATTCAGGAGCTTCTGACATTGAAGTTATGGCCCCTCGTCGTCAATATCCGCAACGTGAGAGGCGAGCTAGACGCTTTCCTGATAACATTCCTTGGAACGTTATCCGCTTATAAGGGGGGGAGAAATGTTGGCAGATACCCCCGTGACTTTATCATGTGACTTTTATTATGTTATTCCTATATATTATTGTGTTCGGTTATTTTAATTCATTCTGTGATAGTTCTTATATATGATAGACCAAAAGAAGTATTCTCTCTGAGTTTCGACTTCGGTTACAATACCTTATCTAAACAACTTTGAAAGTAAAGACATAAAAATATAGGTCATACAAATACACATAAAATAAACTCACCATACAGTACTGGTGAACTGATAAATTAGCCTCCATAGCCGTAAAAAACTTTCCATATAAAGCATTAGGCTCACTTCCGCAAAAACTGCAAACTCGTTTTCCTAGAAAAGAATTTACATCATGATTCTTTAACTTTGCATGTCCCACACCGTTTGTTGACATGTATAAGATACATCTTGTCGATTAGTCTTCATCTTGACATATTATTGCAGAAATGATATATTAGCGCAATCACGTGCTTGATGTCTATGCATGCAGCACTGTCCAATTGTAAACATGTAGACCAATATCGTTACTGGGAAATGCTCAGTGATCCAGAGCAAAGAATAGATAATGTGAACTAACAGATAATTAGTTATATTTGAGAAATCAAGGTTAAGCATATATTCACAGCTCTAATACAAAAACACAATTACAAAAATTTGACCAGTTGTTACGAAGATACAACCTCTAAAATCTTGATGAAATTGTTTTGATCATATAATTCCAAATAACTGCATTGCCATGATACCATGAAACATCCTTATCAATTTCTTAGATCATTTCTTATGTACTGTATAAAGCACATAATTACTGCGAAAGAGCTCTAAAGTGTCACTTTTGTAACAGATCTGTTTTGAAAGCAAGCGAATTTCCAATACGATTTCTTTTCCATTACGATCACTTTGAAATTATAATTGGACTTTTAGCTCTTTATGAATCAAACCAGTGTTACATTATCTGCAGCTTTTAAATGTATCATTCAATAAAGATAACAGTCTTTCAAAATAATATTTGAGTTGAAAATATTTTCCAAGAAAGTAAACAATGTTACCATGTAAAATAGAATAAATTACACTATTTCACATCAATACTTATAGCCCCATACTAAAAGTGCAAAGCCAGAAAGATAACGTTGAAGTTATGTGAAAATATTTAATTTTTGCAAAATGGTGCGATCGCCAAGAGTGCATAAAGTTAATCAGAAAGATGATTCAGATTCACATGTTGAGTATATTCTTGCAGATCAAAATAAGCAATTACTTGCAATAGATAACGAAGGTCCAATTGATGTTGAGATGCAAGTGTAGGATAATGGTGTAGTAAGGCTTCAAGTAGACTCTGGGGCAACGGTTAATGTTATACCAGATAAGTTTGTTGATAATCAACTTCGGTTGAGTACTTGACTGCAAATGTATAATCATTCCACAATAAAGCCTTTGAGAAAACAAGATTGATTTGAACAAACGCTAAAAATCACAGAAAATACAATGTAGAGTTTGAAGAAGTCAAAGAAGATTGAATACCCTTACTAAGTCAGAAAGCTGTGGAGAAAATGAAGCTTATTACAACTGGCTACAATAATTTCAAGCAGCTAAATGCAGTTGCCAAGGGCAATCTAGCAAGCATTTTAGTTCAGTACAATGATGTCTTTGATGAAAAAGTTTTGGGTGAATTTCCTGGTGAGGCTCATTTATATGTAAAAGAAAATGCGAATCCTGCATAAATGACCGTAAGGAGAATACCTGTGTCAATAACACCATAGTTAAAGAAAGAATTAACAGGTTTTGTTAAGCAAAGAGTGCTAAAGCCAGTCTCAGAGCCTACAGAGTGGTGCTCACAAATATCAGATGTTATGAAAGAAACATCAAGATAAGAAGAAAATTGTGTTCAATACAGACCAGCTTAAATTCATAGGGCATATCGTTTCAAGTGACGGACTAAACCAAACTGGGAAGAAAGTATAGGAAATAGCAAAGATGAAAGTGCCAGAAAATGTTGACGCAATTTCAAGGCTTCAAGGTATGGTTAATCACCTGCCAAGATCTTTAAACAGAGTCTCAGATATTATGGAACGAATCAGACGTCTTATCCATTAAGGTGCAGAGTGGAGATGGTCAGGAGAGCAAAATAAAGTGTTGCAAACAATCAAGCATCTTGATACAAATGCATCTATACTTAGATACTATGATGCTGAAAAAAAGAATCAAACAAAGGCCTAGGCGGAGTTTTATTACAAGAGGGCAGACCAATTGCTTTTGGACGTTTAACCACTGCTGAGCAAAAGTAGGCCCAGATAAAGAAAAAGAGTTATTAGCAATGTTATTAGCATAAGATAAATTTCACCAGTACAAATTTGGAGGACATGCACTGGTGGAAACAGATCACAAGCCTTTAGAGATGATAGTAACAAAGCCTTTGTATAAAAAACAAAAGGGGCTACAAAGTATTCTACTTATTCTTGCTCATTATGATATCAAAGTTAAGTATAAGCCAGGAAAAGAGCTTTTTATTGCTTATACGCTTTCCAGAGCTTAATTGAATGGGAAATTTCAAGACCAACATGTTCAAGTTGATGCAATAGGTAATTTAAAAATTTGAGTAGACAAGCTTCAAAAGTTAAGAAAAAAACAAAGAGAGATGATACTATGAGCATTTTAAAAGAGATGATTTTACAAGAATGGCCTGTAAACAAGAGCCAGGTGCCAGTACAAGTCGCACAATTTTTTAAATCAGAGATGAATTGACCGTTCATGATGGTTTAGTGTTTAAAGGGGTGAGGGTAGTAATTCCAGAGTCCCTACGACAAGGTTTCAAAGAAAAACTACACAGCTCACATTTAGGAAATGAAAACATGTTACGAAGAGATAGAGATTGTATTTACTGGCCGGGAATGTCTGTTGATATGAGAAACATAGCAGAGTATTGTGATGCATGCCAAACATTCGGAAGAGCACAGCAAAAGAATCCCTTAGATCGCATGATGTTGAAGCTCTATCGGCGAAGGTAGAAGTTGACCTTTTCACATGAAAATTGCAAAACATATCTCATTACAGGTAATCATTATAGCAATTGGTGGGACCTAGACAGGTTTGAAGAAATTCCTGATCTGAAAATTGAAAGAAGAGGTTCTTTGGTAGTCATATGTGTAATGAAACAACAGTCTTTAAGACAAGAAGAATTTCTCTTGACAGTCATCAGTGATAACGGCCCACAGTTTTGAACTAGCGAGTTTGAATTCATTACTAAAATCTGTTTTTCCTTTCCAGCCATCAAGTGATCCAGAGTATCCAAAAAAAAACGGAAAAGCTGTAAAGATAATCAAGCTCTTATGACCAAATGCGAACAATCAAAGACCGATCCCTTCATTGTACTTATAGAAACAAGAGATAAACCACCCAGGATGTTGGAAGTAGCACTGCACAATGCCTTCTGAACTGACGGAAAAGATTGTTTTTACCCATGACAGAAGCACTTGTAGTCCTAAGAGGTTACTTAGAGTCAGAAAAGAAAAGGGAAGCAGATAAAGGCAAGCTAAAGGTTATAACAAATGATCAAAAAATTTTGAAATTTAAATGAGAGAGATACAGTTCGCGTACACCCTTTTAAATCAGGGCAGAAAACGTGAGACATAGCAGTTGAAAACAAGCGGCTAGGTAATAGATCATATGGAATTGAAACAGCAAAGGGGAAATTCATAAGGAACAGAGTGCATTTGAGGAAAAAAAGGGTAGTACGACATATTTTCCAGTAGAGAACAAGAAATCAGAGATTCTCAAGAAAAGAGAGCATAGAGCAGATTGTTCAACCATAGAGTAAAGAGCTCCAACTTATTTGAGGGACTACTACAGCCAGGGATCCAGGAAGTGAACTACAAGGACTCTAATATTTGGGTTTATTTGTTAAAGAGATGATGTTACAATACATGAAGTATATGTATACTGTTGTTGTGGTTGTTCTATGATTTGAAATTACAGCCAACACCTGCGGATTTTTTAGAGATTCTACATACTATTTAAACAATTTGAAATTACAGCAAACACGTGCGGTCTTATTTAGATATTCTACATCCTATTTAAACAATTAATTTATATGGTTCAAGTTATTCCAGTAGAATATTTTGAGTCACAGTATCAAATATAATATTATAACTTTGGCCAAATTCAATTATTCTGGAAAAACTCATGACAGGAAAGATGCATTTATATTGAGAAAGAGGGGATGATGTAATTGGAGAATTCAGTTTCAAAGTCTCATTGGTATACTGTTTGGTCCAAAAGACATTCCAGTTTTAAGAAGAGATGCCTCATAGTAGATTATTGGAGGAGTAGAATATGCAGCACAGAAAGAGCTTCCAATTTTGCTTCCCGTGTTGTCAATGGTTGACCTTGTGGATCTAGCTTTGTGTTATTGTGAGAAGGATTTATGAAAACCTATGAAAAATATTTGCTAAAACTGTATTGTCGACCATACCAGTCTTGAGCTAGCTTATTAGATAAAAACTACTTGAAAGTCTAATAGTTATAACTGAATCAATTCCTTACCATGGTTGTTTCATATTATTTCCATTTTTGAAAAGAGTTTTCAAGGGTGCATGGATTTTAACTAATTTAGAAAGGATCCTTAGTATTTACATCTACTTATGTATGGTATGTATGATCATCTAGAAAAGCAAGATGTGATCTGTTATTTGCGTCAAGATATTACCCCTTATTGTTTCAACATCACCAATGTTAGCAAAACTATCATTCATTTGCGTTGGAGTGTATTCGGACACTCTAGGCGGGTGAATGATATATGAAAGAGAGTGGTTCAAAAAGGGACACTTCAAGAATTAGCAGTTAGTAAATGAGAGTTATAGTTCAGGACATTAACATTAGAGTCACCAAGTTGTTAACCTGTTTATTATGAAACTTCTAAAACTGCAATATTGCTTGCAGATACTTACTAAATCTATGAAGATTTGCCTTTGGATTCCTGATAACACAACAGAGGAGATAATCTCTACCTTTTCTTGAAATCAATTTCGACAAAACTTTAATAAGTCAGCATTTTGATGTAATGCAAGATTTTCAATACAGGGTAATGGTTGGGAGAAATGAAACAAAATTGAATTGTACAATTCAAAAGTTTATGGCATGAATGAAGAAAAGATTACTACTAATTATTGCTTTCAAAAAACATATTAAATATAAATTACTCCTTTCCAATAAAAATTGATTACAAGAGGTAAGTGGAACAAGCCAATAGTTCAGAAAACCTTAGCCAAATTTTAACAAGAATATGTTGGATGATTTTGGGAAATGATTTCTATTCAGTGTGCAATGATCCAAAACTTTTTTCTGAAATCTTTGAGTTAAGTTGTCTTTGAGTCAGGATTTACTTGCACATTACTTATTTAAAGTGAGATTTTCTCACAAAAAAATTACAGGTTGGTGTTGAGAAATTGAAGAATGCATCTGAAAGACATTGAAAAACTGCAACATTGATAATTGTAGATCCAGCATAAGTTATAAAATCTTTGAAACATAAGTTGAAAGAGTCCTTTCTGCAAACATGATTGATGGACCAAGCTAGCCACTTTGCATAAAAGGATGGATAGTAAGGATTTCCAAACAAATTATGTTATGATTCCAAACATACCAAAGAGAAAATTAAGTATGGAAGTGCAGCAAGCCTTGAACTTCGAGGAATCTATATTTGCATCCCAGATTTATTAATCATGCATCCATTGACGATAAATATTTATGATTGATTAAAAATAAGAAAAAATGATTTTATGGTCACAATGAATTAATGATAATCTCATAATCTCTTTTTTTTGTAGGTGTTACATGTTCTTCTGTATCTTTCTAATCATCCTCATTTCCAATTTCTTATAATCATTGACCTTTGCTGGTAGGCCTTGCAGATCAAGAGATTCACAACAGCTTAATTACAAAAACATAAAAAAGTTGACAGGAACATTTGGAAACAAATGTGACGAATGCCTATGATGTCCTCTATTCATCATTTTTTAGTCTAAAAAAGTTTAATTTTAGCATACTGGGGCTTTTTACATATCCTGAAAAGTGCATTCATCACTATTCTAGATTGGCCTATTTACAAAAAAGAAAACCATTTTGTTGCCCTTTCCTTGCGTCAGATGATAGTGATGATTGTGTGAATATCTATAAAAAATATTAAGTATATTTTTGAGATGCTGAATCCTGATGTTAAATTATCATTTAAGGACAATTACACTTTACTGGCCATAAAAATATGCCTACATTTATAGATCTATCAATCAGCCCTGTGATGATGATACCGAGGTGATTCTTACATTCTGCCACATGTTTTGACCTAGTTTGTGCTCTTAAAGTGACAAATTTAATGGCATTGGCAAAGATTCAACCTAACTGTTGATAGCCCCTATGCTCAGGTTAGGCTAATTTTTAAGCTTATATTCTTCTCAAATTTTTATACATTTGTTTCTCCCGTAAAAACAAATCTAATTTTTTACGCCGTTAGCTACTCTGTAGATACAATTTGTTGTGTTTCTCCTTGTGTCATTTATCAATAAAAAATACCTATAGCAATAGTTCTTTTGTTTGGCTATATGTTATAGGTACTTATGGCCCTGTATTTTGCAACTGCACACAGGAAATTCCAGCAGAATACTTGGGATATTGTCCAAAATATGCCTACATTTACATATTATACTTGGGATATTGTCCATGTACAATGACAATCATAGATTCAGATCATTGGCGTTGTGTAGGGTCAAGTCGCCTAAGTGGAATGGCGTCACATTGCAACAAAATTTCTCTAGCCTGCAATGCAATGACTTTTTTTTAAGAATTCAGAGTCTACTTACTTTGACAAAAATATGCCAAAATGTGTTGCTGATGCCATAATTGGTATGTTGGTTAATTTCTATTTCTTTACCGAGACAATTGTAGGTTGTAAACAAAATTTAAATGTTATAAGCATCATAAAGTGCTAAGAACTTGTGTTTTCCTCTCTGTTCTTTCTATCGCAGGACAACTTTCTTTTTCATATTCTTCGACTCGCTTTGAGTGCATTAAAATAACATCCGCAGCATATTCTTTGACCCTCAGTAAACAAATTCAATCTCTGCAAATCTGCAAGTTCTGCAAATCTAGCAGTCTACCAGATTGGAAAGTTTGAAAACTGCGCAGGGGTTAATCCCCCGCGCAAGTCAAACTTTCCAATCTGGGCAGTCTAGTGAAGCAGCAATGTTTCAAAAAGTTTCCAGAATTAGAAAAGTCTCTTTTTTGCAAAAGGACCTATGTGAATTCTCTGGAATTTTGAAACTTTCTCATTCATTTAATACCATTCCAAGTAGGGTGACGGCCTATCGTTTTGAAATGGGACGACGAAGTCAATTTGCTGTCACAGAAAGATGATCGAACTTAATAGGCTGCCTCCATGCAAATGTTATGACCATAGATTGAGGACTATTTCGAAGGCTTGTTGTTTTTATCGCAATGCTCAATTATGCAAATAAGAACCCCTTTCCTTAAAATCATTCCACTTAGGGCAACGTGACCCTACTGTTTAATGCCAGCATACCGCAACCTACGACTCAGGAACCAAAACAAATCTTTATGAAAGGGTTCACGGTAGCATAGGAACGCTGCCTTGGCAAAATAAATAAATAAGGCGTGTGATCCTAGTGTTCATAAAAAGTTACAGTGTGCATGATTAGGCATCTTACCGTGGAGTTTTACTTCGCAAGAATCTTGAGGCCTCGTACTAACTTCACGCAACGCCATTTTTTTGACTCTCCTCTGCCTCGTATTGGTTGTGGCTGATAGCCCATCATCGGCGCCAAACCACATTTAGTTTAGTTTGGCCTATTGGCGAAAAGGTCATGCAAGTTGTGATCCCAGGGGGGGGAGACTTGGTCGTTTAAGGTGACGTGCCCGTTGCAAAATTAGGGGTCCTGAATTCTGCAATCTACTACCCCAAAAAGTAGGAAAATTTTCAAATTTACTACCTTTAGGGGTAGGAATATTTTCAAATTCCAATAACGCCTGACAATAATAAGTAAAGAACATAATGCTCAGGAGCATACCCAGAAAAAATAGCTTGGGGTTTCCTAAGGGGGGGGGGGGCTTAGGGTATACCAGATCCCGCAAACCCAGACAAAAAATTGCTAAGCCTGAAATTCCGGGCGAAATTTTTGGAAAACCAGAAAAACCGCAAATATAAAATCGCAAATCCCGAAAGAAGCATTTTGTTATAAATAGAATAAGCGTACTAATGACGGTATCGTCATTCTTTGTCACTGCATTTCACTGGTAGGCAGACCTTATCAAGGGAGGATACAGGGGATTGCACTTGTTACATGGAAGAACCTCAGATTTTCTGATCAAAGTTTCGTTGTATTCAGTCCCTCAGTTTTTTTGCAACGTTCAATAATATGTACATCTTTCTTGGTTCTTCAGCCCAACGATCCCCCCAGCACCACCACAAAAAGCAGAAAATAAATGAATTTTATGCTTCAATGCTTTTTTTGCGTTAATGGGCCCAAGAGATAACTACATGGTGATAAAATGAAATTTTATCAGAGTTAATTTAACGAAGAAAACCTGTTAAATGCGCATCTCTCGAGTATTGAATGTAATGAAGTAGTTGGTGTACTGTCTCTTGGTACGTTTATTCCCGCCTTCATTTGGGTTTTTTCATCAATCAACTTCAAGATATAGTATTTAACTTTAGTCTTATTCTTGCTTTCATACCTTAGGCTTTGCCGAATTAATTGGTTTCAAATCTAAGGTAGGACAGGTGCATCAGGTTATTAGTGAGAAAAGAAAGCTTTTCTTGTCCATTCCCTGCCCAGAAATCAACATTGCTTGTATTTTGGTTTATAAAATTCATTTGTTTGTAAGTTTTTTGGCGGAATAAGTGAGCGTATTGAGCCGATGCACCAACGGCCATTCGCGCTCCCTATGATGAGGAAAGTGCAGCCTCGAGACCTGATTTTGTGAGGGTTATGGCTAACAATTCTGAGGCAGTTTTTCTTATCTGGTTGCAGTTGCCCTTCATAGAATTTTCTGAGTAAAAATTAATTAAAGTATAAATGGGCAATTTAGTCTATTTGGAAGATGATACTTTTGCAATCAGTTTGTGTTGCACAGCCTTTAATTATGCAAATGTAAAGCGGTCTTGACCAATGAAATTGCAATCACGTGCAACAACACCAGTCCGTGCGCACGATGTTTAGTATGTATGTTGCACAAACGACAGGATCCACTTGATGCACTGGCAGGGATTAATTGAAAGTTGCGAATTAACAAACAGTGTAAGACTGGTCCACATTCAACCCTGCGAAGCCACGCTGCCAGATATATGATCAGAGCACTTTGTGTTGGCACATCCTACGTTACGTTCGATCAATGCAATGGATCTTTTACATAAAGTTGGTGATCTCGTTAAGCTAGAGATTTGTGTCGAATTGGACCATTAATATATGTCAGAGTTGGCAAAAATAGGAAACCATGCTTCTGGCATCTTAAAACCACCACCATTAGAATTTGAATTGCCAGTCCCGTCGGATATCATGGAGGACGACTGGCTAAAGCAATCAATCAACGTTAACTTTACAGGAATGAGGTATTTATGTGATTTTCTTTTGTAGCTACTTACTTTTTTTCGCAACAAGGGCAGTGAGCATGTCTCACGGATTGAGGTTCAAGCCAGAGTGCCTTTTAGCACGTAGGCCCGAAGATCTCCGGCTTAGAATTCAATGAAAACAATAGAAACGAAAACAGTTTTTTCTTTTGTTCCTTGGTGCTATATCCAGCGTGGACCAGACATATCTGCATTGCATGCAATGGTAACACTACAACACAACTGTTTCTGAATATCTTTGCTGCTAGATATTCTTAATTCTTCTGTATTGCGTTCTCGTACTGTCATTGCTAAAGCTTCAATAGGTAATTCAAAACTTAATTGTGTATGCTTAGTCAGTAACATAACTATTCAAAAGACGTAGGTACAAGAAAGGCACAGTGACAAATCTAGAGATTATAAGGGGGTAGGAACCCCCCACTTTTTCTATGGCACTGACAGCTCAGGTTGCACTTTAAGTAATTTTTGGGAAGATTGTTGATTTTTTCTAAGAAATTTATTGAAAAAAATCCCTGCTTATGCCAAATACCTATTGCATTTGTAATCAATAAATGATTCTGAATCAATTGCATAAAAAGGTCCTTTTGCAAGCCAAGTCCAATTTTAAGTAGACTAGATAAGGCAGGAAGCTCAAAGATATTTCAAAAATCATAGTTAGTCTTCTTTTTCTAAATGGAGCGATCAAGTATTTTGGGGTTGCTAAAAAGATCCTTTTATAGCAAAACTGGCTTTAGTCAAGATGCCAAATGCTCTCCAGTTGTTTTAAATTCAGATTTTGCATCACATAACCCAACAGAAACATTTAATAACCAAATTTGACTTCTATCGAAAAGGCTCAAGAATCATGAAAGTATAAATATGTAAATAGGACAAATTCAAACATCACCAAACCATGTGTTGCCAATCTTTTCAAAATCAAAGCCATCAACCTAAATGCAGAAGAAAACGATAGCAAGAAAAGGACCCCTTCTTTTCTCACCACATAATGGAATTCAATGCATAATATTTAAAAAAAATGTTTGAAGCCTGATAATAATTTTACATTTACATTTAATGCAAGATATGTTAAGAAAAGGAAATTACTTGTGATTTGAAGTTAGGAGCTCATAGAAATCTTTGTGGTAGCAAGGTAGTCTTTTTGATCTGTTATTAATAATAATATCATGCCAATGAATCAGATGTATGATGAATTTATTCAAAAAATGTTTTTAAAAACAGAAAGATTCTCTCATCAGTTATTAAAACCATATTTTTATGAGGAAGGCATAATTCATTGTCAATATTTGTTAACCTAAAGGAAATGTTTTATTGCAAAATCTTTTGATTAAGATATTCTAACAACGCTTTCATCTTTTGTCAGAATTTTGTCACTGCGCATGCGCATTTAATGGAAGCAAGGTGCAACCGTCAAAATAAATCTTGTATCCGCCCCTGGACCTTATAGAGGTTATGCAGAAGTTTATGGTATTATAGGTTAATAGTTTGCATCTTCAGCTATTTTCTTAGAATAATGCCTGCTCTTGCACCCGTGCTTAGTAACATATTTAGTAAATTGATTTCATAGGTCTTACTTCCAAACAACAGGAAAGTTGCTAGAGTAGTTCCTGTCTTTAAAAATTGGCCTACTTAAATAAGATCAAACTACAAGCCTTTATTCATGCTCTCTCTTGCTTCCACTTCCATCTTCCACCAACTTTAATGATAAGCTGTACTCACATCAATCCCGCTTCAGGGTCCTGCCCTCGCTTTTTACGTGCTTGTGGAAAAGAAATGATGACTGGTATCATGATTTTTACAAATGATTCCTTACATCTGCAGTTTCTATTGACTTAACAACCCCTTTGTATATCATGCAATCCTCATTCAATAGCTAGGTCATTATACAGACATGTATGCAAGTATAGTTGAATTGCATTTCATAAATTGTTACCCGGTTTGGGTTAATTGTGGAGGAACCTATTTTAATAAGCTGAAAAGTCCGAAAAATCCTTATGATGTATCAGCTCTTCTTTTAATTGGAAGTCTTCGTTGGTTAACTATGAAAAAAAGATCGATTGTCAATCTGAAAATGTAGTTCTCACGTCTCTTCATGCACAAGCTATTTCAAAATTGTCGAAAACAGTTTAGGTCTATGCGTAACACCGACACGGGCCATGAAATATCTCGCTTCGCAACATTTAACGAGCAATGTAGTTTCTCGTATTGAGGTGTGAATGTGTGGAATAAAATAAACACTGAAATAAAAAACCTTTCACTGGCAACTCAACATTCGCGAAATCATTTATTGACAAATAAAAGGATGGGAGAATCCTTGTATCTCATCAAACAATTTTCTTTTCTAACCAGAAGGTCTTGTATGCTTATTTTCGTTGATCTTTGCTTTTGGACTATATATTGATTATGTTCGGTTTTTAGAAAAGGCAAATTGTAATCTTAAAATTTTCATCACTGAATGTATTACCCTGTATAAAAAAATATTGAAATATCAATCAATAAAATCACTTACGTCCCTTTCTTATCTCAATTTGGTTCCGAACAAAGAATGCGTTCATCAGTGCGCTGTAAATTGGCTAACCTGGTCCCGTGTGGCGACTGAAACCCGAAAAGCAGCAAATTTTCACCGTACCGAAAACCGAGCTCAGAAAATGGCAAAACCCATAACCCATCAGATTTGTAAAACCCGAAAAGCCGCACGTTTTTAAAGGAAAACCCGAAAACCCGAGGGTAAAATATGCCAAACCCGCATCCCGTAAAAATCCCAAAGCCCCCCTCCCAAAGGCTGGCCTCGTTGCTTGGGTTTTGACTCAACCCCTCAAGACCTTGGGAAAATCTAATCAGGTTTTTTCCCCATGGTGATTAGATGTTAATTGGATGGAGTCAGGGCCACATTTACGTCTGTCGGGGCCCTGGGCCCAAATTTGATTGGGGCCCCTTAGAGTATACCAATTAAAATTTTAATGCGCGTGCATAACTTTTGGCACCAGGCTAGCATGAGTCTTTATGGACAATGCCACAAGATTTAGCCATAAAAAATTAAGTCAGTTCTAACTAAATAGGTTTATACCGTATAAACATTTACAAACATGTGCATTTTGGTACAGTCCAAAAAAAACTATCCTTGCCCCTTGGTTCATTGTGCTTATGCTCTTCGCTATGAATTTACCGCTGCAAACTTGTTCATGATTTTATTGGAGGCTAATCTTCTTAAGACATCAAAATTTTCTGTCATTAGGCATAAGGCAACAGCGCGATATTGTGACGTTGTGGACCTTAGTTCACTCTTTACTCTATTCAGCACTGAGAAACCTCTTTCACCTGGAGCAACTTTATATGGCAAAGTGAGCAACAATCAAAGGGCAGTCACTGCAGTAGGAAAAGTTGCAGCTACATCTCCTTAGACAATCTGCTCCATAAGGAACTCTGCAATAGGCTTGTGTGTTTTGTGGGGTTGTCATCTCTTCAATTTCTTTCTATGTTTGTGGCCTTCGGCTTCGCTATCAGCGAGATTCCTCCTTTTTTCCAAAAACTTTTCGAAAGGTTTTTCAACAAACTAAGGATACTGGCGAATTTCCATTTCCATCTCATCATGAAAATGATATGGGTACGCATCTTTTAAAACTTTGCAATTAGCAGTAACGTCCACATCCTCACTATTCAGACTGACCAGGAAACCAAATCTAGCACTGATAAGCTTGTATGCTGCTTAACGCCGGGATAGCTCAGTTTGAAGGCAGTCGATGATTGGCAGGTACGTATTTATGTAAAAGGCAATTTCGCCAGTCAACTCTACTCCATTAGTTACGCTCTCGTCCGCTGCATTTTTCTCTTAGTTTTCCTCCTCCTCTCGTCTCTGAATTCCTGATATGTTGCTTTACTGAACGATTTTGCTTTTTGAAGATACTCTTTGAATTTGGTTTCACTTCTCAGCTCTGAGATGTATGACTTCAAACTGGTAAACAAGTCAACAGCACATGAGAGATTCAAATCAATAGCTTGCAACGAAAGATTTGTGGCATGTATTCTCCCAAGCAAATCATACCAGAACAAACACATGAATGTATATTCTGCAGCCTTCTTTATCAAACATTGACTCCGCATCATGTCTTGCCTGCACTGTTTGCTCTTCATCTTCAGCCAGCTCACTCTTTTTTGGAACAGAGCCTTTTTCAAGTACTCGACAGTTGATATCGTTTGGTTTTTTCCCTCTGTTGTCAATTCACATATCTGGTCCTGGACGTCATCATCATTTCTGTCAACCTTGGATTTTGACTGGAAACCAAGACTTGTTAATTTTGGAACGTTTCTAGAGATTCATTTTCACAATTTTTTTTTCAACTTTTTCTTTGCTGTACCGCTAGGGTAGGACCTGCTGCTCATCTTTTAGATTGAATAGTCTCCAACTAACTCAAAAGACGGAACAACTTCAACTAAACTAGTACAAAGTAGTCATAATAATAACTTCACGAATAGAATATCAGCTTGTCAAAGAAAATTGCTAGGGCGCCTGTAATTAATCTGATAATAATGTGAGAATCATGAAAATAGATAACCTAGAAAACAATTGTTCGTTAGCCCTCCTACCAAAGAAACGCATCGAACAGAACTTTAGGGCCTTCATTGAGGGTGAAGAGGAAAAACCTAAGAGATGGGATCAATGATAAAACACGTTAGCCAAGGTCCAATATAGTTTCTAACTGTTCTTAAACTGTGGATATAATTAATATATAAAGCCGTTGTGTTGTTAGGAAAACGTTTACCACTTAATTCTTGCACAATACTGATGTCAACAGCACTTCATAGGTTTTTCAAAATTTTGCTCGGGGCCCCCTTCAATTTCAGAATTCAGAATTCAACGGTCTAACATACTAAAATAGGAATCGAGAGTAATTCTATTAAAAATCTCTTATATGAGCTTCAAAAACAATATTCCTTACCAATAATACTCTTGGGCGTTGAATATACAAAAGTGATAGCGTTCAATGGTCTGACACAAGGAAATACAACATATGGTTTGAATCAGCTAAAAGATTTATTTGTGTGCTTCAGAACCAATATTCCTTATCAATGATACTCTTGGGCATTGAAAGGACAAAAATGGTAGTGTTCAACGCTCTAACACGAGAAAAGACATCTAATAGATAATTCTCCAAAAAAAACTCCTACCTAACATTCAGAAAAAAAGATTAATACAAATATTACTCTCGGGTATCGAAGGTACGAAAATGGTTGGCTTCAACGCTCTAATATAAGAAAATAGAAACGAAGGGTAACTCTGCAAAAAACTCAAATATAGGTTTCAAACACATGATTCTTTACCAATTAAACTCTTGTTCGTTGAAAGTACGAAAATGGTTGCGTTCAACGCTCTGGCACGAGGAAATACAAAATATAGTTTGAATCAGCTAAAACACTCATTTGTGAGCTCTACATGCAATATTCCTTACCAATAATACTCTTGGGTGTTTAATGGACAACAATGATTGTGATTAACGCTCTAACATAAAGAAATGGGACTGGAGAGTTATTCTAATAAGACACTAATATGTGAGCTTTAAATACAATATTTCTTACCAAAAATTCTTTTGGGCATTGCATGTACGAAAATGGTAGCGTTCAATGCTCTAACATAAGGAAATACAAAAAAAAGTTGAAATGAGCCAAATAACCCATTTGTAAACTTCAATCACAATATTCCATACCAATGATACTCTTAGGCATTAAAAGTACAAAATGGAAATGTTCAACGCTCTAAAATAGGGAAATGCGACGTGAGATTAATTCTAATAAAATACTCATATGCAAGTTTCAAACACAATAATCCTCACCAATAATACTCTTGGACGTTAAACTAACGAACATAGTAGCGTTCAATGCTCTGACACGAGTAAATGGAAAATAAAGTTTTTATCAGCTAAAAAACTCATTTGTAAGCTTCAACCACAATAGTTCTTACCAATAATACTCTTGGACGTTGAACTGACGAACATTGTAGCGTTCAACGTTCTGACACAAGTAACTTCAAAGTAAAGTTTGAATCAGCCAGAAAAAATCATTTGTGAGCTTCAAACACAATATTTCTTGCACATAATACTTTTGGGCGTTGAAAGTACGAAAAAAGTAGAGTTTATCACACTAACATAAGGCTATGACAAATCATGGTTTATTAAGCTATGAAGCTCGTATTTGATCGTCAAACACAATATTCCTTACCAATATTACTCTTGGGCGCTGAAAGTAGCAAAATGGTAGTATTCAACGTTTTAGCATAAGGTGATACAAAATCAAGGTTATTTCAACTGAAAAACTCATTTGTGAGCTTCAAACACAATATTCCTTACCAGTAATGCTATTGGTCATTGAATTCATGGAAATGCTAATGTTCAATGCTGTAATTTAAGGAAATAAAAAAGAAGGTGAACTTAGCTAAAAAACTCATTTGTAAGATTCAAACACAGTACTCCCTAACAGTAATGCTCTTGGACGTTGAGAGCACAAAAATGGTAGCGTTCAACGCTCTAAATACGGAAATGTAAAATAACATCTAAATCAGCTAAAAGACTCATTTGTAAGCTTCAAACACAATATTCCTTTCCAATAATACTATTGGGCGTTGAATACATGAAAATGATAGTGTTCCACGCTGTAACTTACGGAAATAGAATTCAAGTGGAATTCTACTAAAATCCATATATGTGACCGTAAAACACAATATTCTTTACAAGTTATACTATTAGGCGTTGAAAGAAGGAAAATTATAGCCATCGACGTTCTAACATAAGGTGATATAAAATTAAGGTTAATTCAGCAGAAAATCTCAAATATAAGCTTCAAACACAATATTCCTTACCAATAATACTATTGGGCGTTGAAATTAATAAAATGGTAATGTTCAACGCTCTTATATAAGGAAATGCAAATTAATGTTTAAATCAGTTAAAAAACTCATTTGTGAGGTTCAAACACAAGATTCTTAACCACAAATACTCTTTGGCTTTGAATGTGTAAATGGTAGCATTCAACACACTAGCATAGAGAAAAGGGAGTGGAGAGTAATTCTAATAAAAAACTAATACGTCAGTTTCCAACACAATTTTTCTTACCAACACTACTTTTGGTCAGTGATTGCATGAAAATAATAGTGTTCAAGGCTGGAAATAGAAATCAAGTGGAATGCTACTAAAAAACTGACATGTGACCGTCAATCACAATATTCCTTACAAATAATACTCTTGGGCGTTGAACATACGAAAATGGCAGCCATCAACGCTCTTCTATAAGGTAATACAAGATCAAGATTAATTCACCTAAACAAAAAATCATTTTTAAGCTTCAAACAGGATATTCCTTACCAATAATACACTTGACCGTTGAAAATACGAAAATGGTAGCCATCAACGCTCTTCTATAAGGTAATACAAGATCAAGATTACTTCACCTAAACAAAATATCATTTTTAAGCTTCAAACACAATATTCCTTACCAATAATACACTTGACCGTTGAAAGTACGAAAATGGTAGCCATCAACGCTCTTCTATAAGGTAATACAAAATCAAGGTTACTTCAGCTAAAAAAACTCATTTGTGAGCTTCAAACACAATGTTTCTTACCAAAAATACTCTTGGAATAAAGAAGTAAAGAGTAATCCTACCTAAAAGCTCAATTATGAGCTACAAATACGAAGTCCATACCAATAATACTCTTGGGCTTTGAGTTAACGAACATGATAGTGTTCAACGCTCTATCATATGGAAATACAAAATAAAATTTAAATCAGCTAAAAAGCTATACATGACCTTCAAACACATTATTCCTTACCAATAATACTCTTGGGCGTCGAAAATAAGAAAATGGTAGCCATTTTTTAATACAAAATATTCCTTACCAATAATACTCTTTGGCATTGAATGTACGAAAATGGTAGCGTTCAAAGCTCTAATATATGGAATATGGAATGGATATTATTTCTAAAAAGAAACTAATATATGAGCTTCAATTACAACATTCCTTATCAATAATACTACTCGGCGTTGAAGAGATGAATATGATAGTGTTCATCGCTATAACTTAAGGAAATAGAAATCAAGTGGAATTCTACTAAAAAACTCATATGTGACCCTCAAACACAATATTCCTTACCAGTAATACTCTTAAGTAATGCAAGTCTTAGCGACAACAGCAAATAGTATTGCAAGTAATTTTTTCCTTATCCTGAACTCTTTTTGCTGCAAAATAGATTATATCATATGATATGGTCTTTGAAAAAATCAATCCTGAAAACAATTTTTTTTGGAGTTTGCATTTTGAGTAATTTTGATTATTGGGTTTGAATTTTGGATCATTCTATTTTTTGGGTTGTTGAAATCTGTTCTTGGACGAGCATCCCTGCCAAAGAAAAGCTTTCGTGGCCCGTCCCCTGGGTTTGTCGTGTGAGCTTCTCGCTTATACTATAAATCAAACTGCCACTACCTATACAACAAAGGAACATGATCAGCTATGTTCTCTAGGTTTAAAGAGTCCAGAATATCATGGGAACAAGCTGCAACCATTAACGGATCTAGTCGGTTTTCCTTCATCGTTGATCTGAGACATGTCTTTACAGATTTCATATTGCTAAAACAACGCTCATTGCTGGCAACGGATACAGGGATTGTAAGTGATACTTGATACGTCTCTAGAAGACTGCGATAGACATTGCTCTTCTTTTTCAGCCATTGCGCTGCCTCTAGAAGCGTTATTCACCACTTTCTGCCATTGCCTCCCTAATCAATTCTATATCTGCGCTCATTGCCTCAGGATCCTTCAGATCGTCAGGAAGTAGGTCACAAAGTTTTCTAGCATCATTTCTGCTACACTTGGATAGCTGATTTGGAAGCAGTACAGTTACGGGCTCAATGATTGTCTGAAAGTAAATACTGTTATCATTGATATCCATTACTAACTGGTCAAGGACCACGACCAATTCTCTGCGATAGTGTTCGCTCAAAGATGGTATTATAACATTGTCACGATGCTCATCAATCCGCTTTGGAGGTTTTCGTAGGCGATGCTTTTTTGAAAATTCGTAAACAGGATCTAGCCCGATCGATTTACATTTCTCAACTGCTCCAACTTAATCCCTACGTATTTGCAGCATTGCATCTCTCGTTTCACATATAGCATTAATACTTGCCTGCATATCCTGCTGTATTTCTTGTACTTCAAGTGAAACGATTTGCATCTTAAAGAGAATGTCCTTCATGAATAATACACTTGAGTAGAATTCAAATGATTTAATTTCATTCAAAAGATTTGTAGCTGTCGAACGAGCTCCACGGTCACATTCTGTTGAGCTTTTGATATCGTCCAACGTTTCGATCAAAATTTTGTAACTAAGTCAAACAGCTCTGATTGATTCGGCTTTTCCGATCCATAGTGTTTTTGACAGGCTTTTCATAATTAGTCGTTCCTGCAGCTCTTCAATTCTCTCCTTCAGTCTACCAAATCGATCCGTACTTTTGTGAAAAACTTGTATAGCTGCTGGAGAGTACCAAAGAATTGCTCGATCATCAAAGAGGTTTTGCATGAATGCTCTACGGATAGGTTTGTTTTGTGACCAAGACAAGTGATGTATGAAGTAGAGCGTCCAAGGCGCTCGCTCAGCTTGGCCTGTGCACCATTGTATGCTCAAGACATTGAAGCAGTAGTGTCATAGCACTGAAAGCGTAGATTTGACAGTGGCAGTTGCTGCTCTTCCAACATTTCTATCGCTTTAAGTGCAAAGGCATCACCGCTCTTCTTCTTGATTTCGGATATTTTCATCAGTCGCTCTTTGATGCCAAAATTTTCATCAGTGTACCGACTTATCAAAGATATTTGGTCCAGGTGACTAGAGTCCGGCGTTGTATCGGCAGTTACAGCAAAGACTCCGCGTGTCTTTATTTCAATAATGATTATCTCGCGGACTGCGGAGCCATTTTGATGAACTCATTTTGAGAGGAGGCACCCATGTAACTAAAGTGATATGGTCGAGATAAAGACTTGTTTATCCAATGCCTTATGAAAGGAACCCATCTTGCAAGCAAGCCTACATGAAAAGGTTAGCCTTTATTTTGCTGCGCACTGAACGAGTTTTGCATATGTTTGGAAATTTTTCTAACTTTGGTTGACATGGTCCTCTTGAAATCAAAAAGTGCTTCTGCTGCTCAGTAAGCTTGACCTTAACTCTCTCTGTAGGGTCGCATCCAACTTCAAAGTCTTGGCCAAGGCTGGACTCTGGAAAAGCATTTGTTGTTATTAAGTCGTGTGCTGTAAGTGCTTCATTTGCTGCAATTCTGAGTTCCGAAAATCTCTCATGGAAATCACTAGCAAAGTCTTTCACGGTTGCAAAAAATATTTCCCAGGAGTACGTTTTCTCGTCTGAATACGAAGCACGTAAACTTTTATCTTTTTCTAATTCATCCATTATTTCCCCAAGCATGCCAGCAATGCGGGTGTCATCAACGTGGTCAATGTATTCAACCTGAAATTTTGAACAAATACCGTTTGTTTCTAGCCTTTCGTGACCGTCTTGTCAATTTTGCTTAATAATAGACTAAATATCTAGAAACTCTTCTATATGTTAACTTTCATTGTTGAAAACCAGAATATACTATGGATAGCATATTCAATTGTGTAGTCATTCCCCTTTAAAGGCTCAGCTGTTTCAGCAGTTAGGTGTAATAACAAAATAATTTCCTTTTCCTTATAATCCATCTTTGATCTTCTCTGAGGAGAAAATTCCGTCATGACCTTATCAGGAGAGACTACTTCATTAACTGTGTTTACTCCTGACTGTTTTTCAGTGAACATCGATGAAGAAGGATGCGTAGGGCTTGGCCCTTTGTTCTCAATAGACGCATGCTTGTCTTGTGGCATCGAGTGTCCCTTAGCTGCCACTTCGAATGGGTTCTTTGGAGCACCAACAATTCCGTACCTAACGTTTTTGTGTTTCTCCAATAAATCTTCATGAAACCGGAAATTGTGCCTACTCTTATAATCGAAATTCAGCTCATTATTGGGTCTGAGATTTAAGGCATTTTATTTTATATCGATTTTTCCTCTCTTTTGGTGGCATATTTCCTTCTGTATGCTTGGATTCTCTGAGACCTGCGTTTCTTAAACTGAAAATTTATCTAACTACTCCTACAATAAACCGCAATCGTTTTCTGCACTTGTAAGGACGTCGTTTTGCTTTTCGGGGGGAAGGTGAGGGATTATAGAATCCGAAATTTTCCGAATTCCGTCTTGTGCCACAACTCTTATTTGTATTCCACTTTTTTGCAGACCCTGATGATCCCCCCTTTCAGACTACGAATATAAAAAATGACTTTATCTAATTAGTTGTGAATGACATCATACGCCCGCCACTTTCTTGCACTGCGCGTTCTTAGACATTCACACTGATTAGGCCAATATCGCTTACTGGATGGTTTTAATGTTTGACATCTCCATCGAGGAATATGCGAAATATTCAATCTACCAAGTGGACGAAGCATTAACACTCCCATGTGACTCAATATGAACTGATAATTGCTAATTATTACCAGTGGCGGAAACTCAGGGGGTGAGAGGGGTTGGTGCCCCCCAACAATTTGGAAGAAAATAGTCTTATGTTCTTAAACAATGGATATGCGTGATGTCATCCTACCAAAGCAACAGGCCTGTCCCCCAATGTTTGGGTTGTGTAGAAACTGTTAATACGTAGTTCTATTTAACCGGGTAGAGTATGTTGCGGACCAAAGAAATGTTGTCAAATCCATGTTACCGACCAAAGAAACTATGTAGAAACTGATTGTAATTATTCTATTTTACGAACCAAAACTTTACTTCCGACCGAAGTTTCTTGGTTGAAATTGATAATCTTTTTTTCATTTTACCGCCCAAGTACTTTTAGTATCAATTATACTATTGACCAAAGTGTCTTTGTCGAAAGTGATTAATGTAGTTTTACCGACCGAAGAAACTTTGTATAAACTGATTGCAATTATTTCTAATTAACTAATCAAAACTTTACTTCCGACCAAAATTTCTTCATAGAAACTGATAAGAATGATTTCACTTTACCGACCAAGTATCTTTCTCAAGACTGGTAATAATTGTTTCCATTTTACCGATCAAAGACTTCGTGGTAAAACTGATTAAACAAAATATCAATCTTAATATCGACCAAACTATCTTTGTCGAAAATGATAATGATTAATGTAGTTTTATTGACCAAAGTATTCTTGTCGAAAATAATGATCATTTTAATGACAATCTTTATTTTTACCGACTACATATCAAAAAATTAGGGGGGGTGCCTCTCCCCCCCCAAGGTACGCCGCTGAGTTCAACGCTCTAACATAAAAATACAAAATAAAGTTTCAATCAGCTAAAAAAACTCGTTTGTGAGCTTCACACAGAATATTCCTTACCAATAATACTCTTGGGCGTTAAATGTACGACAATGATAGCGTTCAACGCTCTAATATAAGGAAGAGTGATTGGAGAGTAATTCTAATAAGAAACTAACATGTACAACATTCCTTATAATACTATTCATACTGAAATTGATAATACTGATAACACTATATAATACTATTGGCCGTTGAAGGCATGAAAATGATATTTATCAACGCTGTAACTTAAGGAAACATGTGATATGTGTGTATGAATGTTTATTTAATATTAGTTTTTACAATAGTGGATATTCACTTATTCAGACTCACATAAAGCAATTTCAAGGATTGCATAAGGCACTTCATTTGCTGCATAAAAAATACATGCATTTGTTTTCATGGAACCAAGTTTTAATTAGGTTTTTGAATTGTTTAGCATTTTGGGCTGTTTAAATTTCATCAGAAAGTGAATTCCACTTTTTCGGCCCTTGGAAAATTTGTGATTTAATACCATAAGTTGTAGTTGTAACCCTTGGAATCAAAAGGGGATTTTGAATACGAAGGTAATGAGACGGTGATTTTTGTAAAAGAAAGTCTGTCATAAGAATAGGGTTTAGGTTGTTGTGAGTTTTATAAACTTCAAATGCTAATACTCTACTTGATGTAATATGGAAGGTAGATTCTTTCGAGTTGGCAAGTAGCTCCTCGTAGAAAAATGAATAGTCAAAGTACCCATGACGTAGTGCGCTCTCATTTATTTTCTCCAGTTTATCTTGGCTTCCTTTGCTACATAACATCCATATTAATGGGCAGTAGCTAAAGTGATAAAATAAAAGATTTCATAATTATCCTTCTACCTTTTCCCCCCATATGCCTTTCTATTCGTTTAAGGGAATTGGTTGGCTGCTTTTTTGCAAATTTTTACCGATGTGAATTTCAAACTTAAGAATCTCACTGAATTCAACACCAGGAAAGTTACATTACTATCAAGTGTTTTTTTAAAATCATTGTTAATTTCATTTTTTCCAAATGTTACCAATCCAGTGGAATTCTACTAAAAAACTCATATGTGACAGTCAAACACAAATATCCTTACAATAATACTCACGGGAGTTGAAAGTACGAAAATGGTAGCCATCAACGCCGTAACTTGGGAAAATAAAACTCATAGCTAATTTTGCTAAAAGGCCTGATTTGACCTTCCCACACAGAAATCCTCAAAAATAGTACTTATGAACGTTGAATATACGAAAATGGTAGCTATCAACGCTCTAACATTAGGTGATACAGTCAAACTCGCATAAAATGCTTGGTCCCAGCCCATTTGGCATAAATGCTATCAATTTTCAATGCATAAATCGGATTTTATAAGTCGGATATTTGCGTAAGTCTGATCTATTTTGAACCCCTTTGGCAATAAGCATCACATAAGTCGGATTTTTGAAGTAGACCTCTGAATAGACTCTTGAGAAGCACTTCTCCAAAAGGACGCACATCTGTAAACCACCGAAGTGTGATTTGGATAGGGACTGCACTTTTGATTTCTGAGACCACCTGTGCAGACAAAGAGGCGGCAATGGTCATAAATTATGTGTTTTGTGATTCTGTTTTTCCGCAATCCGTACCTCTTTCGAGTTGTTAATGCAAGCTTCAAGTTACATACAAGCACAAACATTTAGTACCAGAAAACATGAAGAAAGTTTCAGATTTTGAAATACGTTGAAGAGCATCCCGGAAAGAAGAAGAAAGATGTTGCGGAAAAATTTCACCCAAGACGCTTTCTGATCTGATCAGATCAAAAGAAAAAATTATGAAAGCCATGGAAGATCCTGACCTTTCAGCCAATATTAACAGGCGCTCGAAATCCATAACTTTTGAAATAGTAGACAAAGCTTTGCTGGTTTGGTTGCGACAAAAACTTAGTTACCCAATGTTTCTATTCATGGTGATATGCTCCTTATTAAGCAAATCAATGTAAGCCCCGAAGGGGGGAGGGTAGGGGTACTGAAAAGCGTACGAGGAGTGGGTCCAAAAATTAACGCATATCGAGCGTCATACTATTTCAAATTTTCCAGTTTTGCTTAAGTCAGAAAATGTCCGTCCACGCGTGAGTCGGACTGCGCATAAGTCGGACCATTTTGTCTGGTCCGAAGAGATCCGACTTATGCAAGTTTTACTGTATAATATAAAGTTTATTTCCGCTAAAAAACTCGCTTGTGAGCTTCACACACAATATTTCTTACCAATAATACTCGTAGCGTTCAACGCTCTAATATAAGGAAAAGGGAATTGAGAGTAATTCTAATAAGAAACTAATGTGTGAGCTTCGAAGACAATATTACTAACCAATAGTACTATTGGGCACAGAAGGGATGAAAATGGTACTGTTCAACGCTGCAACTTAAGGAAATAGAAATCAAATAGAATTCTACTAAAAATCTCATATGCAGGGGCAGATTTAGACTGTCACATAAGTCGCACAGGCGACAGTCAGAATTTTATGTTTGATTTCTAAGGCCAGTGTGTTAAAACAAATGATAGGTGAGATACGAAACGTTTTCTTACCCTCCCTGTCACTTTTCAACAATCATCATAAAATTACTTTTTTCAGCGGTTTTTCAGATTTCTAATCTTCAGGTTTTCCCTTGACCAAAAAGTAAAATTCTCCAGAGATGCCCTAGTTCACAAGAATTGTTTGCTTGACGTTTGACGTCACGCACGGCTTGACGGACCTTTGTGCTAAGAGTGTCAAAGTTGTTACGCAGGGGTAGATAAATTTGCAATGGAGAGGCTAGGGTTGGGCGATAGTTGGGCGACAGTTGGGCGACAGTTGGGCGACAGTTATTCCGCAGCTACAGGATTGTGCACAGGAGAAATTATTTTGTTTTCTGAAGTTGGGCGACAGTTGGGCGATAGTTGCTGCGCAGGTCCGGGGATATGCACAGGAGCATTCATATTGTTTTCAAACGTTGTGCGACAGTTGTGCGAAAGTTGCTCAAGCAAGCAAAGTCGAATGCTACGCAGCTAAAATTCTTCGACGACACCGGAACTGCACTGCTTCGCGCTCAAGTCTTGACGAAATTTCGCACTACAGTAATTTGCAGTTACTTGTGAAAGTGAGAATAAATATTCTCAAACGATGAGAGGCCGAATTAAATCAAAAGATGTCAAAAATTTGCAGCCATCGGTAAAGACGTAGAATACGTCTGTGGGCGACGGTAAGCCAGTCTCTTCTAGCTATTGCCTAGGGCCTAGGCCCAGTGAATAACAGGCCTGCAGAAGATTTGCTGCGGGCGAAAATTTGAGATCGCAGATGAAGTCAGGATTTCACGAAGAAATTTATGCTGTCAGATATATTTATAAATTAAATTTTCACACAACATTGATAGGAACTTGCCTCATGGAATGTTGATATCGTTTATCATGGCAATATTGTACACACTTACCGCACGGATGGAGCTGCAAGGCCTTAACCATAAACAAACATTTGGATTGATTCCGTTCCGCGAAAAGTAAGGCTTGCCAGGGGTACACATCTAATTGGTAGTGGGACAAACAAGGATGCATTTCAGGCACTTAGGCCCGCGTGAAACTCGGCAAAAACAACGCATCATGTGCTCCTTTTAGTGTTTCCTGGCGTACGTTGGCGTAATCTCCGGCGTGGACTTTACATGGAATGCATCCTGGGGGGAGCTGTACTCTATCTAGCTGGACTGACTTTCATTTTATCCTTTATTTGGGACGGACTGAGTGTACCAATGTTGATTTTTTTTCAACTTGAATCTAAATTTTGAGGTCTTTGTATAGGTTCGTGGAGGTTTTGTTACTCAGAAAATATTGGGGGTGTCAAATCCCCTCCCCTAAAGCTGGCTAAGGGTGCGGTGTTACCTAAGGCCGCACCCAGTGTGACAGTCACGCTTCAGGCTGGATCCGCCCCTGCATATGTGACCATCAAAGACAATATTACTTACCAATAATGCTCTTGGACGTTAAATGTACGAAAATCGTAGCGTTCAACGTTCTAATATAAGGAAAAGGGAATGAAGAGTAATTCTAATAAGACACTTATATGTGAGCTTCAGAGACAAAATTACTTACCAAGAATACTATTGGGCACTGAAGGCATGAAAATGGTACTGTTCAACGCTGTAACTTAAGGAAATAGAAATCAAGTGGAATTCTACTAAAAATCTCATATGTGACCATCAAACACAATTTTCCTTAGCAATAATACTCTTGGGTCCTGACAGGACGAAAATGGTAGCTTTCCACGTCTAGCATAAGGAATTGCAAAATAAAGTTTAAATCAGTAAAAAGACTTATTTGTTACCCTCAAACACGATATTCCTTACCATTAATACTCTTTGGTGTTGAATGTACAAAAATCTCGCATTCAACGGTCTAGCACGAGGACCTTAAACTGATAGCTTATTCTACTAAAATACTCCTATGTGACCTTGAGTCACAAAAATCTATACAAATAGTAATCTTTGGCGTTGAATGCAAGAACATGGTAGCGTTCAACGCTCTACCATAAGGAAATACAAAATAAAGTTTAAATCAGCTAAAAAAAGTCGTTTGTGAGCTTCACACCCAATATTCCTTACCAAGAATACTCTTAGGCGTTGAAAGTGAGAAAATGGTAGCCTTTAGCGCCACCAGTGCTCTTGTTGGGGAGTTGTGTTTTAAAGCCCTTTGTTTAGAACAAAAGGTTAATAGGTTTGTCCGAACCAATCAGAAACGTTTAACAGTCAATGCGCACGCGTAATACAAGGCAATTTCTCGCAAAGAGACGTCCACTACTCCTAGGTCTTTCCCCATGTTGCAAGCTGATTTGCGGACGTAGCTTTAGTAGTGCTTGATTTTTTTGGTTTTCCTTGTGGTTGTAGGTAGATAAAGTGCTTCAAAAGTCGCCAACGAGGAAACAGCACACAGAAATTGCTGTAGAGTGCTTGTAAATCGAAGTAACCGTTTTCAAAATGGCTTAAGAACGCCTCTTTATTCCGTAGCAAAGCGGTTTACAAAATGACGGCTCTCCGAGTGCAGGACTACTTTGATTTTTTTGTAAAGAAAACAAGGCCTGGTAAGCACTGTGAGTAGATTGACTGCAATTATGAGCAAGGCCATTATCATTGTAAATTTTGCAACCTATGATTTAAGGGCCTAGCCACTGATAGAATGTTACGCTAAGTCCGCTCCAAGCATTCCGTTAATATAGCGGAAGCTTGTGATTCTTTAGCAACTAGCTGTACCAGCGCTTGTAAGATATCTCACTCTGATAATGAAAATGTGGAAAATTCATCATCATCTGATAAAGACGAACAATGAAGTCCTGCCTCGGATATGGATCCTTCTTTGCTAACACCTCCTAAAAGCGCTATTATTAAAAAGAGTAAAGTGTCTATTCCCGGTTCTGCAGTGCCAGGCAACGAAGTATTCTGTTCTCCTTCATTATCACCTCTTTTTCAAAACGCAAGTAGCGTAGAAAATTCTGAGTCAACAGAAAGTAATAGCAAAGTAAATTAGAGTTTCAAACAGATCATAAATGCATTGTTCCAGGTTGTTTTTCAACTTCTAAGCTGAAATCTGTCTTACGAAGAAAGTTAAGGGATGGTGGACATAACTTATGGGATTGGGAAAGCACAATGTTGATGATAACATATTTTAGAGTTGAGAATATTAGTGACCCTTTCACTGCAAATATATGTCACCAGCATTGGAAAAATTGGCACCACTATAATTAGTTTGTGATGCACAAAACGATATACAGTTTTTAGACCTTATTAATTCTGTTGATTGCAATTTTCCAAGTATTCCTGACCATTGTTACACTCCAAATTCATTTTTATTATTGGTAATAAGGCGTTAAACAGAATTTTTAGTTTCCTTGCCTAAATGATTTGAAATCACTTTCTCACACATGCAAAATTTTTAACCAAAATGTTAAAATGTATCTGAGGAGTGATATATCTTGAAAAGGGTTATTGATGGGACCCTTTTTTTGTAGACAGGAAATTGAATGGAAAGACTTTTTTTGAACATTCTAGGTAATTGATTTATACTGTTAGGGGAAGAGCCAATTTCAGCCTGATCAAAATGTTGATTTTTCAACAGAGCTTACAAGACAGGTCAGCACTTTGCGACAAAAGGATAACAACCTTAGTTTATTAGTTTATTGTTTAAAGCTTTTGGCCAACATAGGAATCCTTCTCCACTAGACACGCTGGTTTCTTTCATTGCAAAGTGCCTACCTCCTCATTTCTCTTCTTATAGTCAGTTTCTCAAAACAGAAAACCACCAAAGCATGTTGAGTTCCGATTTAAGGGTAGGCGCAGAAATATTAAGTATACCATTTCTTTTCATTTTGTTTGATCTGGTCCTAACAGGTAATGATATGGTTTTTCCTCGAGACATGTCAGCTCGGTCAGCTCTCTTCAAATGTCTGTCATGTCACACTATACGACAGAAAATGAAAGAATGTAAGTCTTGAACTCAGCTACAAAAGGCTATATCAAATGAAGTCTCACTTTCTTCCAGCAAAGGTTTAATGTCTATATTGAATAAAACTGGTCTTGCATACTAATACTCTAAAGATATAAAGGACAGCAAGATGGCTAGGCTTTTATGGAATTCCATTGGCATTAAAGCTTCTGTTCAAAATACATAATGAAATGTTCACTGGTTAGAAATGTGTTGTTTAATTTCTTCTCCTGTGAAGAGATTGTTTCTGGTCTTGCTCAGTCCAGTGCTCATGATAATGAACATATTCTCCCATTGTCAATAGCTCAATCAGATATGCCATCAGAAAGGGTTTTCAAGACAGAGCATGTTTTTCCTCATTCAAATACAGTTTATACAAGGATGGAAATGCTTTGTTCATCAAGCACAAATGACATTAAGAAACTGTTAGATCTTACTGCAAATGACTATATGACTAAGGCCTTAATGATTTTTGTTATATCCCTAGTGCAGCTGCTTCACTTTTCTTATTTGCATTTAGTGCCATGAATGAAAAAGCAGTATTGATTAATTGCAATGAGACTTTAGTACCACCACAAATGCAGAGCTGCTAAAGACACAGGGCTCTCTGAAAAAGTCATGCAAAATGTAGAGAGATGCTCATAATGAGCTTCTGGAGATTAATGAAAGACAGTCATTTACCTTTCTTAAATTCAATTTTGTTCCCCTAATTAGCCTTTGTAATATTCCTTGCCAATAATACTCTTGGGCATTAAAGGTACGAAATCGTAGCGTTTAACGCTCTAAAAAAAGGTGATACAAACTAAAGGTTAGTTCAGCTAAAAATATAATTTGTAAACATGAAACACATGTTCCCTACCATTAATACTCTTTGGCATTGAAAGTACAAAGATGGTAGCATTCAACGCTCTAACACAAATTGACACCAAATCAATGATAATTTAGCAAATAAACTCATTTGTTAGCTTCAAACACAAAATTCTTTACCGATAATACCATTGGGCGTTCAATGTCCGAAAATAGAAGCGTTCAACGGTCTAAGAGGGGCGGATTCAGGGATGATTCTGACAATAGCAAAGGACAATTTTGAGGACAATGCCCCTCAAACTCTCTAGAAAAAGGTCACGCCCTTTTTATCCTTTTGTTGTTGGCACAATCAGAACTTATTGTGGTAAGAGGCTCTCACAGTTTGTAGTCACTGGCCCCGTAGGGTAGTATGTCTGATAAAATTAAGAAACTAGCTTCTCCTAATTTTTGGGAAAATGTTTCCTGACTTGATGAAGAGACTAATAGAGTGGTAATACACCCCTCTTCCAAGAGACTGAGGTACAGATTTGTGCTTAGGGGGAGGGGGCAATTAAGAATTTTCTGGGTGAATTAGAATATCTACATGTACTCAGCTAAAATACATATTCCCATTTGTTCTCTACCCAACTAGCTGGAAGTAAACTTTTAGGTCCCAGTATTTGCCTGACTGGAGATTGTAATGCAGTAGCGGAATCTAATTTCAATGTAATAGGCCTACTTTTCGATTCACTTGATGGGAGAACCTGCTTCTCTGATCTCTTTTTATTTTTAAAAATCATCCAGTGTTTTCTGAAATTCTCTTAGTCTTTCGTGTCTTTCGTTTTCTTTCGCTCGTTTCTTATTTTCTTATTCTCGTTTCCCGTGAGTGTTGTGAACATCCATTCTAAAACTATTTGATCTTACCTCTAACTGTACCTTACAATAATAATTGATCGATAAACAATTGCATAGGTCAATATATCTTTTAATTTGGCGCTTTAGCAACAATTGCATAGGTCAGCTAGTATCTTGATTGGCTATTTTACGCTGAGCTGACTTTTATTGGACACTTTCTATGACAATTGCATAGGTTAACTCGGCTTCTTATTTGACAGTTCAAATTCACCTATGCTCGCGCCAAATTTCACTATAGCTGAAGTGGAGCTGAACTAGCCTGTGATTGGCGTAACAATCTAAACAACAGCTTGTGATGTTGACGTGGAATGATTTAATGAATGATGGATGATGAAATGTTTTCGTTCTGAAAGATCTTTTTATTGTTTGAGGAAATCTGACTTATGCTTGCGCATTTGTTGCTAACGTCTGGGTTCGCACCTGGTCAAAGGCGAGGAAAAACAAAATTAAGATTAATTGAGCTGAACAACTTAATGTGAGTTACAAATATAACTTATGGGCGATTAATATACGAAACTGGTAGCGGTCATCCCTCTAACATAAGGAAAAGGGAATGGAGAGTAATACTAATAAGAAACAAATATTTGAGCTTCAATAATTCCATTCGGCATTGAATGCATTAAAATGATACAGTTCAACGGTGTAACATAGGGAAATAGAAATCAGGTGGAATTCTACCAAAAAACTCATACAGTATGTGACCGTCAAACACAATTTTCCTCACCAGTAATACTCTTGGGCGTTGAAATTACGAAAATGGTAGCGTTTCACGCTCTAACATAAGGAAATACAAAATGAGTTTAAATCAGCTAAGAAAATCATTTGTTAGTTTCAAATGCAATATTCCTTACCAATAATGCTCTCAGGGGCGGATCCAGCCTAAAGCATGACTGTCGCACTGGGCGTGGCCTTTAGTGAACACGCACCCTTAGCCAGCTTCAGGGGATGGGATTTCACACCCAATATGTCTGAGTAGCAAAATTTCTACGAACCTACACAAAGGCCTCGAAATTCAGATTCAAGTTGAAAAAAAAAACAGAATTGGTACACCCAGTCCGTCCTAAATAAAGGATAATCAGTCCAGCTAGATAGAGTACAGCTCCCTCCCCCAGGGTGCATTCCATGTAAAGTCCACGCCGGAGATTACGGCAACGTACGCCAGGAATCAATAAAAAGAGCACATCACCCGTTGTTTTTGTCGAGTTCTACGCAGATCTTCGGGTCTAAGTGCATGAAATGCATCCTGGGTCCCCCCCCTACCAATTAAATGTATACCCCTGGCAAGCCTTACCTTTCGCACAACGGAATCCATCCAAATGTATGTTTATGGTTAAGGCCTTGCAGCTCCATCCGTGCGGTGGGTGTGTGTACAATGTTGCCACGATATACGATACCAACATTTCATGAGGCAAGTTCCTATCACTGTTGTGTGAAAATTTGATTTATAAATACACCCTGCAGCATAAATTTCTTTGTAGAATCCTAAATTCAGCTGCGATCTCAAAGTTTCGGCCGCAGCAAATCTTCTGCAGACCAGTTTTTCACTGGGCCTAGGCCCTAGGCAATATCTGGAAGAGACTGGCTTACCGTCGCCCACAGACGCACTCTACGTCTTTACCAATGGTTGCAAATTTTCGACATATTTTGATTTAATTAGGCCTCTCATCGTTTGAGAATATTTATTCTCACTTACACAAGTAACTGCAAATTACTGTAGTGCGAAATTTCGTCAAGACTTGAGCGCGAAGCAGTGCAGTTCCGGTGTCGTCGAAGAATTTTAGCTGCGTAGCATTCGACTTTGCTTGCTTGAGCAACTTTCGCACAACTGTCGCACAACGTTTGAAAACAATATGAATGCTCCTGTGCATATCCCCGGACCTGCGCAGCAACTATCGCCCAACTGTCGCCCAACTTCAGAAAACAAAATAATTTCTCCTGTGCACAATCCTGTAGCTGCGGAATAACTGTCGCCCAACTGTCGCCCAACTGTCGCCCAACTATCGCCCAACCCTAGCCTCTCCATTGCAAATTTATCTACCCCTGCGTAACAACTTTGACACTCTTAGCACAAAGGTCCGTCAAGCCGTGCGTGACGTCAAACGTCAAGCAAACAATTCTTGTGAACTAGGGCATCTCTGGAGAATTTACTTTTTGGTCAAGGGAAAACCTGAAGATTAGAAATCTGAAAAACCGCTGAAAAAAGTAATTTTATGATGATTGTTGAAAAGTGACAGGGAGGGTAAGAAAACGTTGCCTATCCCAACAATCATTTGTTTTAACACACTGGCCTTAAAAATCAAACTTAAAATTCTGACTGTTGCCTGTACGACTTGTGCGACAGTCTGAATCCGCCCCTGTGCTCTTGTACGTTGAATGGACGAAAACATTAGCGTTTAACGCTGTGAGATAAGGAAATCCAAAATAAAATTTAAATCAGCTAAAAAACACACTTGTGAGCTTCACACACAATATTCCTTACAAATGATTCTTTTGAGCGTTGAATGACAGAAAATGGTAGCTTCAACGCTCTGACATAAGGAAATGGGACGTGAGATTAATTCTAGTAAGAAACTCTTATGCAAGCTTTAAACACAATATTCCTTGTCAATAATACTCCTTGGCATTGAATTGACGATAATGTAAGCGTTCATTCATCTAACGTAAGGAAAAGGGAATGGAGATGATTTCTAATAAGAAACTAAGTTGTGAGCTTCAAATACAATATTCTTTACAAATAATTCTAGTGAGCGTTGAATCCATGGAAATGATAGTGTTCACCGCTCTAACATAAGGTGATTCAAAACCAAGGTTAACTTCGCTAAAAAACTCATTTTTAATCTTCGAAAAAATATTCCCTGGCAAAATACACTTGAGAGTTACAAGTACAAAAATGGTAGCGCTCAACGCTCTAAAACAAGGGGACACAATATCAAGTGTAACTTCGCTTTGAAACTCATTTATATTCTTCAAAAACAAAATTTCTTATCGGTAACACTCTTGGGCGTTGAAAGTACAAAAATGGTAGCGTTCAACACTCTAATATAAGGATATAGAAATAAAGAGTAATCCTACCTATAAGCTCATATGTGAGCTTCAAACACAAAATTACTTACCAATAAGATTTCTGGGCGTTAAATGGACGAGCATGGTAGTGTTCAACGCTCTGTCACGAGAAAATACAAATAAAGTTTGAATCAGCTAAAAATCTCATATGCGATCGTCAAACACAATTTTCCTTACTCAAAATACTATTGCGTTCAACTATCTATTATAAGGAAAAAGGAATGGAATATAATTCTAATAAGAAACTAATATGTTAGCTTCAAAACACATTATTCCTTACCAGTAAAGCTACTGGGCGTTAAAGGCATGAACATGGTAGCGTTCCACGCTCTAACAAAAGGATATAGAAGTAAAGAGTAATCCTACCTAATAACTCATATGTGATTGTCAAACACAATATTCCTCGACAATAATACTCTTGGGTGTTTAAAGTACGAAAATGGTAACATTCAACGTTTCATTTCATTTCAAAATTCATTTCATTTCATCTCAGCAGTTTTACAAGCGTTGATAATTAAGCTTCAAGATGATTATTTTACAAAATATTAACACAAAAGATTATTAAAATATTTACTAAAAATTCAACATCTAAATCATAAGGTTGCTGAAGGACACATGAATAGAACTGAAGAGAGCTTTCGAGCCATGTGTCCTCAATGACGTATTTATTAACGCCATAAACTTATTATCTAAAATTTGATAACTTTATTTCCTTTTAAACATAATTCTTCATCATGCGGATGCAGTGGAAAAAGAGAAAACAGGGGAACGGTTGAAGCTCCAATAATTAAGGTACAATCAAAAAAAGGAGTATTTAGTAATCATCTAGTAGTATTTTCTTATAGTTCTTGATAAAAAGTGTTTAACTTGGAGAGTATCTAATCTTTTCTGGAATATTGTTCCAAATTTTTATCCCTGAAATAAAATTTTTCTTATAGTTTGTTCGTATAGTTAGGTATATAATTGACCAGACCTTGCTTGTCTAGGGCGATTTTTTGTCCTTTGGAAACATCAAAAAAGAATTTGGCACATTCGAGCTTATAAGTGTCTTCTACATTAAAAGAATTAACCACTTTAAAGGATGATTTAGAATGCTCATACTGTTTTTTTAAATTTGTTATTCTTGCTGCTTTTTGAGGCACTTAGCGAGTTCATTTAAAATAAAAAGGACAGATAGTTGAATCGTATTTCCCCTGGATGCCAAGTTTCCAAAAGAGAAATTATATCAAAGTTAAAGTTTAGGTTATAGAGAAGAATTTCGAGTTTTTCGTTATTTGCAAGTAAAGATTGAATATAAGTATGGAGTAGGCTGAGTGAAGTATCCGTGTCAAGATTATCGGTTAGTTGGTGAAATCATGGCGAGGGTAGTAATCGAAATTTGAATGGAAGTTAGCAAAAGTGTCAATTTCTTTATTGTCAAGGTTGTCGTGCTCTTTAAGGTCTAGTTTGCATAAGTTTAATTTATCAAGGCTCAGTGGTCGTTAACTGACATCTACATAGATAATTTGAATTAAAAGATAACTCAGTCAGGGATTTATTGTCAATTTGTGAAAACGGAAATCTATGTTGCTAACAGATTGGATAGCATCATTCTTTAAATATATTTGAGGTTTTCCGCAACTGCCAAAACTGGAGGAGGAAACAGCGCTTGTGAATTAGAGAATTGCATTCGACACATGGTATTGACATACTGACGTCAACAACTTTTCTATTGCAAACATGTACGAAAATGGTAACGTTCAACGCTCAAACATAAGGATATAGAAATCAAGAGTAATCCTACCTAAATACTCATATGTGAGCTTCAAACGCAAAGGCCCTTACCAGTGATACTCTTGGGCGTTGAATGGACGACCATGGTAGTGTTCAACGTTCTGAAACGAGGAAGTAAAACTCAAAGTGAATTTTACTAAAAAACTCGTATGTGGCAATCACTTACAGACATCCTTACAAATATTACTCTTGATCGTTAAATGTATGAGATTCACAGCGTTAATGCTCTAATATAAGGAAAAGGGAATAGTGAGTAATTCTAATGAGAAACTAATGGGTCAGCTCCAACACAGATCATTCCTTACCAATAAAGCTATTGGGCGTTGAAGGCCTTAAAATGATACTCTTCAACGCTGTGACTTAAGAAAATAGAAATCAATTGCAATTCTACTAAAAATCCCATATCTGACCGTCAAACACAATACCAATAATACTCTTAGGCGTTTGAAGTAAGAAAATGGTAGCCATCAAAGCTGTAACATAAGGAAATCGAAATTAAAGTTTAAATCAGCCAAAAAACCCATATGTGGGCTTAAAACACAAAAACCATAGCAATAATTCTCTTGGACGCGGAAAGCACAAAAATCGTAGCGTTCAACGCTATAATATAAGGAAAGGGAATCGAGAGTAATTCTAATAAGAAACTAGTATGTGAGCTTCAAGGACAGTATTACTTACCAATAATACTCTTGGGCATTGAATGTAGGAAGATGATAGCCATCAACGCATTATAATAAGGTGATATAGAATTACAGTTAATTCAGCTAAAACACTCTTTTGTAAGCTTAAAACACAATATTCCTTACAAATAATTATGTTGGGTGTTGAATGCATTAAAATGATAGTGTTCAACGCTGTAAGTTATGGAAATAGAAATCAAGTGGAATTCTACTAAAAACTGATATGTGACCGACAAAAAACAATAATCCTTACAAATAATACTCTTTGGCGTTTAAAGTACGAAAATTGGAGCGTTCAACGCTCTAACATAAACAAATGGAACAGAAGGGTAATATTCTTAAAACACTTAAATGCATGCTGTATCCTTAAGCATAATACTCTTGGACGTATAATATATGGGAATGGTAGCGTTCAACGGTCTAACAGGAGGAAACACAACTCATTAACAAACCCGATTGTGAGCTTCAACACACAATATTCCTTACCAATAATACTACTGGACATTGAAGGAATGCAAAACCTTACTTTTCAACGCTGTAACTTAAGGAAATAGAAATCAAGTGGAATTCTACTAGAAATTTCAGATGTGACCAACAACCACAATATTCCTTGCCAATAATACTCTTCGGCCCTGAAAACACGAAAATGGTAGTTTTCACCGCTCTAACATGAGGAAATGCGAAAAAAGTTTAAATCAGCTAAAAACCTCATTTTTGAGCTTTAAACACAATATTCCTTACCTATAATACTCTTGGGCATTGAATGTTCGATAATGGTAGCATTCAGCTGTCGAACACGAGAAGCTTAAACTCATCGCTAATTCTACTAAAAAACTCATATTTGACCTTCATACACACCTTACTGCATTCTTTCCGACTTGCTCTGTCTCCTGTCAATTTTTTTCCTTCCACACCACTCTCCAACTGGCACGATGGTATCCCCAAAGAATGCTGGGGGTACTGTGATCTATAACGTGCTGTCCTTAAACCCCCGAAACGTTGATCACAGGTGGCAGCTGAGGAGTCGTACTTCTTTTTCCATACTCTCTCACACTAGTGGCCTAGAGTCTATACACACATACACCATATATTCAACACTCTCATTTTCTTACTCTATACACATCCTTCACCGGGGTGCTCATGTCTTTTAGCCCCTATTCTCTCACACTGATGTATTCAACGCACGTATTTCTATACTCTATTTCCAGGGCTACATGGATCACTGTGGGATGTTGCTGCCATTACTCCATATTTCTTATTTTTCACTTAATTTTTGTTTCGTTACACACGCTTAAAAAAATGTGTATAAATAATGACCTTCGTGTGCATTTCATCGCATTGCATGCATCAAGTTGTTTAACAATTTTCAATGTTTCAGGTATGCAGGTACTGCGTGATTGCAAAATCAGTCTAATCAGTTTTAGGACTGGGAACCAGCCCCTGTTCTAAAAACAGAAAATGGGGTACTTTATGAACTTTTATAAATTTCATCGTATTGTACGTATCAAATTGTATAAGAATGCTAATTTTCACGGGTAAAAAGGTATTACTTGGTTGCAAATTCAGTCCTATCAGTTTGAGGACTGGGACCGAGGCCCCTGTTCTAAAAATAGTTTTTAGGGGCATTTTACAGCTTGGGTCTGTTTCGCATCGTTTTCTACGGCTCAAACTACATAAGTCTGGAAAGTTTCATGCTTTCATCATATTTTGCACGATTTATGTGTAAAATTGCATTAACAGACAGAACTAAATATAAGGAAAAGGGAATCGAGAGAAATTCTAATAAGACACTACACGGTGAGCTTCAAAGACAATATAACTTACCAATAATACTCTAGGGCGTTGAATGTAGAAAAATGAAAGCAATTAACGCTCTAACATAAGGTAATATAAAATTAAGGTTAATTCAGTTAAAACACTCTTTTGTAAGCTTTAGAAACAATATTTTTTACCAATAATTTTCTCAGGCGTTTAAAGTAAGAAAATGGTAGCCATCAAAGCTGTAACATAAGGAAATCGAAAATAAAGCTTAAATCAGCTAAAAAAACTCATATGTGGGCTTAAACCACGAAATTCCTTACCAATAATACACTTCGGCGTAGAATGTGCGAAAATGGTAACGTTCAACGCTCTTACATAAGAAAAAAGGGCATGGAGAGAGATTCAAATAAAAAAAACTCATATGTGAGCTTCAAATACGATATTCCCTACCAATAATTCTAATGGGTGTTTAAGGCATGAAAATGATACTGTTCAACGCTGTAACTTATGAAAATAGAAATCAAGTATAATTCTACTAAAAACTCATATGTCGCCGTCAAAAACAAATTTTCTTGCCAATAATACTCTTCGGCGTTGAAAGTAAGAAAATAGTAGCCATCAACGCTCAAACATAAGGTGATATAAATTTGAGGTTTATTAAGATTAAAAACTCTTTTGTGAGCTTCAAACAAAATATTCCTTACCAATAATACTCTTGATCGTTGAATGTACGAAAATCGTAGCATTCAACGCTCTAATACAAGGAAAAGGGAATCGAGAGTAATCCTAATAAGAAACCAATATGTGAGCTTCACCACCACACCACTTACTACAATACCACTTACTAATTATACTATTGGGCGTTGAAGGCATGAAAATGATACTCTTCAACGCTGTTACTTAAGGAATTTGAAATCAATTGGAATTCTACTAAAAATCTCATATGTGACCGTCAAACACAATATTCCTTACCAATAATACTCTTAGGCCTTCAAAGTAAGAAAATGGTAGCCATCAATGCTCTACCATAAGGACATGGAATGTAAAGTTGAATTTAGCTAAAAAACTCGTTTAAGAGCTTCACACACACTATTCCTTACCAATAATACAATTCTTTACAAAAACGGTAGCATTGAACGCTCTAACATAACGAAATACAAAATAAAGTTTAAATCAGCAAAAAAGCTCGTTTGACAGCTTCACACACAATATTTCTTACCAAAAATACTCTTCGAAATTGAATGTACGAAATTGTTAGTATTCAGCGCTCTTATATAAGGAAAAGAAGATGTAGAGTAATTCTAATTAGAAACTAATATGTGAGCTTCGACACATAATTTTTCTTACGAATTATACTATTGGACGTTAAAGGCATGAAAATGATACTGTTAGACGCTGTAACTTAAGGAATTAGAAATCTATTGGAATTCTACTGAAAAGCTCATATTTGACCGTCAAAAACAATAGTCCTTACCAATAATACTCTGTGAAACTGACTGCACAAAAATCGTAGCGTTCAACACTATTCCATAAGGAAGTGCAAATAAGATTTAAAACAGCTAAAAAAGATCATTTGTGAGCTTCAAATACATCATTCCTTACCAATAATACTCTTGGGCGTTGAATGTTCGAAAATGGTAGCATTCAACGACCCAAGATAAGAAAGAGAGAATCGAGAGTAATTCTAATAAGAAACTAACATGTGAGCCTCAAAGACAATATCATTCACCAATAATACTATTGGGCACTGAGGGCATGAAAATGGTGCTGTTCAACGCTGTAACTTAACGAAACAGAAATTTCAGCAGAAGAGCCAAACCTCTGCTTCCCATATCCAAGAAGCTCCTCAAACCGAAGGTAGTAACAGGTGTCCCAGACAAACTTCGCACGAGGAAACAGATACAGTCGAAGTATTACAACAGAGTCACAAAGGAGTTTGGCACATTAAAGAAGGGTGATGTGATGCGAATCAGGCCAAGTAACAATGACATAACAGGCCGCTGGACCAAAGGCTGCGTCATAGAGCAGGTCGGTGTCAGATCTCATAACGTAAAAACAGAAAATGGAAAGATATTGAGAAGAAATCGTAAGTGTCTACGCTACACCAAAGAGCCATCCAACATTGACGAAGAAGAGTCGATCATCTTCCCCATGAAGGAAGAAGCAGCGGCGACGGAAAATCCTGAAGACCGCCAACCATTACATCCGCAAGAGCCACTTCAAGTACGACCTTCTGATGTCGATGCAGAGCCTATCGCCGCCAGGCCTCCTGAAATTAGATTTGACCATAGGCAATTAAACTTTTACCAACCTGCGGTGACAAGAAGTGGTAGAAGAGTAATACGGCCAGACTACCTTGCTGGACATAGTATTTAATCCACAAACTTTAAAGACAATACTATTTCTTATATTTATATTAATGTTTTTTTTTCTTTTTTTTATTGAAGGAAAGGTGTAACGTCATTAGCCTCGTTTTAGTGTTTCGTTAGGCGTGCGCCGGTATTTTGTTATGGGATTAAGAGAATACGAGAGTTATGAAATGGATTATTAAATGAAGCTCGTCAATCGCTTCCATTTTCTGCTGCAAACGTGACACTGTTGGGCGTTGAATGTACGAAAATCGCAGCGTTCAACGCTTGAATATAAGGAAGAGGCAAACGAGAGTGTTTCTAATAAGAAACTAATATGTGAGCTTTAAAGACAATATTACTTACCAATAATACTCTTGGGCGTTGAATGTACGAAAATGATAACCATCAACGCCCTAACAAAAGGGAAAATAAAATTAAGGTTTATTCAGCTAAAACACTCGTTAGTAACCTTCAAACAAAATATTCCTTACCAATAATACTCTTGGGCGCTTAAAGTACGATAAAGGTAGCGTTCAACGCTCTAACATAAACAAATGGAAAAGAAGGGTAATATTTTTGAAAAACTCATAGGTAAGCGTTAAACACAATATTCCTTACGCATAATACTCATTGGCGCTGAACATATGAGAATGGTAGCGTTCAATGCTTTAACACGAGGAACTGCAACTCATAGCGAATTCTAAGAGTTTTAGCTAAATTACACAGCAAACCTGCAGTTGAATATAAATTGTTGAATTCATTTCGAAAACAGCCGAGAATTTTGTGTGCATCCAATACAGGACTAGTAGTGATGAGCTCAATGGACATTTCAAAATTAATGAGACACTGAATGAAGTAGCGAAACATCGGGGAACGAATTCAAGTTTACACATTAGAAATTTTTTTATGGATTACTTTATAAGCCCTAATGACAACTGGCTTGGCAAAGAAACGTCATTTCGTAAATATTATGCGATAAATAAATTGCCGTATCATTGGAAAATGCTGATTTTCGTTCGATAAAAATAATAATTCAGGTTTATTACTGAATGCAAACCTTGTCATTCAAAAAAATTTGCAGTTTCTGACCAAGCTTTGTTCAGATAATCCCTATTGCAGTACTTTAGTATTGTTTAGGATCCCAAATAGCTCGTCTACTCTCAAATTCACTGTTAAGGGTACGAAATTCATCGTTTTATTTCGCGCTTGTAAGCCTGTAACTAATCTGAAGATTACTTACAAGCTTACAAGCATTTACATGCTCACGCCCTGTTGTGAAATTTTTGACCAGTGTGAAGGCAGCAAGGGCTATCTACTGCGGATTTTCACATGCGCGTGCACGCGCTAGTAAAAGATTGTGCAGTGTGAACGCAGCCTAAGCATTTGCAAATCTGCTCCGCAATTTCTGCAAACTGACTCCGCAATTTCTGGCTGCGTACGCAAACAGAAGCTTTGTACTTCAGCTTTGCCGCCAAAGCTCTTGCGAATCGTGATGAAAAGGATGTCAATAAAGTACATGTCATGCGACCAAGCCATAGCCAAACTATACGGGGTGGATCAGGAGAATGTTAGATAAGCTCTGCGAAGCAATTATTCCCTAAATTTCGGGGTGGGTTAGAAAACGGAGAATTTCAATGTACAAGGAACACAATTCTCATGTGCATGTAGCCTCGTATAACAGAATAAAAGTTATAACCTGAGCATCACTGTTATTTCCTAAGGTTTAATATTGTCGAAATGTTGATTTGGTAGAAACGAAGATTATTCAATTGACGATTAATTTTTCAGGAATGCAGTTATCTAGGATGAGCCTCATCGCCAGTTTTTCAAAGTTGTTTTGAAGGTTGTATTTGCGAAAAGGGGTGGCCTACCATCCTAAACCGTTTGGTCTATTATTGCTACCGTGGCTTGCAAACGTTTTATTTGACTTTGCATAATCAACAGTTGTAAATGAGAGAAAGCTATTTAACTTGAGAGAGATGTCTGGCAGGGCCATATGACGGTTGTATCCAGGTTGGGGGGGGGGGGGAATTTAATCTATATTAAAGAATTAATTGTTTTTGTAATAACATAACTAAACCCTAACCCCCCATGATTTTAACTTTCAAAAATCTCAAACCTATGATTTTTCCTTTGCATCAGCTGCACTTTCAAGGCAAACAGAAGTTCTATTATGTCCTTACAAGGATGAATAACAATAAAGCATTTTAATATTTTCAACGAAGGCTTTGAATCAGAATAATAAGAGCCCTTAACTTTAACTTTAATGCTGATACTGAGCATCAGCTTAAGCATTTCAAATGCCCTGATTTTATAAGCACTTATAGCTGGGTGTAGTTGTTTGTTTTCTTCCTTGACAAATAGAATGATTATGTTTCAATAACTTGAACACATAAATTTTTTAAATCAGAAAGTTGCTTCAAATTTCATGGTTGCCATATGGCTACATATGATGGAACAAGCAACTGTTAAATGTTCTTAGATTTACAGATAGGTATTAATTAATATTTGGATTGATGTTGCTCGGCCCTAATCAGAGATTTTCTTTTTATTAAAGTTGTCAATTCCATTTAAAAGCTGTTTTTATGAAAGCATTTCTTACACTATATTTAAGTGTTGAGCATTTATTGTGTTTTCCCCTTAAATCTTGATATGATTATACCGGAACCCAGGCCAAAGATTAACTAAATCTTGTATTCGATTCTTTAATTTTTACTAAAAAAATGTTCATCATGCTGGTAGACATAAAGAGACTGTAAATAAAACTGGCAAAGTGATATCTAGAAATCTATCAATAAATCTACACAGAAAAGATTTAGAATCATGCTAGGCATTTTCTGGAAATCACCGTGTCAAATAATTTATGAAGACTAATCAAATGCTTAAAAGCATGAGTTATTGTAAATTCTCGACCATCTTTAATCATATGTTATATATTTTTATATGCCTAAGGGTTAGCCGTAATTTTTTCTTGGTTTGTTCCAATGCTCTATTAAAGCTACTGGATATGAAGATCATAGTCCATTATTTTAAACCTTGTCATCAAATGATCAAATGACTTCACCTTATGAAGCTTGAAAAATTGCAAAAATGAAATCTTGAACATGCAAAATGCAAAAAAAAGTTGTTTGCAGTGTCGCCAGCAGCACTTCGAAGCAAGGCAATACCCTGTATTATAAGTGTCAAGGAAAACAAAATAAAATAATACAGCTTTTCCCTGATTGCAGGAGGTGCAATCCCTGCTGTTTCTCTACTGTAGGGACCCCTAAACGGTTGTATGATAAATATTGTTATTTATAGATTAAATGTAACAAGTGATGGTGATAATAAGTGACGTTTTTTCAAAGACTATGCCCTCCCAAGTGCAATTACTGTTGATAATACCAGTCAATTAAACTATCAAAGCCACTTGAGGATCGAAAATGATGTGCATGATTGGCTATTTGTTTTGATTAATAAGCAGCCACTCACCTCTGTCCGTGCCGAAGATTCAAAGCAAAAAAATTGCTAATACAGGTACATAAAAAATTTTTCTACATATTTCGTAGAAAAAATGCATTTATCCAGCTTTTCTCTCTTTTATTAGATATAACACATACTTAATCACTTGATAGCTGATCTCGTTTAAAAACATTGCCACATTGACAGACACTGTCCAAACAGATACATTTATCAATGCTTTCCTCCAAATGTAAAGTTGTATTCCTTTCTGTCGCCATTGTTGCTATGTCGGTGCCTGTTGGCTCTAGTTCCCTATCTGGGATATCAAAATTAAGAAAGCTTCAACACGGGTAATCCCTTCACATGGTGGGGGATTCGCACTTTTATGTTGAGATCCACAAAAACAAATCACCTAGTAAAAATCGCAACACTGAATCTCTCCTGTAGTTTTGTCGCCAGCATCAATGCAGGCAAAACTAAAAGGGTGCTGACGGGAACAAAATGCATTTTGAATCAGCTGAAATTAAAATAAAGCAAATATTAATCTGGTCAACAGAGCCCAATCGTTCATTACAGATCAGTTTGAAATTTCAATGAATTTTGTGGGCGTGGTAAAAGTGTGTGGTCCTTGATTAAAAAAAAATTTGCAAATGTCAAACTTTTTTCTGAATCCGCCCCTGGGAAAAGCAGATAGAGAGTAATTCTAATAAAAAACTAATATGTCAGCTTCAACACACAAAATTCCTTACCAATAATACTCTTTGGCGTTGAATGGACGAGCATGCTAGCTATCAACGCTCCAATATAAGGAAAAGGGAATCGAGAGTGATTCTAAAAAAAACTAATAAGTGAGCTTTAAATACAATATTCCTTACCAATATTACTCTTGGGCGTTGAATGGAAGAAAACGGCAGCGTTCAATGCTCTGAAATATTGAAAAGGGAACGAAGAGTAAACCTAACAAGAAACAAATATGTGAGCTTCAAGACACAATAATCCGTGCCAATAATACTATCAGGCATTGAAGGCATGAAAATGATACTGTTCAACACTGTATCTAAAGAAAATAGAAATAAATTGGAATTCTGCTAAAGATTTCTTATGTGAGCTTCAAACCCAATATTCCTTATCAATAATTCTCTCGTGGCGTTGAATGTAAGAAAATGGTAGCGTTCAACGTTCTAACATAATGAAATGCAAAATAAAGTTTAAATCATTTAAAAAACTTTTGAATTTTTGAAATTTTGAATTGCACAGTTTTCGATTGCATATATATAAGGTTAAGTTATGGAGCAGTTATGATAAAAATTCAATCAGGTTTACAGTTTAGGCCCACTTTTAGGCCAACTCTCCTCTATAAGGTTCAGTACTAAATATGTGAAAATTCAACCCCTTCGAAACCGGTTGTCATATCAACCACTTCATATGAACAAGAGACGTGTTTTGATAAAGTGTCTGCTCGAGGTTTTCCTTGGTTTGGGCTGTAGTACGTTGCAAAGGATTCCATCTTCTGTAAAAAATGCAAGATTGACCCTTTTTCTGGACCCCATTTTTCAAATTCCTTGTCCTTGAATTTCGCTGTTCTTTTACAAATATAGTCATTGAAATGTGTTTATATTTTTGGGCAAGTTTGGTTTCAATTTGTTGACTATCCGAAGTTCAGAAATTTTTTATCCAAGTGCCCCGTACCGGATCGTATTTTTCTTATAGAAATGACCAAATGTCTGAATGTCGATTTCTGTTTCGCTGCAAATTCTACCGTCAGTGCAGCTAACCTGGAGAAAGTAGCCGTCCGAGGTTTTAGGTGATGTAAGAATACTATATCTAATGACAGTTTTTGTAGTTTGGTTTTTCTTTGGCTTCCATGTTTGTTAGAACTGAGCATAACTTTTGTAAATATCTACAACTGTCTTGGCAGCGCTCGGGACGAAATAGACAAGCCGTTTGTCTGTTTGAACTCTAAACTAATGCTGCTGTCAAATGCCAGTTGTTAGAACGTGTAGGACTCAATGCTGCAAGTGCCTTTAATGGTACCAGAATAATTAAAATTTCGGCGTTGAATCTGAATGGAAGGAAAAAGCAACAAAAAGTGTTCCGCATTCTCATTACCGTCGTTTGTAGGCCACAATGGGTTGATGGTATCCCTCAAATTGTGCTTGAATTTCTTAAAGTTTAACTTGCTTAGACAAACCCTAAGTTGATTAAGAAACGATAGTCCCTTTGGGTCATGAATCCCAAAGATAGATTCAACAGGTGGGCGGATAATGGGCAGTAACTTTTTCTTAAAAATCGCAATGGTTGGTGCAAGTCTAATCTCTGGATGTAGATCATTCCATTCATACAGACAACTGGGAGAGAAACTAGATTGAAATCTCTCTGTCCTTACCCTCATTAGCCCAATGACATCCTGTTTGCGAAGAGAATATTGCAAATGTTGAAGTTGCGGGATAGGATCCATTGTATATGCAGGAGACATTTGATTTGTAATCATATAAAGCAATGTTAGGCGTCTGTTCCATCTTCTGGAACTTGATGACTCCCAACCAAGCTCAGCATATAACTTTTTCTGAATACTGAATCGACTCTAACTTTTCCATTAAATTTGGTAATATTGTAGTGCCGCTTAATTCACACACTGTAGCCGGAATATGGTAGATAACATCTCCGTTATCGAGATGTGATCGCACATAGAGCTCATATAATTCGTTAAGAGTATGTCTGGGCAGATACTTGGAGTGATATTTCAGCAGACCAGTGCATTTACTTGTTTTAGAGATAGCTGCTTTAATATGATCGGAAAAGGAAAGCGTTGAGTCTAAGACAACTCCAATGTTTGTGTTCTATGATTTTCATCATAGTATGTTATTAAAAAGAAATAACTGAATGATGAAGTTCAATTTTTTTCGTAGAAAATACCAGTTCCACAGCTTGTTTGTGTGGATCTGGATTAAATGACATCTTCAAGTCAAAGGCCCACTGACTTCTCAATTCTAAGTCTTGGTTCATGTCATTGGCGGCTGTACTTGAGTCCTCTACTAATATCTTAAATCCTACTTTTTCCTTGTGAAAGGTTTCTTCAATGGAGACCATGGCAGTGAAGCAAAATACCATGAAAAAGTGTTTTCTGCATTATTTAAAAGTTTAACCTTCCATCCTTGATTAGGGACAAGTTTGAAAATTGTCATAAACTCTTTTTCTACCTTGTGGCATATTACACTGAAATTCCTATGTGTTTAAAACAGGCAAGGGGTCCCCAAAACAAATAAAAAAAAACCTCTAAGAGTGCAAATCCAAAATTGAGAAGGGCCAAGTATCTACCCCCGAGGGTTTCATGACAGAGGTTTTTAGGAATACAAGGACAGATTCTACCACAGACGGATTGAGGTGCTTCGCAAAATCTTGACGCGGGTTGAGCTTCTGCATGAAGGAAGTTGATTCAATTGGGACATTTTATATTCTCTTTCTATTTAAGCCGCTCTTTTCCAAGCTTGTCGGTAGGTTGTCAACGTTTTCCAATGAGTCAGTCGAGGGCAAAGCAGCCTCAAAAGAGATAAAAGAGGAATAATTTTTAACAGACACCAAAAGAGACATGGACCCATGAGTTCTGCTTATTGACATCAACAGATAAAAAAAATAGACCCACTGTTTAAGAAATGATGGATTGGAAAATTGTTCAGCTTAAACGAAAGAAAACAACTTCCCAAGCAAGAAAGCTTCTCATGATGAGTTGAGACAAATGCTGGAGAAAGAGCATTCAAAACTTGCTTTTCAAGATAGTGCCTTTAAGCTGATGCGAGCCAATACTGGCAGAAGTGCAAGAGCTGTATCTCTCATCCTACCATCAACAGACGGGTATTCCAATCTCCACATAAGAGATGTTGTCGGTCCCACACCTTTGATTTATATCCGGCCAGTCCAGAGTAATCTGTCATTAGATAAAACCGTCACCAGCAATGCTTCTTTACCATTGGCAAGATGACATTCCTGCTTAAAGTAACTACCACTGCATGTGATAAGGGAGTACAAGGAGTCATGCCAATTTCTACTTGGTACAGATGATGACATGGCAAAAGTTTCTTGGATGGGAAAATTTTGTCTGAATGAAGTGAGGAATTGAAAAATACTGTTGCCTTTCCAGTGCTTGACACAGGTACTCCACTGACGGCCACTTCAACCGGGACTTGACAAGAAATGCAAGCTTACATAGCAGCTAACCCCCAAGCTGGGCCCTCCTCTTCAACGTCAAATGGTGATTGGGCAGGGAAGCTGCCTGTATTGTTTCTTAGTGTAGGCAAGGAGGCTATAATGTAAACATTTGCATCATCAGCGACTAAGGAAGAAGCTGCTAATTCATTCCTAGACCGATCCTTGGGAAGGACAAGAGATGAGAGTGACTCCTTTATCGAAGAAGAAACGACAATTGCCAATGTCTATGAGAAATTTTGGGTTAACAAAAAATCTGCCTTGTATTTAAGCTCCCGTTTTGGTAGCATGTTGATGTCTTCTTTTAAAAACTTCATCATTCTAGATAATGTAATAACTTCATTTGCCATAACTTTCTAAAATAATCAAAATGCCACGTAATTATTTTGAAGAAGTAAGCTTTTTACAATGACAGAGGTTAAAAATAATAAATGATATCAAAACGAAACAGTACAAGGTACAAGTCAGTTTAGGCTGCTCTCTAGTAACAATGGAAAAATTCGGCAATAACCAATGATTTAATGTTGAAAAGCTCAGGCAACCTTCCGATCGAACAATATAGCAACTTTAAACAATGAAAACGAGCAAATCCAAACGGTATATGACTTTAAACGCGATAACAATTGATGAAAGACGAGTCAACCTGCTATTTTTCTGTACTGTATTTACGTATGGCTAGATGGTTGCTATCGTGTCACTTAGGAGAATGGCGGTAGCTAATCACAAGTCATTTTTCGGTTTGGGCGCATATTAATTGACTTGTTTTGTAAACCCCGATCATGGATCATGGCTAAAAATTCAAGAACATCAGAGATTATAGAGGTTGCTATATCAATAGATCTTTCTTTCCAAACTTCAAGCCACAATTTAAGGCTAGACGGATACTGATTTTGAGTTCCCTTTCTCCAAGATAATACAATTTTAACGAAACTATCCAAAAAAATTCTGCTTTATCTACTTTTTCCTGATAAGAAACCAATAAGGAGTTCCATTTTCTTGTGGAGGTTGTAAACTTTATGAGAAAATGTTGGCAGAGATAACAGAGTTGTTGACGGCTTTAGCAACACAGGTTTCTGAATTAGCAGAGGTTGCAAGATAGGATACCATGGTTGTGCTGGCCAATCTGGAACAACCAAAAGTCCTTCAGCATATGAATAGAGTCTATTCTAAACTTGCTCCATGAAATAGAAAATGCATCAAGATACGTTGCATTGGGATCTGGCTTTATGTGCAATAGGATTCAATTTGCTTATTTAAACGCGAGGCAAATATTGTTCAAACTGAAATTGCTTTATAGCATTGCCAAGAACAGCAGGATTTAGCCTCCATTCTGTGTGCTGTAAATCAAGGCTTCTGGATTCATTGTCTTCTACAACATTGGAGAACCCTAGTTAATGAGCGGCAATTAACCAAATACTTTTATGCACACAAAATTCCCATATTTTCTGACCAATGTCATTAACTGAGGGTTACGGCAAGTGCCCATAGTATTTATGATGCCAACGCCATCAATCATTATTTAACATGTCTTCCCGATAGTGCAGAAGAGTAAACCTTCAAAGGAAAGTATGCTGCATTCAAGTCAAGAAAATTGATACGATTCTCGGATTCATAATGTGACCATTGACCACCTTTCGAAATTTCAGCCATAGCTGCTCACCACTCAGTCATTGAAGCATTAGAATAAACAATGACATCAACTGAAGGGTGGCCTCTACCAAAGAAGCTAGTTTCAATGTTATCTAAACACCATTGAAGGTTTTCTCTCTCTTTTGTAGATATGCTGATTACGCTCTTATTTTTTCTCTATTATATATTTGTAAGCTTTTGTTTTATCCTTTTTAAGATCTCGATAATGCAAGGCACCATACTGAACAGCTAGTAAGCTGGAGACCAGTAAACCCAATACCTCGGCAACAAATTCGATATTTAACGCAACATTTATGTTCTCTTTAAGCTTTAAAATTCTATTATGTGGCAAGAAAACTTTCATTTTGATTGAATCAATTATAAAACCGAGAAAGACCAGTTGCTGAATTGGAGTGAATGCTGATTTTTCTGGGTGCACAACAAAACCTTGTTTGTCAAAGAGGTTGACAGTGGTCTATTATTGAAGATGCACGACCTTCATAGGAATAGTTTTTCAAAAAAGAAATCGTCTATGTACCCACTCACTGCATGACTCTTCGATGTAACACGGAAAATGGTACTTTCATAAGCTTTGTAAATCATCTGGGGCAAAAAAAACAAGCCATTTGGATAACAAGTAAATTATTACACTTTGCTATCATAGATAAATTTCCAATACTTTCGAGAGCTCTCTGAAATTGGGCCATTATAAAAGGCATCCTTTAAATCAAAAGATGCCATCCAAGACCAACGAGAAACCAGTTCAAATATTGAATCCATGCTTTCCATTTTGAAATAAACATATTCCAAGTAGGTGTTTAACTACTTGAGATTAAAAATAAGTCTAATTTTAACATCACTCTTGGGTACTAAAAATATAGGAGAAATACACTGCCCCATTTCATTATTTGAGTGCACAGTTACTTGTTTTTAAGACACAGACTGTAACTTCTGATCAATGGATGGCACATGTTCCTTAGAAGCAGAATTATGAGGATATGACATCTGGAAAGGTAAATCCTGTTGAAAATCGATGATATCTCCCTTTAAATCCGTAAATGTGTTATTGGATGTAATTTGTTTCCAAGATTCAATACTATTGGCAATCTTTCTCCCTTTAAAGAAACAAGCTTTTTCTTCAAGTAGAAATGAGGTTGATATCAGTAGAATAGGATAGTTTACTCAAAAGAGGTGTTGTTACCATTTCCTCCCGTATCGCTTTCCTTGAATGGACCTCTGTGGGAATCGGTTTTAATTTTGGCTTTGCTTGGGAGACAAAGCAGTCCAGTTAATCCGCCTCCTCTAACCTAAAAAAGGAGACCTGGAAGAGGAACTTCAAGCAGTAAAACCAGATAGCCTCAATCTGGCCTGCTGAAATGTTGTTTGTGTCAGAGTTCATAAGACGGTTTTTTGTTTTCAACTCTTGGATTACTTTTGGCAACTCATTCCTAAAAAGAAAATTTCCCAATTTCACGTTACGAGAACAGGTCTGTCTAAAATCTTGACTTAGATTGGATCTGAGTAACTCCCTTCTTTTACATGAGAGTTCTCTATTGACATGTCCCAAAGGAGCAGCAGAATCAATGATTTACGCAATCAAATGTTGATAATTGGGTGTTTCTCTTCTTATATAACTGAGGATATGGAACTGTAAATATAGCTTTATCCCCCCCATTTAGCATGTACCGGAAGTTTTCGCCAAATATCAGAATTGACCTTTGGTACAACGAAGGTTTCGCAATCAATCGGAATTTTTTTATTTGTTCAATAATTCTTTCCTCATACTATCAAACTTCGCTAGAAATTTTGCATTTCAAATCTTGGCACGTTGTTCTGAGAGGGTTGGACCAGCCTCATCATATCAAAGAGTTATCAATAGATTGTAACAACTCAGTGTTATCAACTGAGGGCTCATTACCCTGCTGATCAAAATGTCCACCCCCATAGAGACTGTCAGCTTCCTCTTCGGAGGATCTGATTATATCTCTTGCAGTTGCATGTAAGTCACCTAAATTATCTGTATGGACTGACCGAGCATCCAGATTTGGCACTGATAAAGCAGCCTTATTCTCAACGCACTGAGCAGGAGGTGTTTGCGCTGACTAAGCAGCAGGATTCTGTGCTGAGCTGGGCTGCTTACAGACTGTGCTGAGGTTAAACAGAGCCTTTTTGGAGGTGACACGCCATCATCCTGTGCGGTGAGTGGGGTGCTTGGATTATCAGCAAGAAGATGAGCAAGCATACTATTATTAGCATCTAAGCTACTGAGCAAGTTCCTTAAAACTGACAAAATAGCAAAGAGCTCGGGTGTTTGCCAGAAAAAAACATTAATTTCCGTTTCAGTTTTAGGAGGATTATAAAAGTATAATCGCCCTAATGAACTTATAATGAACTTAATTTGAAAATTCACCTTCTAAGTCGGAGGCCATTTCGGGCCAATTGCAAAACGCAAGTTTTAGTAAAACCCAATTAAGATATAACTATATACACTGGCAAACTGAAAAATATAAATATCAACTTATCCTTTATCCTTGCGACATTAAATCGCACGATGTTGCAATATTTTGAAGACTTTCGATCAACTTTAAATCCACAAATTTAAATCCAAAAAACTTTTAAACAACTGGCTAGCACGAGGCGTACACAACTGGTTAGCTCCTGTGCTGCCCATTCTCGTGCAGCTACGTAACGACGTAGCCTGATGGCGAAATAGAATGTCTATGCATTCGGTATCTGCACCTGTTTTAAGCATGCCAGCATCGATGTTGATAGTATTGAACCTTTGCCCTCTGTTGCTATTGATGGAATTCTCTTTGTAAAATGCTATTTGTCGTACCGTAGTTTAGCCTGAGGCCTCTTGCTTTAATTGTGATAGCTTTTTGGTGTGAACCTTATTTCTATGTTGCTCAATAAATGCCAAGTCTCCCTCCTCTAATTGTCTCTCGTCAAAGTTTGCCTTAACCATTAATCTCTTGTTGACAAAAAGTGCAAATGGAAATTTAAATCTTTTTAGGAATAGGTCAGGTAATTTTAATCAGCAAGATAGTATTTTTTCTCAATCATACTTTGGAACTAAATTGTAACCGGTCTCCTGTAGGAGTCTGTCTCTGTTTATACCTAGTTATGATACATCCATAATGAACTGTTGTCCGTATTGTTCAACTATGAGTAGCTGTATTCCTCTAAGTGCTGGTATAAGTTTACTATTAGAGTGGAGGAGCCGTGACGTCATGTTTGGTTAGCAACGCTGGTTCTGGTTCTAAACAAAGTTATCCCGTCGATAGTTACAAGGAGTATGGCGGCGTTCAAGATTACATATCTACTCTCTTTTTTCAATAATGGACCAAAATCCATAGATAGGGTGGAAATCACTACAAATCAGGTCACATACAGTCTTTGACATATATTAGCGGAATTGTTCATGGAGAAGTGCAAGCAAGCATGAAGGATAAAGTGTTTAAAGTAACGGTGAGTTCTTGATAGGCCTAAACTTCCTTGTTGACCAATTTAGTCCTTTCAAACGTTATTTCACAAATATCAATCTTGAAAACTAATTCGAAACTGTGCAATTTAGTATTTTCTTTTGATTCAAACAGATATACCTTGATGATGATTTAAAAATTACGGCTACAGAATGTCAATGTGCAAGGGGTAAACTGAAATGCAGCAGCCCTCTACATAACTTGCATTCACAATTTGGACACAACTGATACAGAGTGCCAGTGGAGAAAGCCAAGAAAAGTAAGCACTGAGTCCAAGGTAGCAATAAGCTTTTTCCATCTTCAAAACAGTATAGACCACTTTCATTTAATGATGAAAGTGCCAGATGATGAAGGCAGGGCCTGGTTATTAAATGAATTATCTGGGTATGGCATGTTTACATTATGGTGGCTGTTAAGTCCTGAACCTTATACTGACAGCATAAGTATTCCAGTTCCTATAATTGCTTATCTAATAGGATGTCAAGAGTTCCACTCCAAACATGCCAATGATAGAGTATCCTATTTCCAGGAAATGCTGAAATTGGACCCAGCAACAATTAATAAAGTTGCAATTGGCACAAAAGGTCAGCAGTATAATAATTAATGGCATGTCATAAGGAAGGGGAGAATCACTGCCAGCCACTTGGGTGCCATTCTGGAGGCCAAACGAGTAAATCCTTCTCTAGTCAAGCGTGTCTTTTAACTGTGACTACGGTAACCAGAATAACAATCGGCCGTTGAAACAAATGATTTCAAGTTACCGGTTTTGCCAACAAATTGATTCCCCCACGAGAGTATCTGATGGCTCAAAGTCCATGATTGATCTAGTATTATCAAATATGCCTCAGAATATTTGTAGGACTACCGTTCTACAGTCTTGCCTGACTGATCACAAAATGATAAGTATAATCAGAAAAATAAATAGCCTTAAAGGGGACGTCCGGACAACTTAGGCTTGGTCGAAATGCCTAGATGTGGTAATAAAGAAAACAAAAATATTTTGTTAAAATTTATCACCGTCTTTGCGTAATTAACACTAAAACTGCGAAATCTCTCCCGCGGGAGATTGAGCCTCGCTTTCGAGACTATGCACCGTGACGTAAGAGATGAATACTAGAATTTCCGAGTGTGAGAAAGTTGTGAAGTTTCAACTGCCACGCTGAACAAAGATGGTTGTTTGTGCAGCTTACACTTGCTTTATTAACAGCAACAATAAAGCAAAACCGTAAAATGATTATGGAAGGATAAAATTTGCTTTTCATAGTAACAAAGTCAACAATTACTGGAAAAGTTTGCCGGAGGAGATAGTAAATGCACCAAGAAGAAACAGCTTGAAGAATCGAATAGACAAGTATTATAAAAACAAAACATTCACCAAAGACTTTGTGTATTTCTCAACAACACACAAATAATTAATATATCGTAATGATATCAGCTCGGGTAACAGTGATGGGCTTTCTTGATCATCGTTTCAAAATTGCCCCACTGCTCTCCTTTATATTCGTGTGATTCCTGTAGGAATTTGCAATAAGCTATGAGCCTATGCAAAAATTAATAAGTGTGAGTGTAAGTAAGTTATAAACATACAATTTGCTTCGTTGGATTTGTGTTCTATCAATTAAACCACTTTACAGCAAAAGCTCTCTACTCCTTTCGGCTTTGGGACACATCAATTGCATTCACACCTTTTAAGGATTGCCACAGGTAAAATATAAGACGGAACAATAAACGAGTCGAAAAATAAACGGCTAGTCATATCGATAATACGGTGGCCAGGCAAAATAAAAGATCTTTGACAAAAATGAAAACAACCCTTGACTTAATAGTAACTACCAGTCAGTGTTTCCAACCCATTCAAAGTTAATATCTTCATCTCCACTTTCGCTTGATTCTGATTCATGAACGACGTCCGCCGATGTTCTGTTAGGCCAACCATGTCCAAGAATTTATCTTGCTGCAGCTTGGTTTCTATTTCTACCAGCACCAGGCAGTGGCTCAAAATGGACGGGATGTATCTCTTTTTCATCTGCTTCGATAGCTCCGTAGTCAAATTCCTCGCTAATGCTTCCCACTTTCAATTTTTACTCGCCTGTTTCACGCTCAATCACTTGGTGCCTTGTCTCAAACCAATATTCATCTCTGACGTCACAAAAGCGCGTTTAACGTAGCGCGGGTGATCCCGTCCTTTCACCAAAATGGCCAGCAACCGGCAAAATTGGCGATTTTAAGTCCTATTATCTCGAAATCCGTTTGAGATATCAAAATTTCAATTTTAAATCCAGATTCCCCATGCAAAAATGTACAAAATAAGCCTAAGTTATTTTTACGTTGCAGGTCCCCTTTAAAGTAAAGCCCTGTGCGGTAGCATACAGTAATTACAAAAATTATAAAAAAGAAAAGCTTCAACAAAATCAATTGAACGCCCCATGGGAACATGTTTATAAAGCACAGGATGCAGAGAGGGCATACAACATATTTGAAAGCATTTTGGTTACAGTTTTTGATAACATCGCGCCTTTGAAACAGAAAAAGATTCGTTGGTTGAGCTGTCCATGGAGAATGCCTGAGATTTTAAAGCTAATAAGAAGACGAGATTACCACCTCAGGAGGGCCAAACAAAGTGGCAATGACAACAACGGGCAGCAATACTGACAATTTCGAAAAAAAGTGAGCTCTAGCATGAGGAAAAGTAAGACCATGTACAATAAAAGTCTACTGGAGGAAAATGCTAAAAATCCGAAACAGTTTTGGTACCTTTACAAAAAAATATATCCATTGAAAGAAAATGCATCATCCGTTTTATCAGCACTTAAAGTTAATGGAAAATTAGAAACTACAAAACAAGGCATAGCCTCCACCTTTTGTAAATATTTTGCAACCAATGCTGAAAAGTTGTGCAATAGTTTACGATGACAGTATACCTGGGAAAATGACAATGCTCTAGACCATGCAAATTCTTATTTCAAGTTTCATTTGGTTTCAAAAGAGAGGGGACGAGGCTCCTTGCGCAAATAAAATCATCAAAAGCACTAGGTCATGATAACTTTCCTCCAAGGTTTTTAAAGGATGGGGCACTATCAACCTATGGCTCATATAATAAATCTATCACTTAGGGTAGCTGTAGTCCCTGGAAATATCAAGATTGCAAAGGTTGTTCCTCTCGTTAAATCTGGCAGTAAAATTTTGTTGAAAATTACCGTCCAATTTGGTACTTCCAGCTTTGTCGAAGATTTTCGAAAAAACAGTCTATGATCAGCTATCCAACTATTAAGAAGACAATAATCTCTTAACGACATCCCAGTTTGGATTCAGGAAAAGGTATAACACTGAACTTGCCGTGACTTTGTTCACAGATCATATTCGCCAGTCTATGGATCAAGGCAAGCTCACTGGTGCAGTTTTCATAGACTTGCAAAAAGCCTTTGACACAGTGAGCACTCCATACTTTTATCAAAGCTCCCATTCCATGGCATCAAGGGTACTGAGCTACTGTAGATAAATAGCTATCTGTCAAACCATTATCAGTTTTTCCAGTGTGGAACTGCTAAATCCGAATCACAATTGGTGAATATGGAGTACCCCAAGGCTCAGTTCTTGTTATTTTTTATGCTAAGAGTGTGGGCTTATGACCAAAAAAAATCAAAAGAAATTCAAGGCATCGATGATCATTTTCAAATGCCTGCAGGGAACTTCTATCCCAAATTTTGAATCATATGTTGATCAAGTGGATCATACGTACTACACAAGAGGAAATTCATCGACACTGCACCTTCTAAAAATCAGAACAGAGGCTGCAAGAAAGTCGTTTAAGTTTCAAGATTTTTCTTGCTACAACAAAGTCCCAATTAACATTCGAAAGTTAAACTTATTAGTTCTGTTCAAGCATCAGTTTAAGAAACAAATTTATTAAACAACTAGGCCATATTAATTAACATTTTAAACTATTTTAAACGATTTTAACTTTTGCTTTACATTTCTAAATTTTAGATTGTGAAACTTAATATTGTACTTAACTTAACTTTTTGTGAAATACTTTTGTTTGCAACGGGATCCTTGCTGATAACAGTGCCTTTTGGCACTGAAAAGGTTTAACCTGTATAAAAATTTCTATAATCATTATTATCATTAATATGACCTGTCTTGGGTAAAGTCAAATTTCTGGGGCACCCAATACGAGAGAGAAGCAGCAGACAGCTTCAGTCAGACCACATGAGAAGCTGTAAGAAGTACTGGTTTGATTATTTGGCTGGATGAATCAGGTTTGTTAGGGGCTTCACCTGATGGACTTATAGGGGAGCAGGCCCTTCTTGAAGTGAAATGCCCATATTCACTACACCATGATATGGTAGAACAAGGGCTAAATAAAAAGGAGTTTTTCCTTAAAAAATGAAGGTCTTTATATTTTGAAAACTGACCATCATTACTGGCATCAGGTTAAATAAAAGCCTTTGCTACTTTGTAGTTTAGTCAACAAAAGACATTGAAGTATTGAAAATCACTAGAGATGATGCTTGGTGCCAAAATTTAACAATTTTGAAACAATTTTACTTCAAAAACATATTTCTTTTGTAATGTGAAGCACTGTAAAATAGATAAATAATTCAATAATTAAAGTTCTCAAAAACACAATTATTTAAAAAAGTGCATGAAACTTTATTCCTGTAGAACACTCTTTTATCAATGGTAATTGAAGGTTTATGAGGGCAGCAACCGTTTTTTAGTGCTTGACATTTTGTCAACATGCTCACGCCAGCTAAACATTTCTATACTTTTCAGTATGGCAACAAAATCTGCCTTATCATAGTGCCAGATCCTGCAGATATAAAGAGGTAACGATATTTTTGATACGGAAAGTTTCCCATAAATAATTTGGTGATGACACTGCTCATTGAAGATCAATCTCAGCCGGTATTGGCACAAATAATTTTACCCTTGTTTTTAATATCATTTTTCCACCACTGAGTTGATCTACAGTTGTAATCACCTGTAATGACCACACAATAAGGATCTTCATTTAAAATAGCATTAGCTCAAATTTCATTCTAAAAATATCAAATTTGTTCTGATCCAGAATAGGACTTCTATAGATTACGGCGAAAAAGTACTTCTTCCTGTTTATTTGACTCTCATACACAATGCATTTGGGGATGGTCACTAGATCAAAACGTCTTTTTCAGATAAAACTTGGCTTTGTGGTGAAAAAAAATGAAAGAAAAGCATTATAAATTACAATTGCATTAGTACCATTTGAAGGTATTGCCATAGACTAGATAAATAACAAACTCGCATTCTAAATAGCAATGCTATTAGTACCATTTGAAGGTATTGCCATAGACTAGATAACTAACAAACTCGCATGATAAATAGCACTGCTCTTACTACCATTTGAGGGTATTGCCATGGACTAGATAAATAACAAACTTGCATTATAAATAGCACTGCTCTTACTACCATTTGAAGGTATTGCCATAGACTAGATAAATAACAAACTCGCATTATAAATAGCAATGCTATTAGTACCATTTGAAGGTATTGCCATAGACTAGATAAATAACAAACTCGCATTATGAATAGCAATGCTATTAGTACCATTTGAAGGTATTGCCATAGACTAGATAAATAATAAACTCGCATTATAAATAGCAATGCTATTAGTACCATTGGAAGGTATTGCCCTAGACTAGATAAATAACAAACTCGCAATATAAATAGCAATGCTATTAGTACCATTTGAAGGTATTGCCATAAACTAGATAAATAACAAACTAGCATTATGAATAGCACTGCTCTTACTACCATTTGAGGGTATTGCCATAGACTAGATAACTAACAAACTCGCATGATAAATAGCACTGCTCTTCCTACCATTTGAAGGTATTGCCATAGACTAGATAGCTAACAAACTTGCATTATAAATAGCACTGCTCTTACTACCATTTGAAGGTATTGCCATAGACTAGATAACTAACAAACTCGCATTATAAATAGCACTGCTCTTACTACCATTTGAAGGTATTGCCATAGACTGGATAACTAACAAACTCGCATTATAAATACCACTGCTCTTACTACCATTTGAAGGTATTGCCATCGACTAGATAACTAACAAACTCGCATTATAAATAGCACTGCTCTTACCACCATTTGAAGGTATTGCCATAGACTAAATAACTAACAAACTCGCATTATAAATAGCACTGCTCTTACTACCATTTGAGGGTATTGCTATAGACTAGATAAATAACAAACTTGCATGATAAATAGCAATGCTATTAGTACCATTTGAAGGTATTGCCATAGACTAGATAACTAACAAACTCGCTTGATAAATAGCACTGCTCTTACTACCATTTGAAGGTATTGCCATAGACTAGATAACTAACAAACTCGCATTATAAATAGCACTGCTCTTACTACCATTTGAAGGTATTGCCATAGACTAGATAACTAACAATCTCACATGATAAATAGCACTGCTCTTACTACCATTTGAAGGTATTGCCGTAGACTGGATAGCTAACAAACTCGCATTATAAATAGCACTGCTCTTACTACCATTTGAAGGTATTGCCATAGACTAGATAACTAACAAACTCGCATTATAAATAGCACTGCTCTTACTACCATTTGAAGGTATTGCCATAGACTGGATAACTAACAAACTCGCATTATAAATACCACTGCTCTTACTACCATTTGAAGGTATTGCCATCGACTAGATAACTAACAAACTCGCATTATAAATAGCACTGCTCTTACCACCATTTGAAGGTATTGCCATAGACTAAATAACTAACAAACTCGCATTATAAATAGCACTGCTCTTACTACCATTTGAGGGTATTGCTATAGACTAGATAAATAACAAACTTGCATTATAAATAGCACTGCTCTTACTACCATTTGAAGGTATTGCCATAGACTAGATAAATAACAAACTCGCATTATAAATAGCAATGCTATTAGTACCATTTGAAGGTATTGCCATAGACTAGATAAATAACAAACTCGCATTATGAATAGCAATGCTATTAGTACCATTTGAAGGTATTGCCATAGACTAGATAACTAACAATCTCACATGATAAATAGCACTGCTCTTACTACCATTTGAAGGTATTGCCGTAGACTGGATAGCTAACAAACTCGCATTATAAATAGCACTGCTCTTACTACCATTTGAAGGTATTGCCATAGACTAGATAACTAACAAACTCGCATTATAAATAGCACTGCTCTTACTACCATTTGAAGGTATTGCCATAGACTGGATAACTAACAAACTCGCATTATAAATACCACTGCTCTTACTACCATTTGAAGGTATTGCCATCGACTAGATAACTAACAAACTCGCATTATAAATAGCACTGCTCTTACCACCATTTGAAGGTATTGCCATAGACTAAATAACTAACAAACTCGCATTATAAATAGCACTGCTCTTACTACCATTTGAGGGTATTGCTATAGACTAGATAAATAACAAACTTGCATTATAAATAGCACTGCTCTTACTACCATTTGAAGGTATTGCCATAGACTAGATAAATAACAAACTCGCATTATAAATAGCAATGCTATTAGTACCATTTGAAGGTATTGCCATAGACTAGATAACTAACAAACTCGCATTATGAATAGCAATGCTATTAGTACCATTTGAAGGTATTGCCATAGACTAGATAAATAATAAACTCGCATTATAAATAGCAATGCTATTAGTACCATTGGAAGGTATTGCCCTAGACTAGATAAATAACAAACTCGCAATATAAATAGCAATGCTATTAGTACCATTTGAAGGTATTGCCATAAACTAGATAAATAACAAACTAGCATTATGAATAGCACTGCTCTTACTACCATTTGAGGGTATTGCCATAGACTAGATAACTAACAAACTCGCATGATAAATAGCACTGCTCTTCCTACCATTTGAAGGTATTGCCATAGACTAGATAGCTAACAAACTTGCATTATAAATAGCACTGCTCTTACTACCATTTGAAGGTATTGCCATAGACTAGATAACTAACAAACTCGCATTATAAATAGCACTGCTCTTACTACCATTTGAAGGTATTGCCATAGACTGGATAACTAACAAACTCGCATTATAAATACCACTGCTCTTACTACCATTTGAAGGTATTGCCATCGACTAGATAACTAACAAACTCGCATTATAAATAGCACTGCTCTTACCACCATTTGAAGGTATTGCCATAGACTAAATAACTAACAAACTCGCATTATAAATAGCACTGCTCTTACTACCATTTGAGGGTATTGCTATAGACTAGATAAATAACAAACTTGCATGATAAATAGCAATGCTATTAGTACCATTTGAAGGTATTGCCATAGACTAGATAACTAACAAACTCGCTTGATAAATAGCACTGCTCTTACTACCATTTGAAGGTATTGCCATAGACTAGATAACTAACAAACTCGCATTATAAATAGCACTGCTCTTACTACCATTTGAAGGTATTGCCATAGACTAGATAACTAACAATCTCACATGATAAATAGCACTGCTCTTACTACCATTTGAAGGTATTGCCGTAGACTGGATAGCTAACAAACTCGCATTATAAATAGCACTGCTCTTACTACCATTTGAAGGTATTGCCATAGACTAGATAACTAACAAACTCGCATTATAAATAGCACTGCTCTTACTACCATTTGAAGGTATTGCCATAGACTGGATAACTAACAAACTCGCATTATAAATACCACTGCTCTTACTACCATTTGAGGGTATTGCCATCGACTAGATAACTAACAAACTCGCATTATAAATAGCACTGCTCTTACCACCATTTGAAGGTATTGCCATAGACTAAATAACTAACAAACTCGCATTATAAATAGCACTGCTCTTACTACCATTTGAGGGTATTGCTATAGACTAGATAAATAACAAACTTGCATGATAAATAGCAATGCTATTAGTACCATTTGAAGGTATTGCCATAGACTAGATAACTAACAAACTCGCTTGATAAATAGCACTGCTCTTACTACCATTTGAAGGTATTGCCATAGACTAGATAACTAACAAACTCGCATTATAAATAGCACTGCTCTTACTACCATTTGAAGGTATTGCCATAGACTAGATAACTAACAATCTCACATGATAAATAGCACTGCTCTTACTACCATTTGAAGGTATTGCCGTAGACTGGATAGCTAACAAACTCGCATTATAAATAGCACTGCTCTTACTACCATTTGAAGGTATTGCCATAGACTAGATAACTAACAAACTCGCATTATAAATAGCACTGCTCTTACTACCATTTGAAGGTATTGCCATAGACTGGATAACTAACAAACTCGCATTATAAATACCACTGCTCTTACTACCATTTGAAGGTATTGCCATCGACTAGATAACTAACAAACTCGCATTATAAATAGCACTGCTCTTACCACCATTTGAAGGTATTGCCATAGACTAAATAACTAACAAACTCGCATTATAAATAGCACTGCTCTTACTACCATTTGAGGGTATTGCTATAGACTAGATAAATAACAAACTTGCATGATAAATAGCAATGCTATTAGTACCATTTGAAGGTATTGCCATAGACTAGATAACTAACAAACTCGCTTGATAAATAGCACTGCTCTTACTACCATTTGAAGGTATTGCCATAGACTAGATAACTAACAAACTCGCATTATAAATAGCACTGCTCTTACTACCATTTGAAGGTATTGCCATAGACTAGATAACTAACAATCTCACATGATAAATAGCACTGCTCTTACTACCATTTGAAGGTATTGCCCTAGACTAGATAAATAGCAAACTTGCTTGATAAATAGCAATGCTACTAGTACCATTTGAAGGTATTGCCATAGACTAGAGAAATAACAAACTCGCATTATAAATAGCAATGCTACTAGTACGATTTGAAGGTATTGCCATAGACTAGATAAATAACAAACTCGCATTATAAATAGCAATGCTACTAGTACCATTTGAAGGTATTGCCATAGACTAGATAAATAAAAAACTCGCATTATGATTAGCACTGCTCTTACTACCATTTGAAGGTATTGCCATAGACTAGATAAATAACAAACTTGCATGATAAATAGCAGTGCTACTAGTACCATTTGAAGGTATTGCCATAGACTAGATAACTAACAAACTCGCATGATAAATAGCAATGCTATTAGTACCATTTGAAGGTATTGCCATAGAAAAGATAAACACCAAACTAGCGCGATAAATAGCAATGGTATTAGTACCGTTTGAAGGTATAGCCATAGACTAGATAAATAACAAACTCGCATTATAAATAGCAATGCTACTAGTACCATTTGAAAGTATTGCCATAGACTAGATAAATAACAAACTCGCATTATAAATAGCAATGCTATTAGTACCATATGAAGGTATTGCCATAGACTATATACAAACTTGCATGATAAATAGCAATGGTAGTAGTAATATAGACCAGAAACAATTCTTAAGCTAACCTGCTTTCCTGCCTCACATTTATTGCAGTACATTTTGTTGAAGAGGCAGCATGTAAAAGCCATCAAAATGTCATCTGCATCAAAGGGTAAGCGACAGGTGCAATTGATGCTGAAGGTGACAAGGCTCCCCATTCTTCGCTCTCTAACTAAACTACTTTGTGGAAATGGTGTTACTTCACCCTCTGTCAAACAGTTAAGCAAGTGTTTCTGTATTCATGAGGTTTTTTATATCAAGCGTTTTGATTGGAGAACTGCAACCGATGGGGGATGCCAGAGTCTCAAAGGTCTCAGCCTGGTGATTGGTTGTTTAAATGAATATCTAATGCCTTTGACATAACAATTGTTATAGTGAGCAATCAAATTCTTGGCGGTTGTTGTATCTGCCGACACTTTGTTTTTCAGAGCAAAACATAATGGCCGGTTGATATCTTTAGTAAACACCAAAACCACCTCCTATGAGAACGAGAACGGCAATTCTCGTTTTCAATTATCGCCGACCGAATGGTGCGGAACGACTTTTCTTGCCCGAGACGAATGTTATCCAAGGTAAGAAGTGTTGATGTCTAATTTAAAAGTTCACGCTAACCCGTATTGAGTTCCGTGAGGGTAAAGGTTTTGCGAAATTTTGGTTGTGCCTTTCGAGAGGGAGGGAGAAGAAGGGTGAACACCCTGGCAGATTTGAACAAATGATAGGGCTCTCCAAAAACTCCAGATGCAGATAAAAAAGCAACCGTTTGGGAGGTGTTACTGACCTGCTTGGTCGTGAGTTGTCGTTGGGTGACCATGGTAGACAACAATTACGCAATAGTTCCACATGAATAAGTTTTTGTTTATTCTTTTTTATTTTGGATTCACTCAATCTGGGAAATAATCCCAACTTGTTGGCTGCTAGATCCCTCAGCACATGATGTCACATTTTGGCTTGGTTAAATGAAACTGTCGAAGGAATATCCTTGCTGCCTAGGATATACTGAATGAAGGCAAGTGTAAAGAGACCACAGTTCTTTTCACACACAAATGTGGCATCTATCTGATAGTCCACGTTTATTTTTACGACAAGAAAAAACAATGGAAGGGCATATCTCATTGTCCGGTACGTTGCATCGAGGAAAGCCATCTCATTAACGTAACGATTGAGCAGTCGTTGTTGCCACTTTGTTTGGTTCACAAATAGGATGGAATTTGAATTTTGTCTTTTATTTTAACCTATTCTTCATCATATGCTTCACTATCGTTATCATCAAACGCATTTGTTTTGCGAGCAACAACTAAGCTCACTTTTGGTCTACAAGGGGATGGATCTTCTCCTTTCCATTGTTGTATTTTATCTATCAAGCAATCCCGGTCTATCAAAGATCTTCTCAATTTCTGAGTTGCTTTGATGATGTGATTGCCAATGGACTTTAGGCCTAGGGAAATATCGTTTGTTACTTTTCGCTGGTAAGTCATTCTCTCCAAACAAATCTTTCTTAACGAAAACTTCAAGATGATTTTGTTATTAAATATTTTCCAAGCACGGGCCACCCATATTTCATATTTAACCTTTATTCCAAGAAAAAAGACTTGGGCCGACCTGAACTCGTAAAATTTGAAATTCTTCCCTTTTTGTCAGGAGTGTGATTGGGTAGCTTCTGGCAAGATTTAGACTAGTTTAACATTGTGTGTAGCTATTCATAAATAAGATGTAAAGTCTGTATTATTTTATTAATTTAGATATAGCAGAAAGTTAGTAATATATTGTGCATGTTTACAGATTCAATCCTATAGCTGTAAACAATCAATTGCTCTGAATTGCTCTTAATTTGTTTAAGTTGACTATTTTATTATTGGGCAATATATAGATAGACTATAAAGATGGCAAAACTGAACAGTCATGATACATGCATTCCTTGTGATAACATATGCTGAACAGGGGTGCAGTGGGAGCTGGATTTTTCGAGCGGCTAAAGACATAATTTTTCCGATGAGTTGTAGTTTTTCCAAAAATTTCTGATAAGTTTCTTGAAGTAAAAATGATGTATATTTATAGATCAGGCATGTCGTGCAATCTAGTTTATGCTTGTAGTGAAAGCTGGTCATTGATTTATCCTTAATTCCTTATTCGCACAAGCACTTTTGTTTTTACCCACACAATGATTTTTCCTACTAATTATCTTACAAAACTTCTGTTTTTCTTAGTAACTACTTTATTGCTTTGCTCCTTTCTTCTCCTTTTGTTTTAAGTTCTATTAATCGCACTTAACAACTTTTCAGTATGCATATAAAATTTATTCTGCTTTCTTTCAGTTTAGAACAAGATTTAAATCACGTCAACAAATGTTTTTCTTCTCTGCTGGTTTTCTCCTAGTTGAAAAGTTTGGCCAGCTGACATCTTTTAATATTAAGTCAATACTCATCAACAAAATTTACTAAACTGGTGACTGAGCCTAGAGGTTTGTTCCGTTCATCGTCAACGTTCTTCCTTTTCGCTCGCCATCATACATATTTGCGATCAATTTCTCCTTGTTTACATTCGTCACTTCAACACGGACGTGTCAATATGAGCACCACATCGCAAGCTACAAACGACGTTCCTCCTGCTGCTCAATCCTCAACCGCCATGGCTGCTCCTGTTGCTGCTGCTGCTGTCGCCGCAGTGAGTTTTAAAATTCTGTCCTATGGGCCCAACGACCCCATGGTATGGTTCGTGCAAGAAGACGCCCAATTCATCACACATAACATTACGGCTCAGGAAACTAAATACACTTACTTTATTGCGTCCTTACAGCCGGAAGTTGCACAGGAAACTCACTATTTGCTCATAACTCCGCCAACCAACCAACCTTTTGACCAGCTCAAAGCGGAGCTCATCAACCACACATCAGCTTCCGAGCAGAAACGTCTTCGCCAGCTTTTAATTGCTGAAGAACTCGGCGATAGAAAACCATCCCCACTCCTTTGCAGAATGCGTCAACTACTGGCAGATAACTGTTTTGCAGATAACATTCTGCGCCAACAATTACCCCAGAATGTGCTGCTTTTCCTCGCCTATTCACCAGACACCTTATCCATTGGCATTTTATCCACTCTTGCAGACAGAATTTTGGAAGTTGCCACTGTTCCTCCATCTCCTTCAACAGAGCTAACAAATAAGTGCCTCAACTGTGTAGCCTAGCAACCTTATGGTTATCCACGTGGTCCCAGCCCTGTAGCCTCCCATTCTCCTCGTCTGTGATCATCTAGTGGCCGACGTCAAGCTGTCCCTCACTGTTGCTACCATTGGCATTTTGTTGCTGCCGCCTGCAATTGCCTACCACCATGCACATTCACAACACCAACACCCATTGCTGAGCAACAGAAAAATTTCCCGGCCAGCAACTAGTGGCAACACGTCTCACTGGCCAAAACCAAAAAAGTCACCTTTTCTTTGTTATTGACCAACCCATTGGCATGCGTTTTCTCGTTGACACAGGCGCTGATGTTAGTTGTATTCCGCCATTTCTTTCTGAAAAGCATGATCCTTCGCCTACCATTCTGCAAGCCATCAACAATTCGCCAATTCCAGCTTATGGTGAAAAATCAATTGCCCTTGATTTAGGACTTGGTCGTAAAATGCGCTGGAGTTTCCTCATTGCGGATGTAGCAGTTGCCATCCTTGGTGCTTATTTTCTTGCCAGTTTTGGCTTGAAAGTGGATATGCGCCATAGGAAACTCATTGACACCAATACAATTTTACAAGACTCCAATTTTTCTCTACCTCCAGCTTTCAGCACAAGCCCTAGCAAGAACTTTGATGGTTGAACACCAATCAACGATTTTTCCTAGCATAGTGCTCTAAAACTTCCACTGTTATGGGGAACGGATTCATGTACTCTTGAATAATAATGAATAATGATGAAAATTATTTGTCCGTTTAACATTAAGGTAAGGGGCCCATTAGGTTTTTTGTCTGTAAATCAAATGTCACTGCATAGAATAGGGGCGTCGACTTCTGCGATAAGGGGCGCCAAATCAGTAGCAGAGCTGCAAAGAGCACCTGCCCTGCTAAATTCGCCACTGCATAACCAAAAATGCATAGATCCGTCAGTGATTCATGGAAAATGTAAACATGTTGAGTTAGATTTTTGGTGCCCGTTTTACAAGCGTCTTCCCCTGCATTTTTTGCGTGCTGGTGTCTAGCCTGGGTCTAGTGAACAGGCTATGAGGTATAGTGATATCAATTGTGTTGCGTCCTGTATCTGCAATTGATAGTGATTTTGGTGTCAGGTAGGCATTATCTAAAAATTTGCGGTAGAGGACAGGTGAAATAGTTGGCATCCGAATAATTATTTTTTTCAAACATTATTTTGATTATTTTGTTTGCAGTGTTTCCAGATTATACAAAAAACTTACTGACATGCAATCACTACTTGGTGCATCTGGCAATCTAGGTATAAACATTGATTTGCTCATTGCTTTGGTTGAAAGAAAGCACTGCAGATGTGTTAAATTGTTACTTCTGCTTGCATTCTATACAATTTTTCCAATAGATTCAAACAATCTCCTTTTAATTTAGAAGGGTGTTTACCATTAAAAATTTTTTTTTCGAATGCAGGCAACCTACCAAGATCTCAAATATTTGTATGTGGATGGAAGACCAAAGAATAGGTTTTTGGTTCAGGAAATCAAGACTTTCTACAGCCGCATTTCAAAGGAGAAGGACGATCATGACTCAAAGACCCTCTGTTTGTCGAATGAAACCTTAAAGATTAGAGGCAGCTTGACAAACAGCGAAGGAGACGGAAAAGGCTGCTTGGTATGTTCTTGCAGAGGCTTGTCAACCGAAATGGAGCTTGTAACCAGGTAATGATTCGATTTTTTAGCAATGAAATTCAACATCCACAGCTTACAAATAGTTATTCCTTATAAAGAAAGCAAATATTAGTAAATTTTGGCTACTTCATGGTACTTGATATTCGTGTTAGTGAGACTAGAAAAAACTTGAAAAATTTCGAAAAATCGCCCTTAACAGAAAGCTAAGGCTATTGTTAACAGCTGAAACTTCTACATGATACGGTCAAGCAACTTCATACATCGCACCAGGGGCCATGCCTCACTATATAAGTTGGTCGTGCCCATGAACCTTTTTTCCAAGAAACTTGAAATTGCTTTATTGTTTTGAAGTTGGGTAATTTAGGATCAACAAAACAGCAATCTAAAATAGCATCATGTCTACACTGTTGAGGGCAAAATAACTGAGGACAGTGCCTAACCCCTCCCCTCCCTTGTGACACATGTGAGCAGCATTCTTCTGATTCATAGAAACCAGGCATGAAAAGAAAAAAAAAGGGTGTCGTTAGCCCCTTGCTTCTATATACCTTGGGTTTTACTTGTTTTATCTTCGATCACAAAATATGCGGACAAGATTTATGCAAAATAGACCTATATATAGCCAATTTGTATCCCAGCCTTCTATGGTATTTCGCCTGGGCAACATAATTGCTATCAACTGAAATATTTCGGTTCTATCACGACTTCATTTCTAAAGTCAACTTGTAAAAGATAATATGAATACATCACAGATTTTTAAAAAGGTCATCTCCAAATCTACTTACCATTACAAATTTTTTTCCAAGGTTAATTCCCATAGTATAAACTTCGGGGAAAACATTGGTGGTTACCGCTTCTCATTGGCATTTGCCTTGGCCTGCCTTTTGTAGTTGTCGACATGGACGGCAAAGGAGCAAGAATGTGGTATGCGTATCTTCTTCTTATTAACATAACAGTGGTTCTCAATCGTCAGTGAAGCAAACATTCTTCTTTTCTATGGGTCTAAAAATGTGTGGAAGTCATTGAAGCAGCATTCACTATGGCCAAGATGCTGCATCCGTCAAACATGACCTGCTGTTGTCAGGAGGCAATCAAACCACATCAGGGACGTCAATGTAAGCAACATTTGTTTAAATAAAGCAAGGTCGGACACAGAATATTTTCACCGTTTCATAGTTCGATGAAATAGATGTGCTATTAAGCATAAACACAGAGTAAGATATATTCTAAAGATATAGTATTTCTTTCTTTCTTTATCTTTACAGCACTCAAATCCTTGATGCACCAAAAAGTTCAATCTTCTGTTGCTGCTCAATGATGTAACAAACTTTGCCTCATTGGTTGAGCTTTTGTTACAATTTCACGAAGGGCTAAAACAAGGCTGGATCAAAAGAGGATTAGACAGTCCTAGAACTTGTGGCCTAGTCATGTCTGCACATTCACCTGAACCAGAGAGGTTTGTTTTCAATACCTTATAATTTTCAAACCTAATTCCACTGTACTTTGTAATAAAGAACTACTTGGGACTTACTATGGTTTAGACATGGTAATAGTAGTAGTAATGAATTAGAAATAGAAATAATGATATATATAATAATAGTAGTTTGGAAATTGTAATCGTAATCGAAAAAATTGATTTAAATAGTTATATTCTACCCTGTACGGAACATTTGTAAAGCTGTAGACCTTGTTGCAAGACGAGATTTTGGAGGCTAAGCACCATATTCAAATAGATGATGTGAAGGAACGACAATAAATTTTTTATAGTATTTACTGACACTTAACAAGGCGGGTGCACTAGTGGAGGTAGTGTTACCAATGATCAAGGAGAAAGAGCAAGAATATATTCTTACAAAGCTCGAGAAAAATAAAATTACTAAGATTGCCGAAGAAGAAATACATGTGAGTTTACATTTTTACATTTCCAGAATTAAAGGGTAGTTTCCCCCTGCGCGTGGGCCGTGGACGATACAAGGAATGAAAAATTTTATATAGAGTGGCGATCTATCAAAGCATTTGAAGAAAGGAGAAATATTTACATTGCGATGCTGAATTGGATCTTAAGAATCATAACCATCGTGATCTTGAATTTCTCGGTACACACTACATGGATTTTGTCAAATTTTTAGATACTCACGTGGCTTAATTGGTAAACAACCGTAAAGGTTGCCAGCACTGGGAAATATGTTACCTCCTTGGCTGCGAAGGCATCTATTTTTGCAGATGAATTTCTTGACGTTTCCAAAGTGGTAAGGATTAATTAATCTATGCCTGTACAACATGATTTTATTTGGAGGCATACAATGAAGACGTTAATTGGATTTTTGTCTAGCACCCTTATGTCAGGACATTGCAATATGCCAAATTACGAATTATGAAGTCAGATTTGATATCATTGACACCGATTTTCCATTGATACAAACAAGTTTATTTGAAAAAAATGCTTTATATTTTATCAGATCATAGAGAGGCACAAACCCACATCGTTCTTTATTAGAGAGATTTCGTTGGAGATAACTAGTAGAATAAATGATAAAATGTCAAATAGATGCCTACCCCCCAAATAACCCATTAAACTGTACAGAAAAAAGGAAAAGTTATTTCTGTCTAACTTCCCTTTGATGCCTTCCAATGTGTGATTGTCTAATGCACAATTTGTGTGTCAACTTTAGGAGCTACAACAGGAACTGAGCAAGATCGGAAAGCATTAACCTGCTCTATGCCATTTGCAAGGAGCAACAAATGCAGCATTGAAGAGCAAGGAAAGTGGGACAAGGAGAAGACTGTTTGGCTCAAAGGTAATTTGAGGCAATTTTGCATGAAGCTGATGTCTGTATGACTAGCGATGGCAATTATATTTACTACTTCTACAGGTATAAATTGTGATCATTGTATCGTTTTTTCTCTCTAGCACACCAAATTCCATTACAATGGTTTTCGCCGGCATTAGAAGATTGGTTACATTTCGGTAAGGAATAACTTTTGATCTGGCAAAGGAATGGTCAATAGCTCTTAGTTGTTCTCTGCCAATATTGTTTTTTCGTATTTTGACACATTTCTTGTACTTTAAGGAATCAATGGCGGTGCACCGCCGGAAACAGCGCAAGCAGCCTCCATTCTAAAACCGTTCGAAGAGCATGTTGAGTGCCTAGAAGCAATCTATGAACAGATGAGGGAATGAGTGATGAGCAAATGTTGCTAAATACATCTAGCAAATTTTATCTACATGAATAAGGAATAGGAACTACAAGTTGGAACAAATAAACAGTAAAGTATTGTCCCACCATGCACTATCTGTTAACATAGCACAAAGGGCCTCTATTTCAAACCGTCAAATTTATCCCCATTGTGTTTCCACCATTGGAAGAAAGAGATCCAAATTAATGTGGAAACTGTATGGATAAGTTTACGTATAAAATAGTTAGTACGCTAGGTTGTCCAAAAAACTCATCTCCTTTTTCATGACATGACCACTTTATTTTAGGTGACGAATTTCTTGCCAGGGAGGAAGAAATTCAAGATGAGGAAGAATTATTATTGGTAAACTAGAAGCATATGACGTGCCCATTTTCAGAACCTTTTCATTTTCAGAATTGCAATAATACAACCTTTCGATAAACTAAGAAACAAACGTTATTCATGTTATTTGTAAGTGTATTTTGTTCATAAATCCACACTTGCTTTATTTTTTCATTCCAAAGTCTTATTCTAAACCACTTGAATTTGAGGGTTTTGTATCACCAGAAACCAAGCATCGTCTTAATGGCTTTACCCCAAGAACGAGAATGGGTTTCAAAGAGGTACATTAATACATTTGTTTTAAGGCATTCAATTTACTGAATTTCCATACAGCTTTGTTTCTATAACCCTTTATTTTACATGCTGCAGTATAGCTGTACACAACTGCAGAGTTGCCTCTTTTATGTTCAATGGTTTCTATTGGTACAGGGTCTTGCCTATGCTGTCAAAAAAATGCGCACGGAGGACAATCAGCAAACCTGTCTTTCCGAAGCAATCTTTCTGAAGCGGAGATGGACGATGAGACGGAGATCGGTAAAGGGCGCTGTATGCCAAAACAGCAACTTTTCCCCACTGGCACGATTGGGATTCTACGATGTGGTTTGCAAGCACATTATCATATTATTGGTTGTGCTATTCCAAATAATATCCTCTTTGTTCAAGATAAGAGATCAAATCAGGGACCTAGCCAGGGGGAGCCATGGGGCTTCCCCCTTTGAAGAGAAAAATATATTGTTGTTCAATCCAAAGTGGAATCTTAGAATCTTCTTCATAACCAAGTAGCATTCTAAACAGATTCCCAGAAGTATGAATTAATTCAATGTAAGAAAGTTGTAATTTGTCTGCATCCAGCACTGCCATTATGTCTCAGCTTGGACATGGCTATTTGATTTAGTCAGAATCATAGATTTCATTCAATCTATCTCTTCTCTATCTTATTATATTAAAGTGAAAATAACTTCGTTATGATTCTTTACAGAACAACCCCTGGCAACATCAACACCTACAGGCAGTGTTGAGGAAAATTTTTAGAATGGAAAAAGTAGAAAAATTGTTATTACTGATAGTGTATTTTGTAAAAGACATGCTTGAAATGAATTTGTTTTTAACGAGAATGAATAATGTTCATGTTGTGTTCCAGCTAAAAATATTATTTTGAACAGAAGAAAATAGAAGACGAAGAGCAGCAAATGCTGGAGTGTGAGTCCAAGAATAATGATCTAAGGATTGAATTAATTTGATATTCTCGGTAGAAAAACACACATAGCTAGAAAAATCTTGTTCAATTTTACCTTTCCTGCAACGTGGGGTCTGAAACACATTTGCGTGTCCTCAGTTAATGCACACATGACAACATCACTTTTTCAGGAAATGTGCACATTGCTCCTCAGCAACCAGAAACCAAAGAACATTGCTAACTTTTAATTATCATCTTTATTAAATATGCAGCTCTTCATTATAATATTGTCAACTATAAAGCTGACATTTAGATGAATATCAGCTTATTCATATCTGTAACATGGTAAAATTTTCTTTCTATAAAGGACTGACTAAACTAGAATATCCCAATCTTAATCTGAGACCTTTGAGAAACATATTCAACCTGTGTGTACTAGGTACTATAATATGTTTTATATGCAGGGGCGGATTTAGACTGTAGCAACTGTAGCAGCTGCTACAGTCAGATTTTGAAAGATTAGCGTCCATACGTTCAATTTTCTTGGCGCTCTTTCTAAGCATGTGGTCTCCTACTTTAAAATACATTGTAATTCTTTGTAGCCAAGCAATCCTGCCCTGAGACTGACATCCCTGTTTTATAGGCTTGGTCACATGACTCCATATCTGACATCTGACATGTTTCCCGTGTGACATGCAGAAGTAACGGCTCAGGGTAGACAGTTTTTTCCAACGGGTTGGATAGCCGAGAGTCCTCTAGGGGCTTCCAACTATCCTTCGTTCTACTCCAGTAGCCTTCTAGGAAGCCTGTTGGCGGCCATATAGCCTGCCAATCATATTTCTGCATGTTGTGTTGCAAGAAATTCGCGGGAGCTACAGTCAGTTCAAATCTGTGGTAGGAGACCTTGACTGTAGCAAGCCAATAGCAGAAGACCTTGACTGTAGCAGGCCAATCAAGTCACGAAACAAAAAAACAATAAAGCAAACACAAATCAATCTTCTGTGACCCTGTGAAGAAGAAGAAACATAGCTGCTAGCAGTGACAGTGTGTTTCTTTGTGACTTGTATCGTTTGATTGAAGCAGGAAACATCACGTGAAATAATGAAACAGATAAAATCGAAGGAGGTTTCGGTGAGAAGCAGGTTGTGTGAATGAGTTAAGGTTTATCCAAGCTTCAATTACCTCAAAGTCAAAAGAAGTCAGCCAGTGATCTTCAACAAGTGAGAGGTAAGCCCTAAAATGAAAACAATAGCCTTGCCTTGGTTTATGGTCCGGAATGGGCATCAATTCCTATTCCTATGTTTGTTCTAGATGGGTGTCTCTGGTCAAACTGCATGGTCATAGATCCACGACTATTCTTTTTTATCAAAATGTTTGTAGGGTCTGGTGCTACCCCCACTTTGTCACTATGCAGTCCTCTAACTTCAAGTTTCGCACTTTGTTCATTTTCTATGCTCCTTTTAAGATTAGAGTATTTGCAAAGGCTAGGTTGTAGAGTCAGTATAGACTGTGGTGGTGAAGCATGATTATGGAAAATGATCCTACCTTTGAAATATGAATATCAATAATTGTGTCTTTTCACAGTAATCCCTGAAAATTAATGTTTCATTTCTTTGTAATATTTTCATATTTTGAAATGACACTGAAATTCTGTTCACAAGAAAATCAAGTTCAATAAACATTGCTGAGAAAATTTGCTTATCAACATTTTAGGTTTAAAGAAAAGAAATATTAGAACCAGGGGAAAATTCCCTGTCTGCCAGCTCTCCATGTCTAATAAGCATAATATATTCTGAATAAAACCTCAGTTGCCTAACAGCTTTTAAACGCAAAGGCTAAATGGATGCCCCTCTATCCAGAGAGCACTTAAAAAATCAATTTTCCTGCACAAATCTAAGAAAATGCCCTGTGCTTAAAATGTGATAAAAGCATTGCATTTGTAAGGCTTAAGTGTATAAATCCAAACAGTTTTGATATTGCTCAAGTTGAAAAAATGTATGACTTTGGATTTAATGCAACAGGTCGGATTTTGATTTTGAATGCCTGATATAGACTTTTGTCGGGAAAAATTCCCATGTGCTTTTATGACAACCAGAAATTTACCTTGGTAGCTCTGGTTCACCCTTAATTTAAAGTTAAGTATAATACATACCTTGTTTGTCTATAATAATCCTGAATTCCAAGATGGAGGATACACAGTCGTCATGCATGTCGAACATAGGTGATGAGTGTGATGTGATATGACCTACTGCTTAAGTCGTTATTTATTCTTACCTTTTAATAAAATAGTCCAGTTCAATGTGTTAGTTTTTAAGAAGCAATTATGCCGGATATATCTGTTAATGAGTTTGTTAAAGAAATGCTTGAGGTTCAGGCCAAAAGCTATCCCACGAAGATGAATCAAAATCGTTGGGGAAAGATGTTGCTGATTTAAAGTTGAGTTTAAAATTCACTCAGAAAGATGTTGATGAAAACAAATCGAAGGTTTGAAGATGTTCAACAAAAAGCTATGACTCATGCCGCAATGATAGATACAGTCATTAAGGGCCTGGATGATTTGGATGGCAAGGCCGACTATCTTGGAAATCAAAGTCTAAGAAATAATATTTAAGTCTTCGGTATCCCAGAAGAGCAAAATGAGAGTTGGGAATCGTGTGAAAGCAAGGTTAAGAAGGCTATGGTTGATAAGCTTCATATAAAGGATGAAAACATCATGGGGTTGGTCCACATGCTAGCCAACGGCAACATGGACACGCAATCAATCTCGTCATCAGCAGGGAACCCAAGATGGTCCTCGACCAATCATTGCTAAATTGATGAGCTGGAAGCAGAAAAACAAAGTCATTAAAGAAGCCCTGTCAAAGAAGCCCAGGGAGATAAGCTTCCGGGAAGATTTCTTGAATACGGTCCTGGCACAGAGGGAGGAACTTGTACCAGAAATGTTGCAGGCAAGAAAAGATGGTCACACAGCCTATTAAGTCATGGATCGTTTAATTATTCGAAAGAAGAAACCCCATGATGAAACTGTTCAAACTGGTACTTAGTTTTACTCGTTTTTATTCAAACCCTCATCCTGGGAAATACATTGAGTTATATTGTTTCCTACTCAGTCAGTTTTAGTAAGTTATGTCTATTCATTTTGATTAGGTCTAAATGGTAAGAAATGTTAAATATCCCTGTGGTATTTGCCACGAAAACGTGACTAAAAATGCCATTGTCTGTAATGAATGCAACGTAAGGCACCATATCAAATGCAGTGGCATATCTGCTTCAGAATATGAGGCATTTTCAAATGAACCTGATGATGTTCCCTGGTTTTGCTTAAAATGCACAATAAATCATCATGGATCCATCTTTCCTTTTGGTTCAATTGAAAATGAAACATTATTGAATCTTTTTGATTTTGACAAACCTTCGTTTGTTGATACATTACCCTCATTTGATGACACCACACGTCTCACCAACTTACCTAACCTGCAAGACTATGATACTGATGAACAATTGCCATCTAATATTGATTCTAGTTATCATACTATTCAGGATTTTTCTACTTTTGATAATTCTCCTACTGATCTCTCTCTCCTTCATATAAATTTAAGAAACCTTTCTTCTCATTTTTATGAACTCCATTCCTTAGACCTGTCAGCACTAACGTTACTATTCCTGGTTATACATTTTTCTCTAAAAAAACTCAAAGTCTAAATGGTGGTGTTGGTCTTTACATCCAAACATGTTTTAGGTCCTGTTCCAAAACCAGAATTTGACAGTGACAGTGATGAGTACAAGGCGGTTTGGGCTGAAATCGAAAATTCAAATGGTAAAAACTTATTGATTTGTGTGCATTACATCACCCCAGTACTTGCATTGAACATTTCACCAACTATCTTGAAAATCCATTATCTAATCAATCAGTTGCAAACAAACATGTCTTTCTCTTAGATGATTTCAAAATTAACCTGCTTAATTATGACTCTCATACTGCCACCTGTTCCTTCGACAGTTCATTGAGGTAAATTTATTGCTTGTGGCCGATGAAAAAGGAAACTGTCAGTTATATCTGATGTTGACTATTCAGAAATCAATTTCTGGTGCTCATATGTTAGCCAGAGAATTCTGCCTTTAGTCATAATACTTCTGATTTGTTTTGATTGAATTTCTGTTCATTATAATTTGATTGATTGAATGAAACCATTTTTCGATTTCCAAACGGAAAACGGGAATCTCCTTAAAACCTTTAGGCGTGATGCACTGTTATAATGCATGACAGTATTTTTAAACGTGGAGAATCAGAATTGGTGAATGCGTTCAATGGAAATCAAGAAATTGGGCGTTCTCGAGAGATAAAAGGGCGTGCCCCAACTCCTATCTTTGCTACAGTCAAATTTTAACCTGCATCCGCCCCTGATGTGCCTATGTACTGAGACCTTGGAGACCCCGGAGAACTATTCTTATATAAGGGTTATGTACTGAGACCTTCAAGACCCATATTCAACCTGTGTGTACTAGGTACTATAATATGTTTTATATGCTTATGTACTGAGACGTTGTCTTGTTCAGTTTGACTTGGTCTGTGTGTAGTTTGCAAAGATTTGATTTCTATTATGTAAATTAGAATTTTAATCGCACTAATCACAATGCTAGATAGAAAAACCTCTTATTGCAATTGCCATCAGTTTTTTCTGAGCATCCATGCTCACCTACATATATTATCCATGCAATAATTTGAATTATCCATGCATGATAACTTTGTACTAAGGAATTTCATCTTAATTGTTTATTTCTAGCTGAATAATGATTCCAAGTGGCGAAGAAATGCAAGCCCAGATACCATCAGGCAAGGGTTGTTGAAAGAGCAAGTGGAAATCAAGATGGAACGTTTATTTCATGTCTCACTCCCATGATTACAGATCACAGTCAGCATGTCACAGGTAAGGTAGAACATTCTGTTTTTCAATCAGGCACCATGGATTTTATAACTCAATTTTAAAATTTGACAATAGACTCAACATTAAATTGAACATGCAACTTACAATGTAAAACAGGCTTTCATTGGAAAAACATAGCAGGTGTGCATGTGACTATTTCCTTGCAGAGAGATTTTTTCCAGCAAATCCATCAACAGACTGTCCACTGACATTTTTCACTAAATACATATTTTATGGTAAGGTATAAACGGTGGAAATTTGATGACATTCTAAAGACATGACTTGACATGCATTGATTGCAGTTAGGTGGAATTACCCCGTTATGAGCAGTGACTCTGAAAAAGCAAATGGTTATCATGTTAGATTTGAAGATGGTGGTATGCCAAGTTGCGACTGCTATGATTGGACGGAGCATTTACTACCCTGCAAGCACACGTTTGCGATCATTTTACATTCAAGGGAATATTTGTGGGAATCATTGCCTGTAACATACAGAAATGCACCCTATATTACTCTTGATGAGCAATTTTCGATTAAATCTGACATGTGCACTGATGAAATACCTGAGAAATCAGACAGATAATAAATTCAGATACCTATGGATCAACAAGGGATCATGAAAAGCCAAGGCATGACATCAATGCTGTTAAGCTTGACATCCAAACAACATTTGCAAAGAGATCTCATGGTGCTGCATGTAGAGATACTCTTGACCAACTAAGAGGATTAACGTTCAACATCGTGGACAGGGAAACGTTGAAAGACATGAACAAGCACCTTACCAAACTTTTGCAGGAAACAATGTCAAAATTGGATAAAGAAGACAACCTTATGGTAGAAGCAGATTCTAATAAAACAATGGGAAGAAGCGTAGCAAAAACCAAATAGTGCTGCAAACTGAAAGCAAAAAAGCACAAAACAATGAAGTACAGTGCATGCCATTGCAAAAAGAAAGTAAATGCAGTAAAAATGAAAGCACGGGCAGAAAAGGAACACCTAAGAAAATCAGCATATTTAGATATAAAAACTGGCTCAGTTTGCGAGTAACCAATTCATATATATTCAAGAGTAGGTCTATTGCCGTGTGCAAAAATTTTAAGCAGGTAACAAACAATGTACAAATAAAAATTGGTGTTAACATATCATCCATGATTAATTTTGCCTGAAACTGCATGTTCAATCCTCAACAATCATAAATTCTTTACCTTATAGTTTTATCTATTACCCTAATGAAAATAGCTGTTTAACAAGTTATTTGAACTGTCCATTTCTTTACATTTCAGAGATGCCATCAAAGACAAAAACATTTATTGTCAAAAATGGAACCCCAAGAGAGGTAACGTCTCCCATCTTTACTACCAATTAACACTCAATAATGCCTTCTAAACGCAAAAAGTTTCCAGACAATTTTGGTACAAAATCGATGCACAATATGACTAAAGGATATACATTTCAAAACCATCCATTATAAAAAATTCTGGCTATGGTGAAAACCCATCAGTCACATTAATTTTAGAAAGACCTTTCATTATTGTATATTGATAAATTATTGAGTGAGTGATCAAAAAATAAATGTATATAAAATATCCAACACAACTGGAAAGAGTAAAATGTTTTCTGGACCACATCCTTTAGAACATTGGAAAATTAGAATTGGAAACACTCTGATTGTGTCAGATGAAAAGATCTACTAGTATGCTAAACTGTTGGAATAGGTAGATAGAATCATCTTTCTTATACTTTCATTGAGATATGAACTGGATAGGTAATATGGGACGGTTGATCCTGATGGAAGCAACAAGGAATGGGGGTCCTGTGTTTACCCCCATAGAGTTTTCTGAAGCCATGCCACTCATAGTGTAGGACAATTCCTTTGTACAGGAATATTTCCAAGCTCTAATCTACCGATCTGCTGTGAAATTGGATTAGTCATGAAAGGAGAAAGCAACAAGCTTTCATGGGAAAGCTGTGCGATCGCACACGTTCAGCTAAACAACCCTGTTTGTCATGCACTCAAGTGCTCCTGGGATTTAAAACGGCGGACATAGATTCTAGCCTAGTTTGGTCACTATGTTTAGTGCACTGGCTGTACTTTATATGGTATATGAATGAACTTTCTCTTTCAATGTAGATGAAACAAACTGAAGAATTAGAGGTCTTCTCAGATAATGAAGTGGAGGTTTCAAATGATGGAATGGAGATTCATATAATGAATAAATTCCAGGACGATAAAGTCCATATAAGTTATGATGAAGATGACACATCATCAAAGCGTGGCTTCAAATTGGCAACTTTCAGCTTAAAGGGTCTCTACAGCCAAAATCTCGAACTTCATTTTATTATCTAATGATGGATTAAGAGGTGCTGATCATGAATCTGCTATCATTTTTGCGTAACTTGCATAATTTCAAAGTTATAGGCGTTTAAAGTTTGAAAGTTGAATTTTTAAAAATGCTCAGGATGGTGACACTGTCAAGTAATTTTGACGTCACAGTGTATTTCGTGAGCTGTCGTGTCTTTCTGTACGAGTGCGAAGAGGTCGTCGGTGCGTTGCGAAAGAATTTTCGTTCAGCAATGGCGGAAAGCTCTTGTGTCTCCAGCATCGATTTGAGTTTTTCTGCTAGTGATTCAAAAGCTGTAAGCCCCAATTCGTCAAACAGTGAGCTTTCGACAAGAATTACAATCCTTTAACATATCAATTTGAACCGAGTACGTAAATCACGAATTAAAGGGCATAGCAGTAAACCATGAAGATCAAGATGAAAGAAAGATGACGGAAACAGACAGGCAGACTTAGATTCATGGTAAGAATTACAGCTTTTCTGTCTTAAAATTTTTTTAAATTGAACTGTTTTTACTTTATGATACATTTTTCAATAAATATAAGTCATTCATCATTCTTTGCCACCCTTCCAGCAGAACACCTTCTTTTCCCAGTCCCCTCGCTGGTCCTGGTCTTGCTGCTGAAATCTTTCACTTTCACTCTACCAAAAACTTTATATATTTTAAAAAGCATAGGGTAGCATATTATCTGATATAGTATATGCTTGTGTAAGAATTACAGGAGCCTTTAAACTGAAGAAATGTTGTTGATTATTTCTTTTCCCAAAACCCAAAATATATTACGAAGGCTGTCTCTGTTCCTCTGACCAAAGTTTGTATTGTTTATAAGACACAGCAGCTTTGCTCAGTTCTTTGCTTAAGTTACCGTCCTTTGGATACACCTTGTGCTATGCTGTCAACTGTCATTTGCAAAATGAGGTTTTGTTAATTCAAGGAACTACTCATTCAAAATAATAATTTATAACTATAACACATAGTTAAAATAAGAATAATCTTACTTGCACAATACTGTAGCAAACCTATGTGATTCTGCATTATATCCATTTAAATTTCAGTTTCAGGTGTACATGTGATCATTGCAAAATTATGCTTACTTCAGATGAATCAGTTTGTTGTAGTGTGATTTGAGAGGTGAACAGCAAGATTAAAAAAGTCCATGGTACAATAGGCAAGAAAATGTTTCCTTGCAAAGCTGACCTAGATGCCTTTTCTACTGCATATTTGAAAAGATTGGTCCTTCAAACATCCTAGTTCAAGCATCATTGTGCAATATCAGCTTGCAAAATGAGATTGGGGGTTATTTGGCAGAGAAGTATCAATCGTACTTTCTCACTGTGCAGTTTGCCTTATCAGAACTCATTTTCCTTTACCTGGTAGTGAAGAGAATTTCCACTCCCAATCGAAAATGAAATAGTTGAGATGACCGTACGTGAACACTTTATCTTGGGACTAAGACCAGCTCTGATGCAAAGAGTCACAATGGCAGACACAAAGACATTCAATGACGCTATAAGAGTTGCCATCAGGGAGGAGAGTCTCGAGGAAAATTTAGCCACACCGCAGAAAGTCAATGTGGTGCAAGAAAATACCAACCAGATGTCAGAAATAATTGGTTTGCTGGGAAAGCTGTTGAAGAAAGATAAGGCAAGTGAACACAGTAGAAATTTTAATAGGGGGCCCCGTAATAATTTTAAAGGCGCCAGGAATAGGTTTACCAGGGAGGGTCGCCCTGTATGTAATTTTTGTAGCAAATCAGGCCACATAGAAAAATCGTGCTGGACTAAGTTCCCACATTTAAAATCTGGTGCCAAAGGTAAAACGAATTCGGGAAACTAGAGCCTGCTGCTGTGCGTGGAGGTGAGTCAGCACTAATTTCAAATCCTCTACCCGTCATAAATGTTGTTAATAAGGAGCAAAACGATGGTCAAGTTGTATTTAGTAATGATGATGATGATGATTGCGGTGATGGTGTCAGTAAAGATAATCCGTCTTTAGAAGTAGCTTGTATTACGAACGAGATATTGTTATGTGGCCCCGCAAGTATTATTAACGGTTTTATTAATGAAGTGCCCGCAAAAATACTAGTTGATACCGGTGTGTCAATGAGCATTGTCAACGAAACATTTCATAAGACCCACTTTTCCCATGTTGCTCTACGCCCAGGGGAAGTGAATGCTACTACGGTCACGGGAGATCCTGTTAGGTTTAAGGGAGTATTTGCGGCATCTCTCAGGTTAGGTAAGAATGTAGCATTCCAGGATTTTTACGTTGCTTCGGGTTTTCAGCATGATTGCATGCTTGGTACAGATTTCCTTGCCCGAGTAGGCAAATCTATCGATATGTCAAACCGCATGGTGAAATGGAATTCTGAGACAATGTTCTTGGCCACAGACCCACCGGACCCTATTTGGTAAGTTTCGTTAATTGAGAGGGTCGATATCCCTCCTAGATCTGAGTTGTTAATGATGTTACCAATAGGCCCATGTTGTTCGACAGGTTTATTCGAAATGAATGACTCACTCTACTAATCTTCGAATGTTTACGCTGCAAGGTCGCTTGTGCAACCTCAGCGAGGGGAAATCCCCGTTAAGTTGGTAAACCCTGGCTTGCATGCCATAACCTTAGAGCCCAATACGAAAATTGGTGAAGTGACGTCGATCACTTATTCAGTAAATACGTCATTAGTTAGCCAAAACAATAGCTCTGTGGTTAACAATATCAGTCTACCTAAGAATTACTTGTCCGACGAACAACAGGTTCAACTTACAAATGTGTTAAAAAAATACACGGATGTTTTTGCACATTCTGACTCAGATTTAGGCTGCACTAACATTTTAGAGCATGCTGTCGACACTCATGGTCATACTCCGATTTTGCAGCGATCATATCGTGTTCCACAGGCACAACGTGAGGTGATTGAAACGCACATTAGAGATATGGCAAATAGGGGAATTATTAAGCCGTCAAAGAGCCCGTGGTCAAGCCCTGTAGTTCTTGCAGGCAAGAAGGATGGCAGCACACGATTTTGCGTGGACTTTCGTAAGCTTAACGCCGTAACGCGTAAGGATCCGATGTACCCTTTGCCGTGCATCGACGAAACCTTAGATACGCTAGGTGGTGCTTTTTATTTTACTACGCTAGATTTAGCGTCAGGATATTGGCAAGTACCCCTTAAGGAAGAGGATATACCCAAGACTGCATTTTCCAGTCACACAGGCCTTTGGGAATTTACAGTGATGCCCTTCGGTCTCTGCGGAGCACCTGCTACGTTCCAGCTATATGGAAATCATACTTGCAGGTCTTAATTGGGAGTCTTGTCTTATTTGGACGATATTATAATTTTTCGCGAACTTTTGAAGAGCATTTAAGTAGACTCGAATCAGTTATGTCTCGGTTGCGCGCAGGTGCTCTTAAGCTCAAAGTTAAGAAATGTACGTTTTGCGCTCCGGAAGTTAAGTATTTAGGCCACATTGTTTCCAAAGATGGTTTGCACCCGGACGAGAGTAAGGTTATCGCTGTTCTGAACTTTCCAGTTCCACAAGATCTTACGCAGCTCAGGTCTTTTCTAGGACTCATAGGCTACTATAGGAGATTTGTCCAGGACTTTTCCTTGCATGCAGAACCACTCTATCGCCTAGGCAAGAAGAATGTACCGTACGTATGGGGACCTGAGCAGGAAAAAGCATTTTCTTATATGAAGGCTTTGCTTACGTCTCATCCAGTTTTGCAGTTTCCAGATTTTAGTCTACCTTTTTACATCCAGTCAGATGCGAGTGATAAGGGTTTCAGTGCAGTTCTAGGCCAAATGCGCAACGGGTCTGAAGTTGTTGTCGCATATGCTAGCAAAGCAATCGCGCCTAACAAAGCCAAATGGTCAACTATAGAGAAGGAAGCCTATGCGATTGTATGGTCAGTTAAGTTTTTTAGGTACTATTTGTATGGCCGCACGTTCACCATATTTACAGACCACAATCCATTAAAGTGGTTGTTCACCTTTAAGACCCCCGAAGGTAGATTAGCACGATGGACAGAAACCTTGAAAGTATACGATTTTAGAAGATAGAATATAGGCCAGGACGCAGCAATGCAAATGCGTACGCATTATCTCGTATGCCTATCATCAGCGCAATTTCTCCGCCTAAGTTTGAATTAGCAAATATGCCAGAGTTGCAGAGCAAAGACCCAGAATTGGCACGTCTCATTAACAATTTAATCTGGTAAGTTACCAGGTAATTCGTCGGATGATCGCAAAGTTCTCGCAATAGCTAATCAGTATGTTTTGCAAAATGGTATACTGTACCATTTGTTTAGCCCCAATACACCATATCGCAGGCAGGAAACGCGCTGTCAGTTGGTCATACCTCGTAATTTGAAAGACGAAGTCCTCACAAGCATGCACGACGATGTATTTGCAGGTCATTTAGGTATTGCTAAATCTTATCATAAGATAAGGCAGCGTTATTTTTGGCAAGGCATGTATAAAGACATAACGCATTGGATCGAAACGTGTAAGGATTGTGCTTCTAAGAAATCGCCAAAGCGCACAGCTACAGCACCTATGCAAAGCATTCCAGTAGAAGGACCATTTGATCGCGTTTGTGTAGATGTTTTAGGTCCATTTCCAACCTCAGATTCAGGGAATTGCTACATCGTTGTTTTTATGGACAGCTTAACCAAATGGCGGGATGCATTTGCAATTCGCAGCACAGGCGCAGACGTCATCGCTAAACTTTTTGTTGAGGAGTTGGTCTCCAGACATGGAGCTCCTCGCAAACTTCTGTCCGACAGAGGTAACAACTTTCTGTCTTAGTTAGTGCAGGAAATTTGTGAACTTTTTGCCGTCAAAAAGATCAACACCTCCGCGTATCATCCGCAGACAGACGGTCTTACTGAACGGTTCAACCACACGCTATGCACAATGCTTTCTATGTATGTTTCTAAGCATCAAAGGGATTGGGACCGATTTATTCCCTTTGCGTTATTTGCGTACAGAACCGACGTGCAGGATTCCACCAAAGAGACACTATTTTACTTAATTTATGGTAGAGACCCATGTCTACCGTTAGATGTAGTTCTTTCTGCTCCAATTAGGAAGTATGTCTCAGCAGATGATTATAAGCAAGAAGTAATCAGGCGTACACAAGAAGCTCGATATGTAGCTAAACAAAGTATCGAACAAGCACAATTCAATCAAGCCGTTAATTACAATAAAAATGCTAAGGAAGTAGAATTTAACGTTGGAGATCGTATTTGGTTGTATACACCGCAAGTAAAACCAGGTTGAACAAGTAAATTTGCTCATCTTTGGAATGGACCGTATCGTATCATCAGCAAGCCGTCGCCTGTAAATGTTGAAATAGAAGAAGGAACGCATAGAAAAACTATAGTACATGTAAACAGATGTAGACCGTACCAAGACCACAAACCTCGATCAATGGATAAAATGGACAATGTAAATGAAACGATCGCCCCGGATTTAGATCCTTGTTGTAATTGATTACCATTTATTTTTCGGTTGAAACAAGGGACGTTTCAACAAGGGGGAGACGTATGTCATGATACCCCCGTTTTCCCATTCATTTTTTATATTTTCTTCTTTTTATCGTCATAGCATATTTTCCTTCATTCATTTTATCTGCTGTTTCTGCCTCAGTTTAATGACTAATTTTTATCACATCATTTCAGCCCTACCTACGTCTTACCCTCGTTGTTATACCTTTTCGGCATCTAGTTTTAGTGCATGACTTAGTTGCTGTCGTATATTTTCTCACTGCTCAAGCTTTATCACGTTAGTCACTTTCCTGTTATTCTTAATTCTTATTGGTTAATTCTCTCTTGTTATTCCACGTACTTTCTAATATAAATAGTAGATTCGTAATTAGAAATTAACTTTTGATTAGATTTCGTTCAAGTTCCATGTCTCACTGGAGTCATGCTTTTCTTTGAGTCTGAATCTTGCAGTTTTGATTAACGATTTACAATGTTACATGTTACATTCTATAAACGATTCTTATTACTTTACTATACTACAGGACATTACCATGGGGAGCAAAAAACAATGACTACCTCATGTCCAATATGCAAAGACATCCAATGACTAACTCAATAAAACAACACTACGAACAATTTACTTTTTAAAAAATACAATACTATACTTGATTCTGGCCCATATCAGACGTTGGGCCAGGTTTACAATAGATTCAAAACCAAACACATTTCATATAGATCTTACATCTGATGTGAGGCAGAATTTACAAAGCAAAAAAACATAATACATTAAGGGATCTGATGGTTGCATTGTGACTAACGGCTCCAAAGATCTTAGTCAAAGCAACCAGTTTTGTTAATGAAACATAAAGTAAATTCGAGTATTTTTTTGTTCAAGTCATGATAAAGTTCTTGATAACAAATACAAGAATGGTAGATAGAAAATAACAGATACAAGAATGGTAGATAGAAAGAAAACAGTTGTGGGAAGAAAACATGCTGCCTTGGAAAACATGTATAGAAGATTCTTGGTGGGGCTTAGCCCAACCTGCCCCAATACACCAGCCGCCACTGCTTGAGAACGATAGTTTCGAATCAAGGATAATTCCTCAATTGTTATGTTCAGTTACATTTTTCACACGTATGTCGTTAAAAAGAATCTTAGGATGATCAATTTCAATTTCCTTTCTTGAAAATGTTAGTTCAACAGTTGGTTTTTGCCAATCTGGATTCAAGGCCTTCATTCTCCAAGCGTAAGCCCACTGGCTTATCAAGTTCAAGTCATGGTTCAGATCAGTGCTGACACCAGCATTGGTATACAGGGGGGCAGATGTCATACATTTTCAGACGACGAGAAGTACATATATAGAAAATTGATGCATGCGCACCTTTTTGTCAGTTCCCAATTTAAAATTTCTGTTGGCTAACTGTGCACCTAAGATGGCTAGATTTCAGAGGGAGATGGATTTACTCATGGTGCAGCAGATGAAAATTTGCTGAAATGAAAGCATTGATTGAAAATTCAAAAGGTAGCAGCTTAAAAAATTCAGACAACATTATCAACAATATAACATAACAGGAACAATATAGGAAATATAGACTTAAGTCAATCCATAGCATAATAATGTTAGATCGTTACTGTTTAAAACGAAAAGCATGCCACATATTTTTCAGCTTGCTTACATTTAAGCAAGATTGTATAAGTTTTTCTCTAAGGCCCCGTTCACACTGCTTTTCATACGAAAACGGAGCAAAACGTATCCGTTTTTGCCTTGCATACACATTGCTCTGATGTGAAAACAGAGCTTTTTGAAAAAAATAATGAAAACGCATATATCTGAAAACGGTGCGTTTTGAAACGATCCGTTTAAGTTTTAACGTCAAAAGCAGAGACATTTGAAAACGGTAACAACAACAGCAACATTCAATCATGGAGGGCGCCAAAAGTCTTATCACACTGCTTTTCAAAATGGCTGACCAAGAAATAACAACTGTTGTTCAAATTTTGCTTGTTGTGGCTTCTATTCGGAGTTTCATAGCAATCGTTGTAGCTTTGAATCGGAGTTACATCATACATTACAGGACAAAATATCCATTCACCAGATCAGGTTCAACTTGATTGACAAACGAAGACAGTCAATTAAATGTCAATTTTCGGTTCGCCTCAAGAGAACGAATGCGTGGTGGTCAAATATACTGGCAGAAAGGTTCATAGCAGAAGAGCGGAGAGAAAATTTTAATTTTTATCTTTTATGTGATGAACTACGCCCTTTTCTAACAAAGAACTGATCAAATTTTCGGATACCATTGAGTGTTGAGCTTTAATTAGCTGTCGACCTGTACTATTTGTCAGACGAGGCACATTATGGAAAGATTGGAAATGCATTTTGAATTGCTATGTCCACAGTCTCAACCATAATCAGATGGACATGTTTTGTAATCACATGATTTGGTCCACAGTATATAAAATTACCAAAAGCTGTTGTAGATGTGCAACATAACATTGCCAAGTTTTACTCAGCCTTTGGATTTCCTCAGTATCTCCGGACTGTTGATGGCACTCATATCTACATAAGGCAACCCAGCGAAAACACCACTGACTACATCAATCGAAAATCACAATACAGTTTAAATATTCAAGCTATGTGCAATTAAAATTATTGTTTTACAGATGTCTGCATACAATGGTCAGCAAGGCCGTACATAGCGGGGGGGCAGGGGGGGCAGTTGCCCCCCCAGAAATTCTCAAAGTAAGGTTCATGATAAGGACTGTTAAAGTCATAAAGAACTTTCCCACACATTATATACCGGAAGATATCACCTCATCAGATAAAACACACTTAAAATTACCTAAAATTGTTCTATTTATGTCCGCTGAGTACTTCCGATAGTAGTTCTAGATATCATGCGGTTTCCGAAACTGCGATGGCTCAATTCACTTAAATCCCACCCTAAATTTTTCGCACATCTTGAGGAATGATACAAAATAGTTTCTCTCAAATCCAAGATTTAGTAGCGTAAGTTGGCGATGGAGCCAAATCCGAAAAAATTCCGGCAAGCTACAATAGCATCATTTGCAGTTCAAAGCACTTTAAAGAAGAATCAGCAAAGGTATGTTGAAACAGAGTTAGTTCTTTTCTTTTTAAGGCATGGGGCCCTTTTCTGCTTCGGCTACTTTCATTGGAAACTGTCCATGCGTTTCTGAAATGTTTTTAAAGATCCATTGATAACCATGATCCTTTTCGGCGCTAATTATTTTTGTGATCAATTTGAAAGAATGTAAGTTGACTAAGAAACGAAATTTAATAAGGCCTACCCCTACCCTAAATTTTGGACAAATCTACTTTACCATATTTTCAGTAAAGTTTGGTGGGTAATTACTCCCCTGTACACCCCCGTGGCTCAACCACTGCCTCTAGTAATTTATTCTATGATGATCAAGAATTCAAATTGTTGTTCAGGTTGCACTCACAGCGGTGATAAAGCTCTACAACTAAACAACTAAACATTGTTTTAGAATGAAGTGTAATTGTGTTCTAGACTTCCACAATCAACCAAAGAAATAAAAATTATGCTGAAAATCGCATCGAAGTTTTCACTTTCTTTCTTATAGCAACGAAAGCAGTCATTCCCCTTCCTCCGATACACCAGTGCAAATAGACTTCGTAGATGCTAATGATCCTGCCTCGTTTGTTGGAAGAAAGTTAACAGAAGATGAGAAGTTCTCACTACTGACATCAACACTTGTCTTGCCTAATGGCTACAAAATTAAAGCTATAGGTGGTAGACGATTCCAAGAGTCTTGGACCGAAGAGAGGCCATGGTTGAGGTACAGCGTCTCTGAGAAAAAAGCCTTTTGTCTATCATGCATATGCTTTGGCAATTTCGACAGCAGCGACCCCAATTTGTCACCATTTGTTTCAACGGGATTTTGCAACTGGAAAAAAGCCGTTGGCAAAAAGGAGAGTTATCTTGACCGGCATATGAATAGTGAGACACATCGAGATGCAGAAGAGAAGGTAAGGGGTTTCTTGACGACCCGCCAGCCAGGCACTGATATCAAAGCAAAACTATACAAACAGGCTGCAGAACAGCAAGCACGTGTAAAAAAGGGGCTATTGTCAATAATTGATGTAGTGATAAGATTAGGTATGCGGGGAGTTGCTCTCCGAGGAAACTGGAATAAGGAAGAGAATGAAGAAGACGGGAATTTCTTGTTTTTTGTGAAATGGAAGGCGACTTTCGACAAAGCTTTAGAAGATCATTTGAGAAATGCTCCAAAGAATGCCAAATTTACTTCTCCCCGCATTCAAAATGAAATTGTTAGCATTTGTGAGAACATCATCCGTAACCAAATCATCTCAAAAACTCCGAGGTATTGGAGTGTTATGGCTGATGAAACGACAGATGTTTCGTCCACTGAGCAAATGAGTATCTGCATACGATTTGTGAATAAAAATGCCGAGGTATGTGAAGAGTTCCTGGGTTTCAGAAAATTAAAGAAAATGGACGCACAGGCAGTATTCGATGTCCTCATCCCTGCTCTGAAGAACTGGGGTCTGGATCTCTTAAATCTTGTTGGACAAGGATATGATGGTGCATCTGTTATGAGTGGCAATAAGAATGGACTTCACAAGAAAGTGTCAGATCATTACCCAAATGCAACATATGTCCATTGCCGCTCACATGTTTTAAACTTAGCAATTGCTGGAGCATGCAAGAATGTAGATTCAATCCGAGACCTCTTTGACAATGTTGGCAAAATAACAAGTTTTCTCGGAGATGGCGCTAAAAGAAAGGAGATTTTTAAGGAAACTATCGCCAGTGGAGATGATAAAGAGTTGATTGCTCTGCTCACAGAAACAGAGAATGTAAACGAAAATGATGATGCTGCTACATATGAAGGAGGGGATAAAGATCTTCAAGCATCCAGTCAAGGAATCCAGGCGGGAGCAAGGAAGATTTTAGTGCCAAAGCTGTGTCCAACACGATGGAGCTCCAGAGTAGAAACACTCTCTGCGTTGATGGCTAAGTATCCTGCTGTGTTAGAAACACTTGGAATCATAGCAGCTCACAGTAATGGCGAGTCGAGGAGCAATGCCATATCATTCATTCGCCTCCTAGAAGACCCACAATTCATCGTAGCCCTTGTCGTAGGACAATACATCTTGAGCTTTACTGCTCCAGTCACGAAGGTTCTCCAAGCGAAGGACTGTAACTTGGGAGAGGCATATGTAGATGTCAACACGGCAAAAGAGTGCATTAGAGCCGCACGAACAGATCATGTCTGGGGAAAAGTATGGAGAAGGATTGGAAGCATTGCAGATGTCATTGGTGTTGAAGTCAGGAAACCACGCGTAGCAAGCATTCAGCGTCATCGAGCAAATGCAAGTCATTGCAGGGATCAATCAAGTTCGGATTACTTCAAAATCAATTTTTTTTATCCATTTATTGATCATGTAGTAGAAGAGCTTGAAGCGAGATTTGCCAATGCTCACGAGGGCCTAATCGCTGCCCAAAGTCTGGTACCTTTTTATCTAAATGGTATGACAAGTGAGAAAGTAAAATCATTGATGGATTATTATGGAAAATTCCTCACATTTCTTGAGAAAGTTGGCCTTGATACCGAAATTTGCAGATGGAAGCAACAGTTCACTGCAATGGTGGCAAAAGACAAGCCAAAGACAGCAAACGATGCCTTAGTTCAATGCTCCGCAAGATTCTATCCAGCTATCAACAAAATTCTAACCATCTTCCTTACCGTGCCCGTCGGCAGTGTTTCTTGCGAGAGATCCTTTTCAGGTCTTCGACGACTCAAGCTTTGGACTCGAGCATCAATGTCGCAAGACCGACTGAGTGGCTTAGCGATGCTCATGATTCACAGGGGGAGCGAATTCATTCCTTCTCCTCGTGAAGTTTATGAAAAGAAAGCTAACTGGAGAATAAAAGATGAATGAATGACAGTGTATGTACCTTTTGGGCTGGAATGAGAAGTCGCATCGACACTTTTAAGAAGTTCTGTTCTGTCACAAAATTTAAGTTGCGTTCAGCAATCAGTTGATTTAGGACATCTGGTAGTTAGGGTGATGACTGATGTGCACGGAGGTTATACTTTATTTGTGTTTTATTTGTACGATTCAAATGTGGAAAGGGATTGTTGTCCGTTCTATAATAGGATTCATTAAATTTGTAAGGCCTACAGAACGGCTGGCTATCGGAAATTTTGATGAAACATACAAAACCAAATCATATGAATAGCAACTCTGTAACTGGATGCTTTTGTCTTTAGATTCACATGCTTTCTGTGAAACGTCTAAACTAATTCAAGAATAATATGTTGTTCTTTTGCGTATAAAAAGGTGTTTTCTGGTGATATAAATATGAGGGCCAAAAAAAAATTTTTCCCAGTTGCCCCCCCGCTGAAAATATCCTGTGTACGGCCTTGATGGTCAGGCAGCGTTCATGATGCTAGAATTTTTGCCAACTCAACATTTAATCAAAAATTACAAGAGGGAAAGATCCCATCTTGCCCACGTGAAATTGTACCTGGAGAAAAACCAGTGCCAGCATTACTTCTAGGAGATCCAGCCTATCCAATACTTTCATACTTGAGGAAAGAATTTGGCAATGGAGGAAGCACCAGACAGGAGCAGTATTTTGGTCTAATGCTCTGCAGATCTCGAATGGTGATTGAATGTGCACTTGGCAGACTCAAAGCACGTTTCCCAGCCCTTCGTAGGACAATGGATATAAACTTACTGTAATTACCATCTGTTATCTACGGAAGATTCGTGCTACATAATTTCTGTGAACTGCACAAAGATGTTGTAAGCAATGATAGTTTCTGCAGCAATCAATTATGATAAGGAATTCCAACCACCAAAAGAGATTTACAGACCAAGATCAGATCCAAATGAAGCAGAAGGTAAAGAAATAAGAAGAGTCTTAGTTAAATTTTTTGACCCATGAACAAACAAGATAATAAAAAGTGACAGCAGTTAACACATGAGATGTTTCAGAAAAAGTATGCTGATTTTGTCATTAAATGACATTTTATTAGTATTAGCTAGTACAATACAAAATTAAAAGGTATCTTCTTGTTTCAAAAGTCTGCTTCAGTTCCTTCATTATTTCTATAGAATGAATTTCCAGGTCTTTGAAAGCTGTCAGCATTGTCAGCCATTAGTTGTGAGGCATAAGGATTTTGTTCAATCCAGTTCGAATAATGTTGAAATTGACTTTGTGGTTACATGCACCACAATGACTGAAAACCTTCAGCAAAAGATTTACCCAAACTTACCATGACTCCAGACAGAGAGTCCATACTTTTTTAGTTATCTTCATCAATTTCCCTCTGCTGTTTCAACATCTCTTTCTTCAGTTCCAACTCCCCTTTTGCAAAGAAAGTAACTGCGTATCGGCAGAGACCTTTTTTTGAAGTTTGATTTTTTTATGATTTTTAAGTGTCTAATCTAGCAGAGCCCTTTGCTTGTTAACTCTTTCAGCTTAGCTTGCATCGAGGACACCAGTGGATGTTGATGTTGAAGAGGTTGATGGAAGCACTTTTAACTCTTGAGTCGGAATCTTCAAAGTTACCTTTCTTTAAAGGATAGGTACTGATTTCTTCACAGGAATCATCCATGTAAATTTTTGATGAATCTATGAAATTTTGCAGCTGTGTTTTGGCAGGTGAACCTCCCCAAATTTTTTGACACTCTTCAAGGTATAATAAATAAACTCTGCCATGTCCACTTCTCCTTCCTGAATCTATACTACTGCTATCTATACTTCAGTCTTATTGCTTTCAGTTTTGTTGCCACTTTTTCCTTCGTGATTTCATCTGCTCCGTGTGGGTAATCTTTTTCTGTGCCACCCATTTCGTGATGTTTTCTCAAATATTCAGTCATCCTTCCAGAAATATCAGAGTATTTTGCTTGAGCACTTTCCCAGTCGATACCTTCTAAGAGCTTTTGAGCCCTGTAGTCGGCTGTAATGCTTAGTAACAAATTAGATTCGTCATCTGTCCATGTAAATAGATCCTCGTTTCGTTTGGATGGCATACTTATTCTTGATAGCAATTTCTCCTTGACTGCTTGATGCAAAATCGAGAATGGTGTGATTTCCCCATTGTGGCATTGGCGCCAATTTGGGTGTTTTGAAAGAGAGGCTATGACTGCATTTTCACAAGAGCAAAACGAAAGACAAACAAATATGGGCGAATTTTTCAATAAATTAAACTGTCCTAAATGTCAATGGATAGCTTTTTTAATAGTCGATTTCGTCTTGTGACTTCATTTCAACCAACAGTTTTATTCTTTATTTCATGGCTTCAAATTTATCTATAACCTGATCATGATCAATTTGAATGTTCCGGCAGAGACTTAAGGTCATCAAATTTGATAAACCTTTATACTCCATCATTGATCAAAGGTAGCTTTTATTAATGTAATTCTGCTAAACGAACGCTCTGCGCAAGCAGAAGACACCCGCAGACAAACAAATTTGAAGGAACGTAGTAAGGTTTGGAAAAGAAGGGCAGACTCGATTGGTCACCATAAATTTCAGGATGTCCATCGTTGACTTGAGGTCATCTGTGCCTATGTCTGTTACAATGAATGCTTGATAGAAACGCTGGAAATCTTGAAATTCATCTACAGTGATGACATATTTCTCGTAACACCTTAACAGGTCTTCTATCTGAGACTTTGCTTCTTCAGCAAGGATTCTTTTGGGAGACAGATACGAAAATTTTGACAAATTTCCATCGAAGGGCAGAAACCTTTGGCTCATTTATGTGCAAATTTGATCCATAATTGCAAAAAAATCTGCTCTTTGCTAATGAATTTCACTAAGAATGCTTTCCTTAGCTGTTTCAATCTCATCAAGAAACCTCTTTCTTCTTTACATTCTTCCTGAGCTTCTCTGATCCTCGTTGAATACAACATCATGGCTTACAGCAAATTCTTTTGAACCTTTTACTTTGCTTTGAAACCCCTTGCCTGAATGCAATGACTACATTGTAGCTTAGGTCACCTATATCAAACCCCTCGCCTCAATCATATCAACATCAATTCTTTGCAATTCTTTTAATAAATGTTGCATTTTCTCAAGATCTCTTCCCACAAAATAAGCAAAACAATAAAACTTTTGGACTGTAGCTCTTTGCTGTAACCCGAAACTGTTGCTGCTCCATCAGGATCATGAAATCCAATCCATTCCATTGTTGCAAGCAGCTGTCCAAAAATCTCTTTCACAGCTCGAACTGCATTATATCTAGCACTCCATCTTGTGCTAGACAGTTTTTTTAAAGTTCTTATTCTGCAATTACTTTCATGACAATGCTTCCATAACTGATACAGGCGATTGCATGCATTCATGACAAAATCATAGAGACCTGAAAGTGTGCTGAAATTTTCTCATTTCATCATTTCCATCACAGGCAGCACATAGCACTAGGTTTAAATTGAGCCCATTGGAATGCATGTAAACTGCAAGATTATTTTCCTCCTGTAATCTTGTTTGCAGTACATCGATGAAGTGCATAAATGTTTATAATAAAGAATGGATAACCAAGATGATCGTTAGCAGCCCTTAATCAATGCATGGTGCCTAGAAAACTCTCACAATTTTCTGACAAACATTTGCTTTTTCCAACCAAAGGTCTGATTGGGGGTGGTCCCCTCAACCCAACCCCCCTTGGGGCCGGCTCTGGTTCAGATCAATGGCAGATGCATCTGGCTCTTTTACCACTGTGAAAAATGATGTATCATCAGCAAATAGCTTAACATTACACTTCAAGCCTACAGCTAGATCATTTATATAGAATTTTGAATTAGACAAAGAAGTTGTCTAAGACACTACATTGACTTAAATATAAATTAGACTGTCGTGTCATACCCTATCAAATGCACTGAGCAGGTTTCAAGCAGAAGATTACAGTCAAAAGCTTTGGAAATACAGTCGACTCTGGTTATAGTCAAACTCAAAATTTTCAAGAAAAGTGTGACTGTAAGCGGAGTGTGACATTAAGCGGAGTTCCCCAAAGTAGCAGGCTAGATGACAGATAAAGTATGGCAAAAGCTTTACATTAGTACATAAACTATTTCCAATCACTTTTTTCATCAGAAGTGTCTTCATTGGCGCCGGTTTGCTTTTTGGATCGCATCTGGGGGAACTACTGAAAGAGGGCCTCTTCGACGTGGTGAACGTTGCTTTTGCGAGCGCGAACATTTTTGAATTTTTGTTTGTCAATTCTCCTTGGCTTAATTCTGCTTCGTTTTTCTTTATTTTTGAAATTGTTGATCGGTCACAATTAAACTGTGCAGCGATGTCCGCAGAACACAGAAAGGGGATGGATGTTACGGCTGTGATGCATGTCGGTGATGCAGACTTAAACACATCGAAGGGGAAAGCCTACAATATGCAAAATAGACAATCCTGAAATGAATGTAGCTTCAGGAAAGTGTAAGCAAGCTATGGAGAGGGGCTAAAGGGGCTAAAGTTCTAACCTACAAAAGGAAGTCCTAGGAGGTTCATGACACATGCGATATTACTGTTGGCGTTCATCTGTCAAAAATAGATAAATAGCATCTCCCTGTAAAAATTGGGCCAACGTTGGTAATGGATTCTTATTATTCTCACTGTCTAATTTATGGAAATACACACTGACGTAAATGATATGAATGAGAAATTTCTTTTGCAAAATTAATTTTTACGTGATTTCAGCAATTTTTTCTCAAATGTGACTGTAGAAAGGGTATTTTGCTGTTTGGGGAGGGAAAAATTAGTGATTATAAGCAGAGTGTGACAAAAAGCAGAGTGACTATAGGCGGAGTTCATTTATATGGGTTTAACCAGAGTAAAATTTGGGTAACAGCAGAATCCGGAGTATGACTGTAACCAAAGTGACTGTAACCAAAGTGACTTACATGCAACCAGTGTGGTTTGAAAAAAATTTTTCGCAAAGTCCCGCTCTTTGTACAGTTGTTCGTCAGGATTTGCATTTCTCCTTTCTTTTTGCTTCAAAAATTCAAAAAGTGCAGGCCGTGGGTCGTTATATCCTGTTTATAATGATTGATCGTTCCTGGTCATTGGGATTTAAATCTATATATCTTTTAAGTGCAAAGAAAACTACTGTATCAGCCTCAGCATGATAGCACCCATAATCATCATCTGGAAATGTTATATTGCCCAGATAATCAACAGAATATGCAGAAAATATTCCACTATGCCCACCTATTGCTATGTGTGTGAAATTATGTGCAGGAAAATTTTATGATTTCAAAAAAGAGACATCTGCACATGATCTTACATATGATGTTATAATTTTTTGCCTCCCATTGTCCCTATCCAGCTAACGTGTGTTATATGCCTTGATCAGTTAATGTTTATCAAATTGGAAGCCCATGTATTCAAGAGGTGAGACTGGGACAGAGGCTCATGTGCCCTCTGTGCAACCTTTAGTTTGGTCAGCACGACGGTTAAAAGTTCTGAATGAAAGGGAAATGTCTGTCCTTGTTGGGATATTTTAGGAGAATATGTTTGACTGTTTGGTCTATAATCAAACTGCACATTTCCTTATAGGTACAGGTTGGTATATTGAGGTGGCGGAAATCAAACATGCAATCCCTGATCATACAAGTGACACTGTTAAGGGAGTCTGTTTCCTTTTTAAGGCCCGACTCATTTACAAAAGCTGCTTGATGTTGCTTAAAGAGCCATGATGTTAAGACTGATATTTTTGCAAAATGAAAAGATTTCACATCCTTTTTGAGGAACTGAACAGACATTGTCACAAGAATCTGACATTGTCACCTGCATACCCGTGGACTGCAGCAGAAGTCCAGACATCACCTCTATTTTTTGGCTGGCATGATTTAATGCAGATTTTTGTTGTCTCGTAGTCATAGCTCGTGGAATGGTCAGAACTTCTGGGAATTTAGGATTTTCCGAAAACCATCCATTAGGCTGAGTCAGAGGCAGAAATTCCGGGGGGGCTGGGGGCGAAAGAAATTTTAGGATACCGATCCTGGAGGCAATTTCCTCTTAGAGTATAGCTTTTCGGGGGCACTATTTGAGAACCTAAGAAACCATTACAAATGTACACAAGTTTATTTTGTTAATTAGGCTGAGTCAGAAGCAGAAATTCCGGGGGGGGGGGGCAATTTCCTCTTAGAGTATAGCTTTTCGGGGGCACTATTTGAGAACCTAAGAGTTATTGCTACCACTTGACTGACCAAGAACTTCAACAATATGATCACATGAAAGGACACTATGCTGCTCTATTACTTTCTGAAAGCACAAATTTAAAAAAATTTAAATGTGATGTTACATCATTTATACTTAGTTGGAATTGAGACCTTTTAAGGTGCACTGGCTGTTTGGGAAACTGGTCTATTAAACAATTCAAACCATTAACATACGCAACCTGTGATGTATGGAAATGTGTCAGCCTCTCTGTATTGTGGATTGAGGTTGATTTTAACATAGTTTCTAAATTTTCAACCTCAATCCAGTGGACATTAGAAGGCATTTTTCCAGGGGGTTTTCTATTCCATAGGAATTCCACAATTGCCGTGAAAGTTTACTGTCCTTTAAGTCTTTTGCATAGGAGTATGCTATACCACCCTTGTTCAAAACTGTCATCAGGCCTCTACTGCATGTTAATGATGCTTCATTGGAAATAACCATACTTGTGGGGCTTATCATTCTGTAGTCTTTCATCTTTTGCCTGATACTATTTATCAGAATACACCTAAACATTTTTGATTTGTCAGTCCCCCTTAAAGAATCAGTCAAGACAAGATCAAATATGATAATGATAAAGGAAATGCTTCAAAACACAGCTCCAATTCTTAAATCAGAGGACACTGGTGAAGAAATTGGTTCATTTTTCAATCTTATGATGTATTCTTCAAAGAACCTGGACAAAATCTTTGCAGTAAAGTAGACCAATGTCTCAAGAGGATGTGGGCTCCAGTTCTCACCAAAAAAATTCAAAATATTATGAAGATCACTGTTTTCTTTAGCTATCATTACTTTTCTGAGCTCAGACATAATGAAATCTCTATATACTAGGGTTCTGGTCCACTCGTCTACTATATACTAATCTGCCTAAATGCAAATGAGCTCGCCAGAACAATCAAACAATACAAACACAATCGCATGTGCAGTCGACCGTTTGTGCAGCGAACTCCTCCTGGACCGACAAGCCTAACCGTAAGGATTCGTTTTCCGAGCCTTCTTTGCGAGGTCGACTTTGTTCTTACGGGTAGTTTATGTTTTTATTTATTTTATTTATTTTTTTATTGCCATCGCAAACTTCCAGTCCGGCGCCTCTCATCCTCATCACGAGGTCCCTTTAACAATGCCTCGAACAAAGGATCTTTGCCTAATTCGATCGTGCCCGTGCGACCGCATTCGCAGTTGCAGATGAGAATGGCTACGAGCAGTGGTTGTGCTGGAATCGCCGCGGATAATTTCGCTCTGTGTCTGCCCAGGTAAGCGTTTTTCTTTCTCAAAAAACTTTCCGTTTTCTCCCCCTATCCCCTCTTCCGTACCTTGCTAAACTTTTATTCGTTTAAACGCCATTTGTTTTCGTTTTTTTAGCCGAATTCCATCAACTACCCTCGACCGTGGCTGTGCTTTAGGCCGTTTTGCTTCGCCTCCCGTGGAGACGTTTTGCTCACGAGATCGCCGTTTTCTCAGGTAAGTCGTTCACAATTAATCCCTAAATTATGAAAATTTTGTTTGCAATGTATTAATGAATTTCTCTCAAGTTTTTACGGTTTATTTCAGTCGATTTTCGCATTGGTTTTTTCGATGGAGATTCGGGGGCGTTTTTCGCATGTGCTTCAACCGTTTCCTTCACGCGAGGAATTTCGTGCTTTAAATCGCGTTCCATTTTGCCAAACCATTTTGATGCATTTTATCGTTTTTAATTTGCTAACTATTACTGAATTATTTCTTGGTTTTAATGCAAATCCTCCTGGATTTTTCAGGGTATTTCGCGACCGACCTTCGACACTGGTTGAATTTGGCCACGTTGCTTCGCCGCCCATGCAAATCTTCCTGTTCAAATTTTCTCAGGTAAATCACCCGACAGCATAACCATTTATCTGCTTATTTATTTGCTTGATAACATAACTACTTTCTCTATATTTTTTTGGTTAATTTTAATCAATTTTCACATTGTTTTTTTCGATGGAGATTCGGGGGCGTTTTCGCATGTGCTGCGATCGTTTTTGCATGCCAGGAAATATGTGCTATAAATCATGTTTTCTTCTGCTAAAGCAATATTATTCATGTTACTGAACTGTTCTACAGTTCTTTTTTAATGTTCACTTGCATTTTATTGAAGTTTTTTATTAATTTTTACACGATTATTTTTCTGGATTTTTGTGCTGAACATTATTTTATTCCTGATGAACAATTGCATGCATTAAATTGCACACGTCCTTTCCAAGTATCAATTCAACCTGTTTCTTCTTACGCCGGGTATCCAAATAAAGCATTTTTCTAAAGCTTGGTGCCAAATGGGAAATTATTTTGAGTCGGGTGTGTTTCTACGTTTAAATATACTTTTAACCGAGTTTTTCCAATGCATGATATTATTGGTAAAAGGAAATTCTAATCCCCTGGTCAAAGGATTTCCTAGGAGTGCACTCCCTCCTACCATCTAAGTTCAAGTAATGCACCCGGGATATTCACCCAATACATCATGGCTACCTGACGCCATAAATAATCCAACGAGCAACACTGTTCTGCAAATGAATAATCGTTTCCCGCCACTTTACCTAAGTCTTCGACACAATTAGTTGAACAACACCCACCATAGACATATCAAAACAACAACAGATGAGATACAGAAGTCATAACCAATTAAACAAATTATAAACTAATTTTTAAATACATTTATGAAAACCGATGGTCTGTCCTCCCCATTGTTTCTACCCCAAAACACCGGTCCAATTCTCGAACTAATCTTCGTCTTCTTCTTCTTCTTCTTCTCCACGTTTCTCCTCGACCCTACAATTTTTATGCATATTCTCCTTCCAGGTCTACAATACAAAAATACAAATGAAAAAATTGCACGCTTATCATCATTTTATTCCTTACATAACAACAGAATTCTACCGCAGAACAAAGAACACAAACTTCCTGCCCCACTGCACACTCCAAATGCTCTATTCCGGCCTCAATAATTCTCCCCATTTTCAATTGTCATTCTACTCTTAAAACCAATTCTACAGCAATGCAATGCCATCCATTAACCCCATTTCCATTTGACAAAATTCCTTCCATTAATAGAGAAAATAGACCTGACAAAAACCCGACAAGAAATTTTAACTTTATAATCAACTTACTCTATTTTCTACATCTTCTCCCCTCTCCCGTTGGTAAATATAAATTTCTTTTTCTCCAACGCCCACGATTTGCTCACTTTTTTCTTTAATGTCCCCAACGACTCTTCTTTCCTCCACTTTATCGTCTAAACCAACAAATTTCCATCGAAATTGTACCCTCCACCTGCAACTCATTGAAATTCCCAAAACACTCAACAATGATAACACATATGATATGAATAAAGAAATCTTACCTTCAATTCGCCTTCATGGAACACGGTCACTTCCCTTTCTTCCATTTGTAAAACAGTTTTCTGCCTGCTTTCACCCACCACTCTGCCTTTTATCCATTTACAATCACGTGCCAAGACTCTGCCAATCAATTGCATTACTTTCTTCCTTAGATTTCATCTCCATTCATTTCTCCTACATTCTCATACTGTCTCCATCAACCACAAACAATATCTCTAATTACATAATATTTCCGTATCCATCATCCAACCACCCCATAGACCTAATTATGCCAACAACCGGACATCATGCAACAAAACATAATCTCTAACCAAATACAATCACAAACAAGTAGATCGATAAATCACTGTAATCTCTTTCTACATATGGCACCCCTCACATTTTCAGCAACATTGCAATGCCTCTAAGTATGTAAGATTTCCGCCCGTATCCGCTATCGATCCACCCCATATTGCTTAATTACACCAACGAGCGGACATCATACAACTGAGCACTCCCTAACCAACTATATTCACAACAAACGTATATTGATTAACCACTGTAATCTCTTTATGCCAAAAACAACCATTCATTTACACGATATCATAAAAGAATTTTATCTCAAATATCTTAATACCTCTACGTATCTACAATTTCCGTTCCATAACCAAGTCACCCCATTATGAAACACACCGGATATCAATCAACTGGACATTACCTAGCCATATATTCAACTTTACCAATCATACCGCCAATTTCCTCACGATTGCCAATACCCATTCATTACAGCAATTGCATATGCTAAAATATCACATATTCTATATTTCAATGAAAACATGATTCCTACCCAAAAAATTCCTTTACTATCCTACAACACATTTTCTTCTTTTCATTAACATTCGCTTAACGTTAACCGATTTTCATACTCATACATTCTTTTTATAAGAAACACTCCATACAACCCCGACCCCTCCATTGGTAACACCTTTAAAACTCAATGCATCTGATTACACTTCAACTTACTCGACTGGTCACAACTTACTTATATGTTCGATTTCCATTTATATCGAAGTCCTTTCAAAACGTTGTCACATCCATTTTTATCCATTCTGCCTGCCTCAATGATGTGATACACCCATTTTTCTATAAAGAGGGAACTGTGCCCGAATCATACAGTTGAAATCCTTTTAAGACACTTATATACTAAACTTATTCTACAACTACACAACAAAATACTATATCCAAGCTTAATTTTTTATCCATCTCCATTATCCATTCCACGATCATTATCCATAGACAAAATCCATGTAACCCTACCAATTCATTTTCTGATATTGGAATTAATTTTCACAAATGGATATGAATTCTAAAGCTGCACACCATCTTCTCGGCGAGGGTTTCGACATCACTACCAACCCTGCATTTACCCCATAAACCCAACCAAGATCATTTTTCCACAATAATTATCACAAATTAACTTTCACTGTTTCTTTTTCCAAATAACACACAAACACAATTTTAAAATAAATACACACATTAATCAAAGAATACTACAACTTACCACTACAAAAATAAATTGATTATATTTCTACACCAACTACATTATATATTTACATAAAAATTCTTCAGTCTCTTCTCCTTAAATATCCATCCCAACCTCTTCCTCTCCTGCTCCCTCGCCTCTTGCCACTCCAACATCATCCGCCTCTCCAACTCCGTCACCTCCATCTTCATCATCCTCTTCCAAAACCAAACTTTCATTCAGGCTCCGCTCCATTTTTTTCTCCTCCACCATGCTATTAACCTTATTCTCCAATATATCTCTGCTCTTCTTCAGCTTATCTATCTCCATCTTTGCCTCTTTGATCTCTTTCAATACCATCTCCATTCCCCTCAAATATTCCTCCATATTTCTTTCTACTACCTCCATCCTTTTCTGCACCCTTATCACCTCTGCTCCTATCTTCTTGACAGCAACCTTTACTTTCAATTCGCTATCCATTTTTCTTTATACTAAATCCTTTCACTTCCAACTTCATACGCATACTAACCCCTACCAATCTATCTCATTTCTTTTAAATCCTTTTCTATTCTAACGACCTCCGGTTTCTGACAAATCAAACCGACAACCATTTATTTCTCCATCATTATTGACACGCATTTATCTTCTACATTTCACACATTGACAGTTAGCTACCAGTGAGGTAACGCACAGTGTATACCCTTAAGCTCAAAACTAAATGCCCCCAAACAATTTCGCCACAAGGGGTCCCGCGAAATTTTGTGCTATCTAAAGATTGCATATTTAAATAATTTTGCACTTAAGGGTAATTTCATGCTTAACCTGTAAACTTAATTTTCAATATAATAGAGACCCCAATATCCTTACATGGACTGAGGGCCCCAAACTGCTCCGTTACGCCACTGTTAGCCACCTATAACAATTTTTTGTTAGCCACCACCTATAACACTTAATCTAATAATGGAGAAGACTAGCATTTTTTTTCAAGTGGCCCGCTAGCGCGGGCCCGCTTGCCCGAGTGGACCAGAACCCGAGTGGACCAGAAACCTGAGTGGATCAGAAACCCGAGTGGATCAGAAACCCGAGTGGATCAGAAACCCGAGTGGATCAGAAACCTGAGTGGATCAGAACCCGAGTGGAAAGAAATTGTCGAATTAGCCTTTGCATAACAAGAACCAGCATCACTCACATTCCCGAGTGGCCAGTAGTCCGAGTTTTCGCTTGCACCAGTGTCCCTGCAAACCACAGGAAGTGTACCTCCTGGATCACTGCGAAGGAGCAGGTGCATTTGACGTCACATGCCATTGCAAAAGAAGCGGGGCTTCCTGTTTGCCCCTTTCTTTTTAAGAAGCCCTGCATTCTAGCGCAGGTTCAAGAGCATTTTTTTAAAAAAATTTTCTGCCAAATTTTTAGGCCAATTTTTTTGAAGCAAGCTGAAGGTCACGTGTTCCTGCGCAGTGGCATGTGACGTCACCTTCCCACGACATTTGCGCAAATTTTCACGTGCTCCTTTGCAGTGGCATGTGACGTAAAATGCACGTGCTCCTTCACAGTGATCCATGAGGTACACTTCCTGTGGTTTGCAGGGCCACTTGTGCAAACAAAAAGTTCTTGTTATGCAAAGGCTAATTCGACAATTTCTGTCCACTCGGGTTCTGATCCACTCGGGTTTCTGATTCACTCGGATTTGTGATCCACTCGGGTTTCTGATCCACTCAGGTTCTGGTCCACTCGGGCAAGCGGTGAAAAAATCCCTATATTACTAATTCGCTTAATATGCAAATGAGCTAAAGTGAACAATAGAACAATCGATTACAATGGACTGAAAACCAGAGGTGTTGTGACTTGAACTCCTCCTAGACGGATTCGCCTAATGAGACCAAAACTTTCCCAGGTCTTCTTTACGAGCTGCTTCGAATACATAAGTATAGTTTCGATTTTTAGCTATTTTTTTCTTTTTTTTATCGCCATCGCAATCTTCGAGCTCGGCGCCTTTCATCCTTCCCCGGGGGATACGTTTTGCGAGGCTGAAACAATCCTACTTACGCAAATGGTCGTTGCCACTTTTGTTCTCAGACAAACGATCTTAGCTGTTGTAACACCCTGTTTTCATCCCGCGACGTGAAGGAGTGGTGCAATGTCGGCGAGCAGTGGTGGATGGAATGACTGTGGAGAATTTCGCTCTGTATTTACCAAGGTAAGCGTTTTACCATTCTGAAAACTTTTGAATTCTATTTCCTGTTTCTAACTATCTCCTTTTTAATAATTTTTTTCATCTAAACGTAACTTATTTTGATTTTTTAGCCGAAATTCACTTTTTACCTTCGACCCTGGCTTCTGTGAGGCATTTTTGATTCGCCTCCCATCAAATTATTTTCCTCGCAAGTTCGCCGTTTTCTTCTCAGGTAAGTCGTTTTTAACCACCTTCTGTATTTTCTTAAGGATGTTAAAGATGTTTCACTGATTTCCTCGATGTATTTGGTTCATTTCAGTCGATTTTCAAGTTTGTTTTCCGCAATGGAGATTCGGGGGCGTTTTTCGCATGTGCTTTGGCCGTTTTTGCATGCCAGGAAATACATGCTATAAATCATGTTTTCTTTTGCCAAAGCAATTTTATAGGTGTTAGTTAACTTTCTAGATTTGTTTCTCAAAGTTTTTGCTCGGTTATAACGCGATTTCTCTTGAAATTTTAGGAAATTCCACGATCCTTCTTCGACTCTGGTTAATCAAACATGTCGCCTCTCCTTCGCCCCCCGTGGCGTTCTTCTTCATCACGAAAACACTGTTCTCTCAGGTAAATATCACTAAAACATGACTTCACTGTTTCTAAATTTTTTCCTTGATGCATTTATGATATAATATTTCTTTTAGGGTTTATTTGAGTCAATTTTCGCGTTGATTTTTTTCCACCAAGCAGTTTTATGCATGTTACTGAACTGTTCTACAGTTCTTGCTTAATGTTCACTTGCATTTTATTGATGTATTTAACTAATTTTTACACAATTTTCGTGTTGTTTTTCTCGAGCAATTTTGGTGGAATTTTGTGCTGAACATCATTTTATACTGATGAACAATTGCATGCATATAATCGCCTCTACTTCCCCCAAATATATTTGCCAAATACTGCAAAATAGCTTGGTTGGTTTTAACGTGATTTCTTTTGAATTTTTAGGGAATTCCACGATGAGTTTAATTTGAGTTTATTTCCACGATGTCGAGAATTGCTTCGTAATGTTTATTTTCATGTTATTGGTGCTTTTAAATAACTGTCTTAAACCACTTTTGTCTTTTCACAGATCTAATAGATTGGAGTCACTCACAGCTCACATTCACACTACGATGAACTTATCATATGAACTATGAACTTATTTATTCAGTGAACAATATGTATATTTGTTGTAATCATATCTAATAATGATTTCCAATTTAACAAGTTACTTTTCGAAATGATGATCATTTTCTGATTCACACTTTCTTGCGTTTTATTGCACACTTCTAACTCAATCTACCCCCTTACAACAAGTATCACAACGGAAATCTATCTTTTCCAATAGCCTAATATATCTGATATCAGTCAAATTCCTGCTAAATATGGAGAGTCCTGATCAATTTGTTACCCTTTTTCCAAATCATTAAATCCCTCATGTATTATATGTCAAGTAACAAGCCTGAAATAATGCTTTTTCTGGGGGGCAGTAATTTTGACTAATAGAAGTTAAAACCCTCTCTGCAAATTCTTTGCCCATCACATAAACTTTTCTACCTCCTTCCCTTAAGTTTACTAGCCCTTCTACTAGATTTTGTGAGTCCAATCTGTTTCCACAACATTGCTTGAAATCAATAATTGAGAAGACTAGCTTTTTTTCAAGTGGCCCGCTAGCGCGGGCCCGCTTGCCCGAGTGGATCAAAAACCCGAGTGGAAAGAAATTGTTAAATTAGCCTTTGCATAACAAGAACCATCATCACTCACAATCCCAAGTGGCCAGTAGTCCGAGTTTTCGTTTGCACCAGTGGCCCTACAATCCATAGGAAGTGTACGTCATGGATCACTGCGAAAGAGCACGTGCATTTGACGTCACATGCCACTGCGCAGGAGCACGTGACCTTCGGCTTGCTTCAAAAAAATTGGCCTAAAAAATTGGCAGAAAATTTTGTGAAAAATATGCTCTTGAAACTGCGCTAGAATGCGGGGCTTCTTCAAAAAAGAATGGCCAAAAGGAAGCCCCGCATTCTAGCGCAGGTTCAAGAGCATATTTATCATATGAGTGATCCATGACGTACACTTCCTATGGATTGTAGGGCCACTGGTGCAAACGAAAACTCGGACAACTGGCCACTTGGGATTGTGAGTGATGATGGTTCTTGTTATGCAAAGGCTAATTTAACAATTTCTTTCCACTCGGGTTTCTGATCCACTCGGGTTTTTGATCCACTCGGGCAAGCGGGCCCGCGCTAGCGGGCCACTTGAAAAAAATACCTATATAACTAATTTGCCTAATATGCTAATGAGGGAGAGCGGACAATGGAACAATGCATCACAGTGGCGTGTGCAGTCGACCGCATCTGCCCGGATCCCCTCCTAGACCGAGGAGCCCATGCCTGCAAAATACCTTTTTCTCCTTTCTACTTCACCTCTATATGTGACATAAGTTTGCTTTGCATTTTTATCTATTTTATTTTATTTTTGATCGCCATCGCAATGCTCCAACTCGGCGCCTTTCATCCTCATCACAAGGTACCGCTAAACAATGCTTCAGACAAAGGATCACGAGCTACATTTGATCGCACGATCACAGTCGAGGTGTGCGATGTCGCGGAGCTGTGGTGTGATCGCAATTGCTGTGGCAAATTTCGCTCCTTCTTTTACCAGGTAAGCTGTTTTTTATCTTCTCGAAATTTTTTTTGCGTTTCGTATCCCTGTTTCTTCTTTTGTACGTTGCGATTGTTTTTTTTGGTTTAACCCGATTTTTTTTCTCCCTTTTTTTAGCCTGTTTTCAAATCGACCTTCCACAACGGCTTTCATTAGGCCGTTTTGCTTCGCCTCCCGTGGAGCCGTTTTCTTCAGGAGTTGGCCGTTTTACCTCAGGTAAGTCCTTTTAAAGCACCTTCTACATTTGTTAAAGGATGTTTATCGTGTATTGTGTATTCTCCTCGATGTTTTGGGTTAATTTGAGACGATTTTCAAGTTTGTTTTTCGCAATGGAGATTCGGGGGCGTTTCTTGCATGTGCTTTGACTGTTTTTGAATACCAGAACGTACGTGCTATAAATCATATTTTCTTTTGCTAAAGCAATTTTATACGTGTTACTTTATTGTTCTAGAGTTGTTTCTCAGATTTTTTGCTTGGTTATAGCGCGATTTCTCTTGAATTTTTAGGAAATTCCACGATCGTTCTTCGACATTTGTTAAACAAACATGGCACCTCTCCTTCGCCCCCCGTGGCGTTCTTCTTCATCACGAAATTACTGTTCACTCAGGTAAATATCACTAAAACACGACTAAACTTATTTCAAATTGATGCCTTGAGGTATTTATCAACTTATATCTTTTTTTAGAGTTAATTTCAGTTGATTTTCACGTTGTTCCTTTCCAGGATGTTGGGGGGGGGGCGTATCTTCTACCGAATTCCATGCTGTCAAAGACGTGCTTGAATACACGTTTACTTTTCCTAAATCATGTTGGCAAATGTTGCTAAAATTTTCTTGATTTCTATCAATTTTATTCCTTACGAAATCACTGTTTTCTCAGGTAAATCACGCTAAAACACGACTTAACTGTTTCTAAATTGTTTCCTTGATCAAGCTGTTCTAGATTTGTTTCTTAATGTTTCTTTTCAATTAATTGATGTTATTTACTAGTTTTGAAACGATATTCGTGTTGATTTTCTCCAGCAATTTTCCTGGATTTTTATGCTGAGCAGTTACATGCATTAGATCGTGTTCACTCTCACCAAAGATATTTGCTAAATAGTACTGATTTTGTTTGCACGGTTATAACTCGATTTCTCTTCAATTTTTAGGGAATTCCTCGATCGATCTTCGACTGTGGTTAAACAAACATGACGCCTCTTCCTCGCACACCATGGTGTTCTTCTTGACAAGGAATTCACAATTTTCACATATAAACAGTTGCAATCACTCGCATTAATACTATGATGACATTATCATCAGGACTATAAACTTATTTACTGCATTTAACCATATGTATATTTGTTGTAATCATATTTAATAATGTTTTCCAATTTAATCTATTAATTTTCAAAATCATCAAATTTTTCTGATACTTGAGTTTTTTTGCAAATTTCTTTCTCAATTAACCCTGTGACCAAATGTATCAAAACTTCCTGTTTGCCCCTTCTCTTTGAAGAAGCCCCGCATTCTAGTGCAGGTTCAAGAGCATTTTTTTCTTAAAATTTTCTGCCAATTTTTTGGGCCAATTTTTTTGAAGCAAAGCCGAAGGTCACGTGCTCCTGTGCAGTGGCCAATGACGTCACCTTCCCACGACATTTGCGCAAATTTTCACATGCTCCTTCGCAGTGGCATGTGACGTCAAATGCACATGCTCCTTCGCAGTGCTCCATGAGGTACACTTCCTGTGGTTTCAGGGCCACTGGTGCAAATGAAAACTCGGACTACTGGCCACTTGGGAATGTGAGTGATGTTGGTTCTTGTTATGCAAAGTCTAATTCGACAATTTCTTTCCACTTGGTTTCTGATCCACTCGGGTTTCCGATACACTCGGGTTTCCGATACACTCGGGTTTCTGATCCACTCGGGTTTCTGATCCACTCGGGTTTCTGATCCACCCGGGTTTCTGATCCACTCGGGTTTCTGATCCACTCGGGTTTCTGATCCACTCGGGTTCTTGTCCACTCGTGCAAGAGGGCCCGCGCTAGCGGGCCACTTGAAAATCTCTCATATATTCATCATCAAATTCAAGATTCCTTTTTCTAAGACAGCGATTTTGAATAATCTTGAAAGATTCAGAGAAAGATTTGTAATTTAAGTTTCGATCAACGAAAAATAACTTAGATAAGAGGCGTAATAAACCTCTACTAATGAATTGAAATATCTGTAAGTGCATGAGAGGCTTACCAGATCATTGTATCCTAGTTGGCTCGAAATTAAAGGTGGACTATTCTCATTGGCTTCAAAAATATCAATTAAACTTACGGTGGTGGCAGGCAGTATGATATCATCTGAATTGTCTGACGATTGGCAAAAATCTTTAAAGATGATATTTCCTTCTACTTTCTCTACAAAGGGGTTCAAATAACGATTAATGTTGAAATTATAATGATACCATTCTCTCCAGTGCTTCAAGCATATAAAAGAATCGTGAGGAGTATCTAGATTAGTAAGCCTGTGATAGGTGATGATAAGTTTAGTACTCTCCCAGTCAAAAGCTTTACTTTTACCCCTGAACTTTATTCTTGCAAGAGGTCTTAAATTTACTGCGAAGGAGCAATCTAGGATAACACATTTTGGATGCTTGATGTTGGAATTAGTTTCAGCTGCAAAATTTTGCAGTTAATGTGACCCGGAAGAAATTCTAGCAGGCAATAGCTTGTGTCGGAGAGGAGAACTGTCAGTGCAATGAAATATTTCAGATCCAGGTTTATCTGAAACTGGAGTAGACACCTTTATTTTCTTAACAGCAACACCTTTTGAGGGGCTAGGGGCAAGACATTGTAAGGCAGGATTTTGGGGGGTGCTTGGTGTTGCATATATATCATGTGATACCTCAAGAGCGCTGTAAAATCTTCCTGATGTTCTTGATTGAATGTTCATTTTTGTGCCAAGATGGCTTTCCATTCTTTCAGAAGCAAATCCTCGAAAAGTTATTGCACAGCTCTTACAACGGTAATGGCTTTTGATTTTAACATTACAATCAGGAAGCTCATAGTGCTTACCCAGTGTTCCATGCTGTGAAAAAAATTAAAATAACCCTGCACTTGGAACCCCGCCATTTGGAAAAATAGGCTGTTATACCCTCCGACAACATCACATCGGGCTAACCTAATCCAAGTAGACGTTGATACAAATCAGATGGCATCAAACTCACAGGCACTCTACAGCATTATGCTGTTTGCCGTTTCCCATTTGCCTCTATCAACACTCCACTATCTAGTCAGAAAAGAGAAACCACTACACTATCATACAACCACGGAACCACTATTCATCCAAGGCCTACGAACCCAGGTGGCGAGTAATAATTGTGCGAATAGCTGTGGAATATACCGAGTTGTTCTTGGGAATGGATTGGCTCGAAGAAAAGAGAAAAACAATAGCATTAGACAATAGCCATCTAGCCTCATCTCCCCAACAATCAAGGAGATATGCATTGTTGCATTTACCGTATCTAGACTCAGGCTTGCTCTTTGGGTTGTCTTCACATTGTTGTAATGGGACTTTGCATGCTCTGTTGCCATGCTATGTGGTGACAATGCCAAAAAAGACGCAAGAAATTTCTTGAGTAGACCAGAGCTTGACTGGATCATTTTCCTCAGCTTGAGAGCATAGAATAAGCCCTGTTCGTCAATGGGAACATGGTGTAATACCTGCAGCTTGCTCCAAGAATGGCACACATCCGTAGCAAAATGCTCTACCTGACATTGGCCAAAAATTTCAGAAACTAGATTTCTGCTTGAATCTATAATTTCCTTCAGAGAACTTGCATCCAAAATCTTCTGCAACTTTTCTTAAGTGTTGTCAGCCTCAAGACATTACAAATTGATGAGCATTTCTACTTTGACGACTATTTTTCACATCATTTATTCCTTCAGGATCACCTACCTTCTCCTCTTTTCCACCTGGAAAAGACATCTCCAGCATTATTTAAGCTGTTCAATTGCTGCATTTCTTGCTGTGATTATATCCAGGATAATCAAATTTGATTTCGGAAAACTTTTTGTTGATTCTTGGAAATTCTGCAAAGGTCATACATGATACATGTAAGCCATACCATCAGTGGAAAAGATTTGAAAATTAATTATATGAACATGTCTATAAGCACGTGTAGCATAAATTAAAATTTGAACACAAATTTACATTAAATATAATTACCTGTTGAGATCCTGGTTCCCATTTCTTAAGATATCCAGCAGCCATCTTTGCTTCATGTCTGTCAGCAGGTATTCTCCCATCAGCCATCTTTGACCAGACATTTCTGGAAGCATCAAGGTTGTTTAAAATTGCTTTTAATAAATTGAACATGTGTTCAGCAAAGCGAACTTCAAAATGCTTGGGAAAGGCAAGGCATTTCTCTTCCTCCTGAAAAATAAATGTTGCTCAATCACCTATGGTAAGTAACATATGCTTGGGTTGACAGTAACTACACCACATAATTAACATTGAGTAAATGAATTAAGTACCGGTTGAAGCAATTTTGTTCTTCTTGGAGAAGCTCGAAAGGATGTAGCTGGAGCAATAGCATCCGACTTCCAGTAAGATAGTTCTGGCAAATCACTCTGTACAGATTCTAGTGCCAATTCAGATCTGTGGCAAACACACCAAACAGTTAGAATTTCATGTCCAAGAAAATCTTTCATTAACTGCCATAAACCTCTATGTCTTACAGTATTTGCATTTCCACCATCAGTTGTAACCCCAGTCAGGTTCTCTGTTGAAACACCCAGTGATTGGACACACATCTTGAATGTGTCAAGTAGCCCATCAGCTCCACCATGATCACTGGTAAAAACACCGAGAAACATTGTTTTCACACTCTTTTCATCTGTAGGAACTTATCTTTCAGTAATGAATTTTGAGTCAACCTGCATTCTGTCAGTACTTCCATCAATTTGTAAAGAATAACTAAGAGATTCATTCAAAGTCTTTGCCAACTTCCTCGTCTGCAAATGTCCAATAATCTTCTTCATCTCAGCATAAGTTACTGGATTTCTATATCTGAATTCTGATTCATTGGGGTTAAGTGGGATAAAGCACCCATCGTATCCCTCTGCTTCAAAATGCTGTATCAAATGATAGGCCATTTTTGATGAAAATGATCGAGAGAGCCAGCTTCTTGCACTAACTGTTTCTGTTCTTGCATCATTGTAGACATCAATGGCCATCTCAAGCAAAATTTGAAAGGTACTAGAGTCTCGAATATTTTGCCCAAGGATGCTTGTCAGACTTCTCAACCCAAGCTTGTTTGCACATGTCAAGCTTAACAGCTTCTGCATGTACAGTTGACTCTAGATGATCTACCACTTTTTTTTAGCCTTTCTTTTCCATCTGCCCTCACACTACTTGCAATAGAAAGTCTTCCATTAATGGTGTAACTTTTCACTTCAGATTCGAATTTTTGGCATGTTAAGCAAGCTATGACGAGCCTATTTCTTTTGTCAACAATCTGTTTCCTCATAGCAAGGCAATCATTTGTGGAAGTAAGCCAACCAGCATCAATTTTTTTCCCTTTGTACCAAATCTCTTGGCCTAAGTTTGTTCATTGTCCAGAGTCTGATTGGGATGGGTTTGTCTCTACTGCTACGGATGATACTTCTGCTAATGATTCAGATGCTGCATCAACAAACTGGCTCTCTTTATCGCCTTCCTCTGCATCTGTCATGATTGGCCGGGAAGACTCGCTGGAAATATTGGTCTTTTTCATTAGGCCGAAATCAAATATTTTTCTTTTTACGGGTGCAGAAGCAGCAGCTTCTAAATTTCTTCGTTTGCATTCCACTCTTTTCTGGTATCCACTTTTTTCTTTTATTTTCATTATTGTAAAGGCAATTTTTTTGACAGTGTCGTGTTATGTTAGCTACTCTGTTTGCAATTTGCCCATCACAGCGTTGTTAGACATTTGTTGCTACAACTGGACTATAACGTTGTCCAGTCTACTACAACAGGGAAGCAAGGAGTCTGTGTTATTTCTATAGAGTTGAAGTGTTAAAGCAAAATCGTCCTTAGCGGACAAATGGCTCAAAGAAATATTCTTTAGTGTCTGAGATCAATTCGATCCAAAAAGGGGCCCATTGTTTGGGGCAACTATGCCATTTCCCTCTCCACTCCTGGGGCAAGAAGAAGGGCCTACTGGGGCAAATGCCCCAAAATACCCCCTTAAAGAATGACCTGATCAAGAGTACCTGGTTGATTGTTGAGTCATCAGAGCGAAAACCTGATTGATTTGGGTTGAGCAAATTGCATAAAACGAGATGTGAGTAAAGTGAATTTTATAACAGTTTCTCAAATATTTTCCCCAAAATTGGTAAAAGAGAAATAGGACGGTTATTCCCTTTCACATTTGCTTTATTTCTCTTATGAACCAGCACCACATTTGCACATTTCCATATTTCAGGAAATAAGCCACATTTCAAACAACTTATGAAAATCATCTTAAGTGGAAGAACCAACGCATCATCCAAATCTTTATCATCCTCACAGATATTTCATTCCAGCCATGCGCTTTGTTAGGATTGAGTGATCTTATGATATTAAGTAACTTCTCCTCGGAAATAACAAAATCAATTATTGAATTCATAGTAACTGGACCATCTTGTGGAAGTTCTTTGCCTGTGTCAATGGTTGTGCACTGATGTATAGAATAATCATTAAAGATCTGAGCCCTTTTTCGCTAAATCCATTATGGTGGTGGTGGTTAGGAGGGGTGTTAAAATTTGAACTTCTTTTAATGCAGGACCTTTAATCATAAAAATTGTCTTCAAATATGACATTTTTATAATATCAGAAAAATCATGAGCAAATATTGCGATTTGTTTAATATTTAACAACTATGGCATCTTTGTATCAGTTGGAATATTAACCCTCAGTGCAAGTTTGTAAAGTTAACTTATTTTTGGTATGGATTTCCGTTACATCTCAAATACGTCAAAGATAAGGACGACTCCCGAAATTTTTTTACAAAAAATTGGCAAAGTACCTAACCTCAAATTTTATTTCATACTTCGACTAAATCGGCTATGGAAAAAAAATTTTGACCGGAAGTCAACTTTTCAGATGACGTCGCTAATTTTGGTAAAATGCACTCTAGATTTATTCTGATAACAAAAACTACCAAACAAATTGCATATTTGAATAGCACACAGTCAGCGCTTTTGCGCGATATATCGATTTATAATTTTTTGTGCCACCTAGCTTTTTAGGTATGATGTCGGCATGTACTGATGACGTCATCGTCGCTCAATAGTAAGTACCAATATCGAGTCAAATTTAACTTCCAAATGTTTATTATGACGATAAAAGATTTTTCATTAAACGGAATTTAATGGAAACTGTTCGAATTCATCATTTCACTTATGATCTTCTTTCTGTGACAAAGCCAGTAGTAAACCTGATAATGAACTCTGGATGGATCCCACGTTAGAGCCTCTATTGACTAAGTTTTCGATGTCTAGTAACGTTTTTTGTTTGCACAAGTGTTTCATCACTTATGCCGTTGTAGGGTACTGTTTGCACAAATTTGGCTTCATTCATGAGAATATGTTCGGAGATTTGCTGCGTCATTCCAACTCCCTCGATCAACCTAATACTTTCACTGTTCTTCATTAACTTTTTCCCATGGCTAATGTTGTATCGCATGTTAGAATGAAATGAATTCATGTCAAGGATTCATGACAAACTTAAAATCCCATTGGGAAGAACCCTATGTCATCACCATATTTACCTGCAAGTTTCAGGGACATTGTCATTGTAAATAGTGCATGAAAATTTAACCTTTACATGATTCATTGTATTCTTTCAGCAAATGACTCAGTAAGTAGCCTTTAACTTGTTGCAAAATTTTCTTTTTAATTGCAACAGTAAAACTCATCATGCATATTTTGCGAGAGTTTCTCATTCTGGTGGTCATGCTACTCCTCTTTTGTTATAGGTAACAGCACAAACTTGATGTAACAGGATTGATGATAATAAACGTCTATTGCATATAAGTCATGTCCACTCTCAAGCAGCGGCAGATTTAGGAGGGGGGGCAACAGTTGCCCCCCCCCCCTTCACCGCTCTTCAACTGGTGCGGCACCTCCTATTGAAAGCGTGCAGTGCCCAATTTCTATGAATTACCGAAGGTTTATAGGGGCCCCTTTTTCGAAACTGCCCCCCCCCCCCCCCCAAAATCATTCTGGACCCGCCACTGCTTTCAAGCAATAACAGTCTATTTGCAGCTGCATTAAACCGATGCTCTTTATCTTCTAGAAGTATGTTTTTTCTTTCTTGCAGCATCTTTCTAGCTTTCTCGTCAGTGCACCTTCCCAGTCCCCCTTCGTTATATGACCAACTACCTGATCCCCTTTCTTAATTACAGATAAAACACCGTTTTTCTACTTCAATTATTTTCTCATTGAGTGTCTTTGGGCTTGATGGCAAGTTCTAACTACATGGCTCGCATTTGCACTTTCATAATTTCTTCCGTTACCAAAATTGTGCCATATCTTGCCCCAAAATGCAATTTTTACGGAAATCAGTTGGACAGGATAAATGAACTTGACCAACTGCTTTTTCTTCACAAATACTTGAGAAAAGTTCAATTTAGAGTCATTAGTTGGGAAACAAATATTTAACAAACTCAAGGCCTATTCTTGCAACGTCGCCCATCCCTTGTTAAGCTGGTTGTTTCTCCGGCCAGACCTTTAAAAGAAAGGAATGGTTTGCCCATTGCTATGAATTCTGCATATTCTGAGGACCACTCTGCACGTGCTTAACTTCATGGCAGCAGCATTAACATTCAGCAGAAAAAATTACCTATACTGTGGCATTTGTGAGGATCTCATAATGGAGTTTCATTGCAGTTTCAATGCAAACAAAAGAATGAAAAATCGATGAAGCAAAAGTTAATTCATCAAGTTTCTTACTTTCTGGCCATTTCTACTTCTGAATAAACATTTGGACGCTAAATTTTACTTGATATTGGTACTTACTATTGAATGATGATGACGTCATCAGTACATAATAAAAGTGGATTATCAAAGCACAAATTTCTTATATAAAATCTCCATTTATCGATTGGTCTTTCACCCAAAGAATTGTTTTGGCCTGCGATGTGTTGCCGCACGCAATGTTCTGCGACACTGCCCCTTTATGTTTTCCAGGAAGGGCCCTGCTCTCTGGCCAACATATCACATTCAAACTTGCTACCACCAAGGGATGACTGAAAGTGTTTAATGCAACTAACTTTGATATTTTTGAGTGTTATATCAAGAAAAACATAAGGCACAAATTCTCTAGCCCCAACCCATGGATAATACTGGGCTTTCCCTGATACTTCAGCACTTAGTCGCTGCTGGGGTTTGTTTGATTTGTATTAATTTGTTAAAATATTTGTTTGCTATGATAAGACAGTTGAGTTTTCCTATATGGTTCTGCTCACTTTCAGCTGCTGATACAAAATGGCATCACTTATTATCTTTGTTAGGACGATTATTAGAAACTACAGATTATACAAATGACCAATTAGATAGTATGACAGAGCAGAAAAATCAGAGTTAATTTAGTAAGATCAAGTTACTTGCAAGACACTTTGATCATATGGTTCAATTGTTTATTAACAAATTCTTAAAAAGTGAAGCACATCCAATCGGTGGAATTATTGAATTGAATTTTCAGAGAGGGTCACCTCATATGTATGCATTGTTTTGGGTAAGAAATTCACCCAGATATGGACATGACCTTGATCACCAAATAGAATATTTCATTGACAAGTATATAACATGTGAAAGGATCAAGAACATGAACTTGAAAGACTTGTCAGTTATCAGATTCATAATCATTCTAAACATGTAAACTCGAGCATAAAAAGGTTGCAGATCGTAGTTCCCACTTCATCCAATGCCATTTACAAAGATACTATAGCCTCTCAAAAAAATGAAATTTCTGAAAAACAGCTTAAAATTGCAAAGAATAATTTTACTGCATTTCATCAAAGCATGGCAAGCAAAAATGGATATTCAATATTCTTATATGATGAAAGGACAGAGGTATGAGTAATCTTCTTGGGAAAGCTTGCAAAGAGGCAGAATCTGGTAACAAAGGTATAAGAAATCAGAAAAGACATATTTGAAACAAGTTTTTTAATGCTGTTGTGCACAAGAAGCACTTTAAGTAGTTCTTCAAATGCCTTCAAGAAGATGTTCCAGAGAATTTCAATTTATAAATACTGCAAATATTGATGATAGAGCATTTCTGGTAAAAAATGAAGACCAAATTATGGAACTCCCTGATGTTGCATCTAACATTGAATGTGATAATCTTATTAAGAGATATCAAAGAAATCCTTAATGATTGGAAAAAATATGTCTTGCCGAATTTGCAGCATGGTATAACTATGTAAATGACAACAGTCTCAACAGCAATAAAATTGTTTTTGCCTTTGATGAACATAATGATGATGACATTTCAGACAGTGATTGTACACAACAACAGCCTGGTCTAAAATCTTACATGAAATTCATTAGAACAAACTTTGTGATGGTTACAACTCTTGTGAAGACAAGTACAATACAGTGAAAGAAAACATTCTGACAATAAGAAAAGAGTACGACCCAAATTCGTTAGTTCTTGATGAAGCTACTAATGGACTTATTTGGAGAATTGCCCCTTGTACTCAACATCAAAATGAAATTGATAGAATTGTTGGTGCTAGACTCAATTATATTGTTGTTTTGATCCTGGAGCAGAGAAACCTCATAATCAGTATGATATAATCACTGACATGGGAATTTATCCTTGCAATCAAGATGATGATATTACACATGTTTATTCCATAGATGATGTATCTTACAGAAACATTTTGCAATCTTTCAGAAAAGAGCTTAAAACATTTTTTATCATGTCTTGCATAAGTTGAGACCACCAATGAACAACTAACACTGTTTCTAAGGGGTGGAGCTAGTGTAGGCAAAAGTAGAGTTAATAATGCCATTTTTGAATCTTTGATACGTTATTACAACCATCAACAAGGGTCTAGTCCAGATGAAGTAAAAGTATTGAAGCTGGCACCTACTGAAATGGCTGCTTATAATATTCGAGGAAATACATTTCATCCAGCTTTTCAAATTCCAGCTACTAATGAAGTTTCTTACTATCCACTTGACAGAGACCGATTAAACTCCATTCATTCTCAACTTTGAGCAATAAAATAAAAATTCCTATTGATGAAATCTCCATGGTAAGATCTGGAATCTTTAACTTCATTTACCTTCGCTTGCAACAAATAATGGGAACAAACCAGGGGCAGATCTAGACAGCCGCACACGATGCCTGTAAGGCAATTAAAATTCTGACTCTTGTTTTCATCTTCTGCTTTCGTTTCATCAGTTCTATCATTGTACCCTCGTGCTAGCCTCACTTTAATCGACTTTGATGAAAGTTAATATGAAGTATCTCATTGGATACAGAAGACAACAGCTCTGATTGTACGCGAAATCTTGTCTTTGTGCGAAAAATCTAGCCTACTCTAGGAGTCAAAATATTCTGTTTTGTGACCTCAGACAACTGTATTCCTTGCAGGATCTTTTGTGCGACATGATATTGAAAGACATGAGATTCTGATGTTAAAGGAAAAGTTTAGAGCCCAAAATTTGGATTTCATTCACAGGCAAGAACATTGTGCCTGTAAGCAAGGACCAAACGAGCCCTTAGTGATGTTCACAGAAGACATCATAAAAAAATGCCAACATCTTACTCTTTCTTACCCCAAAATGACGAATTTATTTATAAATGGACTAAATAATGAAATAAAAATCAGGTGTCATCAGCGGAACGTTTCAAACCCTGATCCAGAGCCCAAAACTAAGAATGAATGTGCACAAGTCGTAGAGATTCCATGTAAAGAGTCTGCTTTTTGTGTACCTGTGCATCCCCCTCGAACATATCAATTTGGGGCATAATTGCTAAACAACCAGTTAAGCTCCAGGTAGACACAGGCGCAGCAGTCACTGTGGTTAACGAGAATTTGTACAAAACCCTTTTGCGTGCACGTTACAGCGTGCTGAACAACAGGACAATAAAGATTGTTAAAACTGCAAACAGACAACTAGTTTTGTTCGTGGTTTTGTTTATTTCCAATTTAGTATCGGTGACAAAGATTATGAGTGTGATGCTTGTGTCGGACCTGATTTGTTGTATGATGTTGTGCTTTTAAATTTTGATGAAGAGATTTTCTTCATCGATTTTGCGCAGTAATTGACGTAAAAGCCTGTTTTGTTATCTTGAGCAATCCAATGATTTTCAAATCAAAAAGTCAGGCCGCCGGTCAGTAACTGTCACACCAACAGATTTTGACAAGAGACAGGTTGTTAGACATAGAAACCCTATCCTTTTTGATGCCAGCAAGGCAGTGGAGGCTCACAGAAGTAATGCAGACAAACTATTGCTACCTTGGCAGTTAATGAAAAGAGTCTCCTCAGCACCGCAATCAATACCAAGATTTGTTGGATGGATTTTGGAGGTGTTTGGAAAACCAAATAAAAAGCCTAAAAGAATTACTTTCCTTCCATCAATCGGGCAACCGATAACTGAATACAGCACCGCTATTTAGTGCATTCATCAGTCGCAAAGACTTTCCAATTCTGCAAACATGAAATATACACACACATCTGTTGATGCTGGGGCTGCCCAAAAATTTTAAATTGGAATAATCCTATCAAGTTTGGAAAGGTCGTCATTCACATGGTGGATTTTCTTGTCATGATGGAGTTCTTTGGAACCATTGGGAAACTGGTTGCAGGAAGTGGTTTCGAAGAAGTGGTATATCAGGCGGGACTGTGCACATCTGGTGGTATTAAAGGAGTTCTTAGCGGGAAGCATTACAACAGGAGCTGGATGATCCATGAATGTTTTACAGAGGCGCTTGAGAGACTGTTTTTCGAAGCATTTATTCAAAATATACCACAAAATCTGGAAAGCATTCTGAAGGCTGATCCTTTGCAGATGGATGTGAGTTCAATATGGGATAAATCCCATTTGAAATAATATGAAGGTATTCACAAAAGACTCAAATATTGCTGTTCCAAAGGCCAATTTGGCCTAACTCCACAGTTTTGGATATCCTATCAAAAAGCGGTTCAAAGACAACACAAGCTAAACCTGTCTATAAACGCGAATGATTAACACCTAAGTTTACATTGTTGGAAAGAATCACTTCCTTACTGCTTTGCTATGAACAAACAGAACTATTCATGCTACGGGTCTTTCTATTGCATGCTCCTAGAGAATCTTGACGTCACACACCCCGTTGCAAGGAACGAGCTGCAGGATAAGGGACTTTTAGTGAGCAGAAACACATTACGCATTGGTCAGTCTATTGATGGAGCTGGTGAGCAGACATTTATGCGAAGCTCGAAGACAGCAGGTATGTAAATCTATACGTAATACACTGATCTCTCCTCTTTAAGGTAGGGGACCAGTCCAAATTCTAATTTTGTCATTGCTTGTGTTACAGAAATGAAACTTAACATCCAAGGCAATATCAATATGCTCTTCCAGAATATGAAAAAATTATCTAAAAATAGAACTTAGTTACCATGGAAACCAGATAACAATAGAAAAAAACATGCTTTTTTTGGAAAGTTAATCTCTGAAGTTAAGGGAGTTACACTATCTTCTAAGGTCTCATTTTGAAGCCAAGGCCCTCATGGGTGCAGAGAAATAGTTAATTTCTGTAAGAGGACACTGATTATTCTTCAAATTGAGAGTTTTTCCCATAACGTCAGAAATTGTTCATATATTGACCTTTTTTGTTGAGTATACATGCTGCACAGTTACAGGAAAAAAGTAGCTGAACAGTTCTCTGCACTCTGCAATAAAAGAGCTTTAAAATGGTATGCAGCATGTTTATTTCCTTCCAGCCACTTTTAATATTAACACTCCACCAGTACAAGCAGTAGGCCTAAATTGACAATGCGAGAAAAACACATTTAAAAATCAAGAATAGGTATTCTCCTTACAAATGCAAAAATTTATCATTTACTGGGTACCAACAGAATCAACATGCACTAAGAGTATCCAATTATCAGGAAAACTCATCTATCATAGTATTTTTTGAACAATCTTTCATCTTTATAGTATTTTTTAATTATAGGATCCTGCTTTGTAGGTCTCTCCTTCTTTCGACATAGTCACCTTTTCTTTTTTACTCCTGGAATATTTGAGCCTTTTTCTTTTTTGCTTGGCCTCTTTGCTTGCTGCTTTATCTGCCTTTTTTACTCTTTCAATTGATTTTTTCAATTAACCCTGGCACAAATAATGTCCAGGATCTATTTTCAAAAACCTACACAAGGTTTCTCGAAAGGTAGCACCTTTTGAAAATTGGCACAATGCCATACACATTGCTGCTTCAAGACTTCTTCTTCCAACATATTTTACCTTTGGGCAAAACCTCCAGAGAACATTGTGCAATGCCTCATTTGGATTTTGAGTGGCACCTCTCTTACATCTTTGCAACAATCCATCTTCCGTAAGCCGCTGGAAGATGGGCACAAGTTTCCTGCCCACATCAACAGGAATAGACTCGTGGTCCTTATGTGGTCCAGGGACATCTCCTTTAGCTTCTGCCCTTTTCCAAAAGCACCATGAATTGTCTCCAGCAGGGCAATGGTGGTGTTTTGGATTCGTGTCATTTGATGTTAAGTGAAAGAGGATGGCAAAAATTCTCTTCTTCATCAGCAAAGTGTCATGGCTGTTGTCCTTTATGGCTCTTCCATAGTAATTTTGAATTTTTACTATTTTTTCCTTGGTTAATTTGCCCTTGCCACTTATTGTTTGCTTCTGTGCTCTGCATTCTTGCACCAAATTATTAAGGGCTGTGCCCATCCGTTTGGATACATGATTGACACACTCTTCTTTGCTAATTTTAATGTCTTTTCCATATACTTCAATCTCTTTCAAAAAATCGAATGACTTACTGTCACCATCTGATAAGATTGTGGTGTATCTCAGATGATGGTTTTTTACTGATCTTTGCCATATCATCTTTGCACATTCTTGCTCCATGGAGTTTGCGGAGCCCTCATAATTCTTGCCACATTTTGCTGCATGCTTTGCTTGCCATTCAGCATATAGATGGTCTTCTTTTTTGGTGCTTTGAGGCACTGATGGCAAAAATTTGAGAGTACTTGGTAGTCAACTGGAAGGCCTGTCAAAATTTCTATGACTACTGCAGCTCCATTATGCGAAGAGTGTCCTCTCTTTTGCCAAGTCCCATCATAGGAGACTGCAATGTCTAGAATACCATCTTTGTCAGGCAGCATTCCATTATTTTCATAAGTGCGGCGTATAATATCAACTGAAATCGCTGAAACCTCATTGAAAGTTTCTTTACTGCCAGTGACTATTTTTTCTTTCACACCTTGATAAGTAAACTTATTCGGAGAATTGGGAAGATTCATCAATGTAGACCAGTCTTTCATTGCATTGAATCCGCAGCCAATCCCCATAAATGCAAAGACAGCTCTAACATTGACTTCAAATGGGTCATTAGGTGTTTGTGACTCACCAGCCTTTTCGCTGAGGTATTCTTCCCCCACAACACTTTCACATTTTTTACAGTATATATACCCTTTGGCAGCAAATCCTCTGTGCTTCTCATCATGGGTTTTGAACACCATTCCTGTTTGTTTACAACTAGGACAACATAGGCCGGAGATCAACTTGTTCAAAGAAGTTGTATGCACAAGTAGAAAACAGCCACTGCTATCAACTGGTTTGCCTTGGCTCGTCATTTCAATCATTTCATTTAGATTTAAGTTGAAATAGTCAAGTTTCCTCGCGCTTGTCGAAGGGTTTTCGTCTTTATCTCCTCGCACAGTTTCCGTTGGCGTAGGCCTTACTAGTGTGGCTCTCAGATCTGGCGCAGCAATTATTACAGAACGGTTTCTCTTTCTTTTCCTGGTTCCTTTGAACCGATTAAACTTTGTTTTTCCCATATTGAACAAGCACTCGATGCATTCACAACTTTCTTGAGCTTGTAAAACGATTTTGAAAATAGCAGTGAGGAACAACGAACAAAGTCAAATTGACGATGGCGTCGAAGGAGAGATCATCTGATCTCAACATCCAATGAGAATTCAAGATTCCTTGATTGAACCAATCAGAGGAGAGTGAATCAAACGCTTGATCTTTGGGATTGGCTAGTGCTGGGTAGTTAGAAGCAAATTTCAAACAGCCCTTACATGAAGTACATAAAAGCGCAGCGTTTTCAAAGAGAATAAGAAATGACCTTTCAGAAGATGTGCAGCAAGCCAGAAGGGAATTAATGGTCACCTAGAAATTGCCCTCTTGATTTTGAAGCAAATATCACCTCAACTCGAAAAATGCTACCTACCTACCTGCACAAAAATGTGAATTTCAGTCGAAAGACAGCTCAGTAACCTTGCTGTTATAGATTTTCTGAATCTCCGATAGTTTAGCATATTTTCTAGCTGAAAAAACATTTTCAGCAATTTTGACCAAACTTTATGATTTCCGGACTGGTCTCCTACCTTAATGTTATACTCCAAAATGTAGACCCATCATTCTGGGTAGGTAACAATTCCATGATTTTTCGTAAACATTTCCCCATACAAATGGCATCCCCTACCTTACATCTGTTACACAAACCTTTTTGACAAATGATTATATTTTATAATTGTTCCCTCTTGACATATGAAGTTAATTGAGAAGGGTATGTAGCTAAATAATAATAATAATAAAAATAATAATAAGAATAATAATAATAATAATAATATACGAAAATTTTAACAGGATAACCTATCAGTAATTACATACTGTTATCAACAGTGTCCTGCTTCCTTAATAACTTTTAATTAACAATGTTCATATATAACTTAAAAGATTAAATTATCTAAAAATTAAGTAGCTAAAAATTATTTAAAAAGCTATCGAGAAACTGTCTGAAAAGAAGTGTTAATAAGTTGCTTGTCAATATTCACTTGTAGGTGGCATCAAAAATTTTGCTCATCAAGATTCCACACATGAAAAGTGGGTTCTAAACAGACCATATCAAGCACGAATGGTAGACAAGCTATACTCACTGGCACAAATTGATTCCGTAGAAAGCAACCCATGCAAATGCTTACGAGAAAGAGATTTTTAAATCTGAGGACCGAGTAAGGAGAGTTGTAGCAGTTCTAAAAGATGATTTCTTGAATCCTTTTAACGATGCAATTGATTAAAGCAAGTTATATAATCTGGCATCAGGAGGGCCACTACCATTGGAACTATCAACAGAGACACTGTCAAGTAAAAACAGAGGTAGAGTCTTCTTCTCAGAATTTGGCAAATGACTTGATGCCAGTTCAGGGGAACGGTTGACATTTTTCAATCCTATTAAAAGAGCACCATGGCACGGGTTTCAAAATGTTGATAAGAAAGTCAGCATTAATGCAAAGGGAAAGACAAGAGATCTTTCGGTTCAACGAGATATTCTTGGAGTTTTGATGGCAGAGTCTTACAAGGAGAATACATTTATTGATATTGACAAGGCCCTTTGCTTTTCTCTTGCACCCGTACTTTTATTGTTTGTAACTAGTGATGGGAGAAGAAGTAAGTCTGCTAAAAGTAAGCTACTTGATGCAGCTTTAAGCTCAGTTATTGCAGGAGATGACAAGGTTGATAATGTTACTTGCTACATAGTTGATTTGGTTGCAGCAATATGGTGCCTCAATAAAGACCCTGACACATTCCGAGAGCTTGCTTTCAGGCTATGCCAAGATCTTCCAAGAAAATACAACATATTTTATGTAGCATGCGACTGCTACTCTGAAAGATCGATAAAGGGCTGTGAATGGCGACTCAGAGGGCAGTCAGAGAGATTTGTTATTAAAAATGCAGACATATGCACTCCGCCAGATTTTAAGAACTTTATGAACAATGGCATCAACAAAGAAAGGCATTTTTAATTGATATAAGAAGTCTGGACATAGAATGCAGCAGATCTTGTTGAATAGGTAATATATTTTGCAAGAAAGGATGGCTGTGTAAAGGTAAGCAGATGGGGTGCAGAAAGAGTTCCCGAGTTGCAGACAAACCATGAAGAAGCTGACACCAAAATGGCCTATCTTTTACATCATGCCCAGCAGCAGAATGTAGGTGAGAAAACAATTGGTGCTTTACAGTCACATTCAGGAGATATAGACATTCCTGTAATTCTGCTTGCTAATGAAGTTGAAAACTTACGGGTATACATTGACAATGGAGCTGGTCAGCACAGGAAGTTTCTTGACTTGTCATCTTGTGATTTATTGCATATTCAGAAGCAAGCCCTCCTTGGTGTACATGCATTTTCCGGTAATGACTACATTTCTTCATTGATGAGAAAAGGAAAGAAAGCATGCTGGAATTTAGTCAAAGAAAATTCAGAGTTTCTAGCGGCATTTAGCGAGATAGGCACTGAAGAAACAGCATCAGACAACCTTGTAAACACATTAGAAAGATGTGTTTGTCAGCTTTATGGAGAGAAAAGTCTTGCATCAGCGAATAAGGTACTAAAGAAAATAATGCACCCATGATGGAAATCGAGGATCAAAAGTTCCATGGATGGCAGGAAGATATCACAGAGAATTGGGTAACTCCCCTTTTCCCTGAGGATATAACAGAATTGTTAGTGGACTTTGCTGAAAAAGACTTCGAAGCTGAAGTTGCTGAAGAAGACTTCGAAGCTGAAGTTGCTGAAGATGAAGATGAGGAAGACTTATCGGATTACAATGAAAACACTTAAGTTGCATTTAAAATCTGTGCAATGGAGTTAGAACGTGCACGCGTTATGCTAAAACATTTTTGGTACAGTTTGTAAGGGTAGGATTGCAGGGGTAGGGCAGGATTGCATTATCATATGTTTTCTCATCACATGCTCATTTTTATATTCATTTCACAAGAGAAGAACACGTTGAAAAGCCTTATTCTGCATTGTAAGATTTTTCAGCTCAACCCCCTAATGAACCCCGACTTCCCAAATAAGCCCCATTTATTAGATTTTCTATATTTATAGTATCTATTGTAATATTATAACCTAGAATACCTTAAAATTCACCATTATTTCCACTTTTATAGATACATTCCTTGTGCATGAAATTTTCGCCTGAACCCCCCTATATCTCGGAAAAGCCCCCCAAAATAATCGATTAACACCGAGATTCGTAATCTACACCAAAAAGTGATCCAGAAAAATTGTGTCCAGAAAAGTCCCGCTCGGGGGATAATACTCCCTCCCCCCCCCTCCTTCGCCCTCTGGACTATTCAGAAAACCGTCATCTCAACTGTTTTGTAATATGTTCCGGCAGGATGAGAACAGAAATACAACTTCTGACGTTTTTATGTCTTTTCTTTGAACAGCGAAACGTATTCTACCTTACATGCTACTGAGGCCTTTTTCAAGCACTTGCAGTATCGTACTACATCAAATTGAAAAAGTGTCTAAAATACGCTTCTACTGGGGTATATATGTGTTTTGGGGACAATAATGGGCGTATGCCGTATAATCATTACACTGCAGAAATATTAGGATTCTAGAAGGTCTAAAAATATGCTAACATGCTCTTGAATAATCCACCTATTATAGATAACAATAGAATGGAATGCTGCGTAGTGCTTATCGTGGTTGTGTCATGAGGGCGATGCATTCGAAAGCATTCGAGACAATAGGGGTTTCCTCTGACTAATTAAGTAATAGACGGAATAACTGCGTGTGTAAAATAATTGGCCTAAGCGGTTTCTTATAGGGGAAAATATCTTAAACGAATTCTAGAGTGTACATACTAAACTATAAACTTATAAAGGAATAAAGCACGGGGAATGGCGGCGCGATGCGCTGGTGCGTGAATTGCGCAAAATGTATTGCTTCTCTATATAGCTCTGTTACATACCTCCCGGGGCAGGGAATAAGAATCGTCCTCGATTCTTGCAGCAAATACGTGTCCTATAGTCGGCATCCAGTACGAGTTAACCATTTTTCTTCGCTAACAAGGAAGATTCGAATTCTTTGAGTAACTCAACACAATATAAGATGTTTAGAGGCTTCCATGAGGGCTCGATCTTGTCGTCTTCCCATTGGACCAGATATTGCGTTTCACGACGCCCCGACCTGTTTTTGACTGGTCTCTTGTCGATTATGGCTTTAACTACCAATTCTGCTGGATCCTGATCGTTTTCATCTTCTTGTTTGGGGGCCTGGTCAATTTCTTTTCCATCATCGTTCTGTTCAAGGGGATCTGGCGGAATTTTGGGTCAAATATCTGTTGAGATAAAAGGCTTTAATCGGTTAACATGAACAACTTGGGTATAGGAGCGTTCCTCATTTGCATCTAACAAATAATTAACGGGAGATTTCTTCGCTAATATGCGGAATGGACCATGCCAGTTGTGCAATAATGATGATGATAATCCTGTTTTCTTATTCGGCGTGAACAGCCAAACACGTTGTCCAACATTATAGGTGACTTCTTTTGCATTGCGGTCGTAATATTCCTTCTGACGTTGTTGGGCCAATTCGATGTTGTCGTGGGCCAACTTGCGTGCTTCCAAAAATCTATCCGTTAATACTGCTCGATAATCATCTGTGTGTTGATAGGTCTCTTGGGCCTTAAGTAATGAAGCGTCAATTGGAGTCGAGGATCTCTACCATACATTAAGTAAAAAGGGGTTTCCTTAGTAGTAGACTGAACAGATGTTCGATACGCAAATAATGCATATGGGATAAAGTGATCCCAATCTTTCTGGTGTTCAGACACATACATTGATATAATTGTTGTAAGAGTGTGGTTGAATCGCTCGACTAAACCATAACATTCAGGATGATAACTGGTGGTATTTACCTTGGAAGTATTCACCAACTTACAGATACCTTCAACAACCTTGGACAGAAAATTCTTTCCTCGATCAGAAAGCAGTTTACGAGGAGCTGAATGACGGCAAAGTATTTCCTCAACAAATAACTTAGCGGTAATTGGAGCATCGGCATTTTTAACCGCAAATGCTTCAGTCCACTTGGTGAAGTAATCAGTGAAGATGATCACATACTTATTTTCTTTCTCGGAAGTGGGGAAAGGACCTAAAACATCTACTGCTACCCGATCGAATGGACCTTCAACCGGAATTGGTTGTAGGGGTGCCTTAGACAAGTTGCGGGGTGTTTTCTTAGTGGCACAATCCACACAAGATGCGCACCAACGTTGGATTTCTGTATACATACCTACCCAAAAAAATTTAGCTCTTATCTTCAAATACGTTTTTTCGAACGACAGATGGCCTGATGTAACTTCTTCATGTAATGCAAGCATAACTTCCTCCTTTAAAGATCTAGGAATAACTAATTGTTTGCGAATACCATACCTAGACCGGACTCAACCTTTATCTAAATGATACAAAACTCCTTCTTCAAAAACATAATCGTCTACAGTGGCCATTAGGCGGCGGGCACTGACAGAGTCCTCGGGGATGACACTTTTTCCATAATAGTCAATGAGATCTCGTAGACTAGGATCCTGACTTTGTAATTCCTTAACTCTATTAAGTTGTAAACCTGGCGATTCAATAGCATATACATTAGTTTCTTGCAAAACAGTTGGGTGTTGCATCCTTGAGAGTGCATTGACGCTTCCATGTAATTTACCTGGCCTATGTTTTATGGTGTAGGCAAAGCTTTGTAATGTTAACGACCAGCGAGAGAGTCTAGAATGTGGATCCCTTGCATTATCAAGCCATTGAAGGGGATTGTGGTCAGTGATGACATCAAACTCGCGTCCATACAAGTATGTCGAAAATACTTAATGCCCCATACTAAAGCTAAACATTCCCTTTCTATTGTGGCATATCTCCTTTGTGTAGCTTTAGACCCCTACTTGCATATGCGATTGTTTTTCCTACACCATCAATGGTCTGTGATAGTACGGTACCTAGACCTGTGTTGCTTGCATCAGTATAAAGCATAAATTTCTCCTTGACATTAGGATATGCTAAAATTGGCTAAGAAATTAACTAGTCTCTTAATTGTTCAAAAGAACTTTGGCAATCATTGGACCAAGCGAATTTAACACCTTTCTTGCGGAGTGCATTAAGCGGACTAGCTATAGTAGCAAAGCCTTTTACGAAACGACGGTAATATGAAACCAAGGCTACAAAACTTCGGACTTCATTGCAATTTGTTGGAATCGGATAGTCCTTAACTGTTATGATCTTTCCCCGTTTAGGCCTAATGCCTTCTTACCTACGACATGGCCTAATTACAGAACATCTGGTTTGCAAAAATGGCACTTTTTAGGCTTAAGTTTGAGACCCTCAGATCGGAAATGATCGAACACAGAACAAAGATTGAAAAGATGTTGCGCAAAAGACTTAGAATAAACTATCACATCATCTAAGTAAACCATGCATATTTGCCATTGCAAACCACTTAAGACGAGCTGCATCATCTTTTGGAACGTGTAACTTGCGTTAACAAGTCCCATAGGCATGACCCTAAACTCAAAATTTCCTTGTCTGGTACAAAATGCAGTTTTTTCCATATCGTTAGGCTCCATAGGAATTTGCCAATAGCCTGAAGCAAGATCAAGAGTTGTAAAGTAACAAGCGTCACCTAAAGAATCAAGTACCTCATCTACGCGTGGCATAGCAAAAATTTGCTTCCTAGTGACAGAATTCAGTTTCCTAAAATCTACACAGAATCTCGGTGAACCATCTTTCTTACTAACTATAACCAGCGGTTGACACCATGGGCTATTAGATTCCTGAATTATACCCTTGTCTAACATACTTTTTATATGTTCGTTTACCATTTCTAGTTGGCTCTGTGGAATTCTATAAGGACGTTGCCTAAAAGATGGATTGTCCCCTGTATCAATATTATGAGTGAATCGATGGGCTCTCCCAAGATCAGAATCTTTAAGCGTAAAAATATCTTGATACTCAATTAATAATTCAATCAAGCGCTTCTTTTCTTGTTCCGTAATACTACAATTGGACAGATCAATATTATCAACCCAAGGAAAAGAATTAGATCTCAACTCACCTTTGTCATTTTCGATCCTTTCCTTGTCCATTATTTCAGCCATTCCTACACAAGTGCCTGCAAATATCTTAACTTGTTTACATTTGCTATGCAACGAGCTGGAAAAAGAAGGGAGTCCTTTGTAGTTACCTCATACTTTTGCTCTACTAAGACAATACCTCGCAACCAAGTTACAGAAGCGACAAGCAGAGCTTCGCTGCGCGGGGTATTTCTAAGGTTTCTAAAATGCACTCAGGGGTCTGGCTAGGGCGCTTTAGGACACTTATAGGGATGGATTGCTGACCTATCTTTACTTGCATGTTACATAGGTCTAAGCATGCACTAGATTTGATCAAGAAATCGGTGCCTAATAAGAAAGAGTACTTAAAATTATGCACTACATGACAATCTACATACCACATACTCTCACCTAAGTCTAATTCTACTGTGGTGGTACCGATTACATTCAATTCCTCTTCAGTGGCGGTTCTAGCTCTTAAATTACACGGTCGCATTGTTAACGGCGCTTTCGAACATCTATTGATAAGATTAAATAATTCGGAACTCAAAACGGTAATCCCTGAGCCTGAATCAATAACAATGTCGGTTTGGTAATTTGCAATCTTTGCATTGAATGTGGCGCATTGATAAATTGTAGCATTATCTTCATTACTAAATAATTGCGTTAATTGGGGATTTTTACTTTTACCTTTAGCTGCATCACACCCCAATGACGATACATGAGCAGCGTTAGTTAGTTTTTTGGCTTCTTTGATAAAAATTGCTTGGTTTGGCATTGTCTTTCCACATGTCCAACCCTTTGACAGAAGTTGCAGATAGGGCGTCCATCACTGCTACGAAGATTACGGCGGTTGTCCCAATTGTATCTTCTGCCATAATTTGGGGGTCCTGACGCTGACGGTGCTGCAGACTTTGTTTTGGTTAAGGCAAGCGTCAATTTTTCAACGGCGCTTTCAAGTCTGTCGAGTCTGTCCGTGAACTGCTTCTCTCCAGCTATGGCGACGATGGGGGCAGCGGGAGCGGTTGTGGATATTGACTGTACCCAAGGTGCAGTACCGTTAGCTTCTTGATCATTAATCTCTCTCTCTTGGCTACCTTTACTGCCTTGTTGAAGTCGTCTGGATCTGAGATTAATACGATCCTCTTCAAAGGGGGGCCTAGACCATTAACGAAATGTTCCCGCATGAGGGTGGCCTGGTGCTCCACTGGCATCTCAGCGTAGGCACGGCGGACGAGTTGTGGGATGGCCCTCTCGAAATCTTCGGCGGATTCAGTTGACCCCTGTATCCTGGCGTACAGGTCGGCATAATAAAATCTTCGGGCTTCTTTTGGAATAAAATGGTTGATTAATGAATTCTTTAATTTTTCTAGATCCCCTTGTTCGCGGGGGCTCAATTCATCGTAAAATTCAGCGGCCCTGTCTCGTAGAAAGGCGGGCAAGATTTCGATTTGGCGCTTTTCTGACCAACCATTTGCTCTGGACATTCGCTCGAAATTTTTGAACCATTTTTCAATGTCTTTCCTCGGCTCTCCAAAGAATTTGATGGGATGGACGACCATTTTGGGCGGTTCTTCCATGCTTATCGGCATTGAAAGTATTGGGTCTTCTTCTGCACCCCTTGTTTTCCTTCCTTTGCCCATGTAATCCATAGAATAAAACTTGAAAATATATACAAAAGTCTATGTTCAGCTGATACAAAAAATGTTTTTATTTACAAGTGATCACTTACAGTTTCAGTTGACGGCTTTCGGCTTTTGACTTTCGGCTGACGGCTGTACGACTCAACGGTTTATCTACGGTTTCTGAACATTATGCGATGGGCTCGAAGAACTTTTCAACGTCTCTTCTTGATCCCGCTCAATCTGTCACCAATGTAATATGTTCCGGCAGGATGAGAACAGAAATACAACTTCTGACTTTTTTATGTCTTTTCTTTGAACAGCGAAACGTATTCTACGTCACACGCTACTGAGGCCTTTTTCAAGCACCTGCAGTATCGTACTACATCAAATTGAAAAAGTGTCTAAAATACGCTTCTACTGGGGTATATATGTGTTTTGGGGACAATAATGGGCGTATGCCGTATAATCATTACACTGCAGAAATATTAGGATTCTAGATGGTCTAAAAATATGCAAACATGCTCTTGGATAATCCACCTATTATAGATAACAATAGAATGGAATGCTGCGTAGTGCTTATCGTGGCTGTGTCATGAGGGCGATGCATTCGAAAGCATTCGAGACAATAAGGGTTTCCTCTGACTAATTACATAATAGACAGAACAACTGCGTGTGTAAAATTATTGGCCTAAGCGGTTTCTTATAGGGGAAAATATCTTAAACGAACTCTAGAGTGTACATACTAAACTATAAACTTATAAAGGAATAAAGCACGGGGAACGGCGGTGCGATGCGCTGGTGCGTGAATTGCGCAAAATGTATTGCTTCTCTATATAGCTCTGTTACAGTTTCCGTGGCCTTTGTAACTACTATCACCGTTTTGTAGAAGGTTTTGCTAAGACTGCTTTGCTGTTGAATCATTTTCCCCGAAAGGGGGTTGCTTTTGAATGGAGCTCCGATTGTGGAGCTGCCTTTCAGATGTTAAAATATTGTTTATGTTCACTTCAAATCTTGGCATATCCTGACTTCAGCTGTCCTTCCCATCTCTATACTGATGCCAGCCAGTCCACCGTAGGTTTCGTCTTAGGACAAGTGATCAATGGAAAAAGCAAGTTATTGCTTTTGGTGGTAAGGAAATAAGCTTACAAGAAACCCATTATGGCACTACTATACCGATTATGGCCGTTATTCATGGCCGATGATGGTTAAGTACTCCACTCGCTCTCTAGCTCACTGGGCCTTGCAACTTCAACCATATAATTCAGATTAAGCTGTCATTATTCAGTACGTTGAGGATGCACAGCTACCATTAGACAATTGCTATCTATTTACTCATACTATTTGGGCGAGAACGGTGCCCTTTTTCACCTCTGATCGCCAAACAAACCCTAAGTGACATCCATGTACTCTCAAGTCATTATTCCATCTTCCCTGCGCTACGAGGTGCCCGTTATATTACACCCAGTGGCCTGAAGCCTTCGGGCTTCTATCAACAGAAGCCCCCCAGATTGCATGGTTACTCATTAAATCCTAGTAAGGCATAGATCGCCACGCACGCTGCGATTGTAAAGGAAGTGATTCAACTTATAAACACCAAATGCCTTTGTACTATGTCGTATCATCTGCAAACTGATGGTCTAGTAGAATGCTTTAACGGAATGTTGCCTGAATGCTTATCAATGTATGTCAGCAGGAATCAGAAGGACTGGGACGAGCATTTGCTGATGATCATGTTTGCTTACTGCGTCTGGTTAAGTGCAACTACACTAGAATCGCCGTTTTTCTGCTTTACGGTTGCGAACCATGATTACCGATTGATACGTCTCTATTGTTGCCAACATCAAATCATAGCTATTCACTTGATGAAGTGATTTTCATGTAAGGTATCAATCATAGTATTTAATTGCTTAAAAAGATAATCATTAATTGTCATTTTGTCTTGCAGGTGCAAAAAGGAAAATTCACTTGTGAAGCATGTCAAATGATTTGCAAGTCAAATGGTGGTTTGACCAGACACCAAAGAAAGTGTCATCCATCAACACTTTTAAAAGCACAGTAAATTATTTCTTACTCTGAAATTCGCAAAACAATTGAAAAAGCTTAACAAATTGTTTGCAATGACGAATGCTACCCGAAAGAATTAATCTGTGAGCTTAAAGACGTTGCATCTGTGGTTACAGAGGATTTTGTGGAAAAAACCCAACAATTATACACAATATTAGAAAAAATTTTATATTTGGATAAATATTAAACCACCTTCATGGAAATGCTCCAATTGAAGGCAGCAAAGTTATTCCCAAACCTGAAACAACAAGCGGCTGTCAAAATTTTGGGATTGTTTGATTGCACACAAAAAAGGCAACTAAGATACAACAACTGACAGCCAGGAAGATCAACCATTTTTTTTTTCATTTTTCATTTTCATTTCTCATCAATCTATTCTATAGACAATTCAAAACATGTTACAATACAATTAAAATAAAACATATAATAATAACAAATTAATTACATACGACATTACAAACTGAAAAGAAAATATTTGAACTTACATATGAAATAGACTGATTAAGGAGGAGCTCTCTAAATAGATGAAATAATCTAGAGAGAGCCCCCCCCCCCCCCCCCTCAAAGAAAACTTTAAAGAAAATTATCTTTTAAAACAACAACATATATTAATAAATATATAGATATAAATGAACCAGATTAGCCTCGTCGAATTTACCAGCTAAGCATAGGAGTCAATAAAGTATGCTTTCAATTTAGATCGAAAAGCTGTACTGGAAGTAGAAACCCGTATAAAAAGCGGAAGGATATTCCATAATTTAGAGCCAAAATATTGTACTGTTTTGAGGCCATAGAGGGTCGTTCGTTTCAATGAAATGAATAGATCGCCTCTGGTGGCCTGACGAGTTTCAAACCTATGGACAGAAGAATCCAGCGTGAAATAATTATGAAAATAGACTGGTGTGAGTTTATTTATAGCTTTATAAACAAATTTTAGAATATTTAAATGTAACATATCTTCAAGTTTGACTTTGAAGGTTGATCTTAAATGAATGAAATAAAGGTGCTGATGGGGCTGTAGGTAGTTGAAATTTTATGCATCTAAGGATTTTCTTTTACAGTAGAAATAATGGAGTAAGGTAGGTGTCGAATGTAAGGCCCCAGACAATCTTCCTTAGAAGAATATCATGGTTTACTGTATCAAAAGCTTTTTGGAGATCAATAAATATTCCACACCCAAGTCTATTATTGTCAAGGGAAGACTTAATACTCTCAGTTAAACTAACTAGTGCATGGTCAGTAGAGTGACCGCTACGAAATCCAAATTGCAAGTTGAACAATAATTCACATGTTTCAAGAAATCTATAGAGCCGTTGATACATTAATTTTTCAAATATTTTGCTGAAAATTGACAGGAGAGAAATTGGTCGATATTTTGACTTTTTGGTAGTGAGACCTTTCTTAAATACAGGGATTACCTTCGCTATTTGAAGCTTATCAGGAAAGATACCAGTTTCAAAAGATTCATTGATCAATACTGATAGAGCGATTGAAATGAGGGGGTCTAGAATTTTCAGCAATTTAATTGGGATACTATTTGGACCGCTAGATTCACCATTTTTTAGAGATTTAATAACCCCCGTTACTTCATCAGAAGTGCAAGGGAAAATGAAGAAGGATTCCGGATTGGGACTGGTTAGGTAAGATAATGGAGACCTTAGGATTCTAGGGATCTTCTGAGTGATGTTATTAGCAACACTCGTAAAGTAACGATTAAATTGATTTGCTATATTAACTGGATCCTTAACTTTTGAACCGTTTTCATCTGTTAGGTGCAAAATTGTGTCTAGATTGTTTGGTTTTAAGCTGACAATATTCTTTATACCTTTCCAAAGCATTTTCATATTACTCTTGTTTTCATCAAAATAATGATGATAGTAGTTTTTCTTAGATTCCTTCAGTTCATTAACGACACGGTTACGAAACTGTTTAAATGCCCTTAGATCAATTTCAGAGTTAGTCAATTTAAACTGTTTAAATAACCTGTCTCTAATTCTCATCATTTTCAAAATGCGATTATTAATCCATGGTTTGCTTCGTATTTTCAGTCTTTTCTTATTCAACCTTTTCTGGGGGCAATGTTTATTAACAAGATTATATAGATTTACTAAGAAATTATCAAATTTATCATTGAGAAAAATATTATTGTCAGCAAAGAAAGAAAAATCCATGTCTACATAATCAGCAAGAAACTTATTAGCATCAAAGCGACTATAGTCATAGGAGGAATAAGACAAATTTTTGTAATCACATGTGAAGTCACTTATGACACAAAACTGTGGAAGATGATCAGATATCTGAAACAGGATATTTCCACTATGTATATTAGAGCCTATGATATTATTTACAAATATGTTGTCTATAAGTGTAAATGTAGTTTGGGTTATACGAGTAGGATGAAGAACCGACGGCAGTAGGTGTTGTGAGAACATCATGTTAATGAAATCATTTGTTGGGTTATAATTTGTATAATCTAACAGATTTATATTAAAATCTCCCATTAAACAGATGAGCTTATTTTCATTTACAATTTTAGATAACTTCTCCTGGAAATGCTCACTAAATCTTGCTGTATCGGTATTAGGGTGACGATATGCACAGCAACATAAAATGTTTTTAGCTTTAGGATTATCAATTTCAATCCAAATCGTCTCAAATTCATTATCACAGAAAGAGAGATCATCTCTTTCATTAACTGTCAAATTTGATTTAACATAGATTCCCACACCCCCAGAAGCACTATTAGAGCTAGTATGATGGAATTTGTATCCAGGAATATCAGTGTTAAGACGAATAGGTATATCTTTAGGGAGTTTAATTTCAGATAGACCAATGACCTTGAAATCGATGTCTATGTTGGATAGGAGGCCAAGAAGTTCATCAAAATGGAGGGGAAGGCTACGGATATTCATGTGAAGAAGTGAGAAATCTTTATCTGCAGCTTCTAAGGAGCCAAGTTCCTCTACTGCATAATATTGTGAATTAATATGGCCATTTAGATTTTCATCTATATCATAGTCGGACAGATTGGGTAAATTAATAGGCTGGGAAGTTATTTCGTAAGAAGGCATAAGGTAAGTACACAAAGGCAGATTGATACTATTCAGGGCGAGCAGGGACTCATCATTCTCCAGAGTAAATGGAAATATTTCTGCTGTATTAATTATTGTACAGAAAAACAGATCCAGTTTGTATCATAGGGTGCAGTACAATATTTTGGATATTCTTTAGGTGAAATGTCATTGCAAGTAATATGTGTACGATGGTTGCATTTTTTGCAGGTTAAAAACTTCTGGTTTGAATTTACTCTTTTGTTGCATATGCTGCATAAATTAGAATTAACAAGAGGTTGGCCTTCTTTGCTGATTTTATTCAACTTTTCAACTATTTTCAATGTATTATCCTTGGGAGGCTTGAACATCTGGTTCATTTATGAACAATAGCAGGGAAAGAATGGGACGAACACAAGAGCGATTAGTACGAGAACAAACATTGGCACGAGAAGAATGGGCCTCATTCCACAAGGGTATCGATGAGGCAATTATTACACATTCCGCACGAGGATTACCTCTGTGCTACTATCAAGAAATTCTTTGATACCGTAAACAAACTTGATATGATATGAACATGTGACTCATTAAAGAAGGTGGTTACCAGGGAACCGTTCATTCATTCATAAGTTGCCAATTAAAGTTAGTTTATATAAATAATGAAACGCAATAAATACTAATGTGGAGGGGGCAGAGGGGAGCCCGCCTCCATCCTTTCTACAGGGGCCAGTGGGAGTAAGATTCCCCTTTATGAGACTGTAAAGAGACTGCTTCCAAAATATCAAATTGATTGCCCATAATAGTCAGTACCCTTGACTTTTGTTGACCACTTTGATTCTCACTTAATGATTCTCACTAAGTGGGCTATGTGCTGCAAAACCTCAGCAAAAAGATAAAAAAATCTCTTTTTATGGAACACAAAAGAAAGCCAAGAAGCCTTAAGCTTTTTGAGGTGTTGCCAAGTACAGGAAGATGAAACTTATTTATTTGTCACAGCTCTAAATCGTGGTGGTCTTTGGCTGGGTAACTGTGCAATTCAAAGACTTACACATTTTGGTTTAAAACAAACCAACATTTTGTCACTAAGATTGATGGTGCTGAGACGGTGCAGCTACTGATGAACGAAACAAGAATATCAGATTATTTCAATACTTTCCTTGAAGAGTGCTAGAATGAAGTGCCAAGATGTGTTGCATTGGATCCTTTAGAGCAAATACTAGCACTGTACATCAGAGCTCGCTCATTTTCTTTTGCGAAATAAGTGACACAGAAACACAAGTTTAGAATGGCACAAGGGAAGGCTAAGGCCCGTAGAAAAGAAGTAAAGCGGAGTTCTGAAGGGCACACAGCAGATACTGACCTTTAATTTTACAGTAATGTGTCACATATACACAGTGTTAGGAAAGACGAACCCTGATTTCCAAAATGATATTCTTTTTGCAGTGACAGGCTCAGGTCTGAAAATACTGGTTTTTTATTTTTTGGTGATTATTGACTATGAGAATGGCTTTTTTTCAACTTCTCTTTGAATCAATCTGTATCTATTAAAAATGAACACAAAAGTTTTGCATACAAACAAAGGTAAAATTGCCTCACTAGAATAATTGTAGCTTTTCTCGGAAGTAAAAATTTACAAAAACAAATATAATTTTTAAAGAACATTTTTATAACATTTTTAACAGAATATTTTAAAAGAACATTTCAGTATTTATCTGTTGTTGCATGATTGTAACTGTTGTTGCAAGTATTTAACTCTTGTTGCATGATTTCAGCAAATTTAGTATGAAGCATGAGTTTTCTTGTTTGTAAATTTCTTTGTGATGAGTTCTTACAAAGGGTTTCAAATTTGAACACCAGCATCAAAGTTTCCCTTTCTTTATGGGCTATGGGAGACGGTATACCATGCTCTGTTGGTTTTTTTGCACCTCTTGTATTCCCCATTACACCTGTATTTGCTCTCTGAATGTGAAGTGTAATGTCATTGTATCAAAAATTGCGTAGATTTGAATCATCATTTCGCCGCCCTAAAGCTGTTTGTCATCCAAAGTATTCTTCAACCACATCCTGACAAAACATTTCAGTTAAAAAATATTCAAAGCCATTACAAAGTAGAAACTTGCAACATTCTACTAATGAATAAACAGAGATTTGAAGGCCCTCATATATCCGCCTTGAGAGAAACATTCTCAACCGCTCATCTTTGGAGAAATTTCCCCATCCCTTCCATGTGTTTTCTTTCCAGGTAGACAAATACCCCAAAATTCATGTTTTAGTCAAGTGAATCTTTCATCTTTGCACGAAATGTATGGCTTGCAAAATGGTGTCCTTGACCTGCATCCTTCAGTGAGACTTCGAACATTACAACTCCATCCATCCAAGAGCAAAATGTTGGCACTTTGGTCCCCCATACAATTCCAATACTCATTGTTCCACTGAGAACTTGGACAGCCAAGTTGATCCTCATGCTAGAGTATGAAGTCTGCTTGATATGATCAAATGTAAGCTTTGGTAGAACATGAAGACCACATTCAAGATCTTTGTTCTATATATCTATTGTGGGTTTCCAAAGTAGATGATGGTCATTGTTCCTCAAATTACTTGTTGATTTGTTGCCTGAGTGGTAAAGGCAATCGTTAGTTGTCTCGGCTATTGCATCCTCTAGCTCTTTAATTTTGAGACATTTTTCCTTCAGGGCAAGTTTCAAACGCATTGGATGAGTTGCAGACACTGGGGTATTTGGTTTTGCAGGCTCTTTACGTTTGACATTTCGTCTTAACCTTGATACCTCTATTGTCTTTCAACATGTCTGACACTGAGGGTACTTGTCTTGTGCACCCAAGACCGGACACGTCATCACAGAAACGAGAACAATAAGTTATAGATCCTTTTTACCCGTTTCCAGACCAGGGCTTCTTTCCAAGTGACTATGGTCAAATTTGCCTTCTTCGGTACCTGAACTTTGTTCTCATGCTGTCGAAAATCTAAAAAATGCACAATGCATCATCCAGTCAAATACCCAGTTAGTGCCGCAACGTATCAAATCTCAATATGACAAGACAGGTTGCTCTGTCCCGTACCAAATCTGATCAAAGGTCTGGGTGTACACTCTGAAAGTACAAAAGGGATACTCAAAGAAAATGACTCAGAATATATACAGATAAATGTATTCCATGAAGATAAACAGTGTTCAGATGCCATTCATACTTTCCTACTAATGGAGCTATTGGTTTGCTGTATTATCATTATCATTAGTTCATGCAACACATAGTAATTGGCACCAATGTTTTCATTTTTATAGCTCAACTGCAAGAAGCCATGATTGAGCTGGCGGGAAAAAAGGCAAGAGCAGAGGAGAAACAAAAGGCTGCAACTGCTAGGAAACCTGGCAACTGCAGAACATGTGGAGGACTGATGTTGGGGCACACTAAACAAAAATGTGTCAAAAAATAATTTTCCTACATATTTGCAAAGGCAAATTTCTGGTTAACAGCTAATAGTTTTCAAAATCAGTCATTCACATTCCCTTTTGAACTTTCCATTTTGGTAAAGAATAGGTAGAACTTTTTGACACATTTATGTGCCTGCACAAATACAAACTGTTACACAATCATACGTATAATGTTACATAAGATATTAGATAAAAATAAACATGCATGCCAAAACAAACAGTATTTTATAAGAAACCAAGCCTTGCCTGAAAAGCATCAAAAGTATTTTTTTTAAATGTTCAAGATTCAAGATATATATAATGAAAGAAAATTAGTCACACTGCACCCATACATGTACAGATACTAAATAATTATCGAAAAATTTCTTCTTCAAAAAGTTTTTTTATTTCCAATGCCAGGCTGAAGGTTTCTTATAAAGTTAAGTGTAACTGGCAATCAAAAAGCTGGCTATCAAGGAACTATTACTCTCGTTCTGCAGAATCTTTATAGCCAGTTTTTGATTGTTGGTGCTATATTTATTTCTAATAAAGTTATATATACAAGCAGTTAACGGTCTTGTTGTATCCCAACCAAGGTATCCAAAAATCCACTTCACAAGTGTTCTGTATGCCACTCCTCGGAGATATCTGTAAAGAGGGCACTTTGTATGATGATGTGACAAACAAATGGGTAGCCATTGCCTAATCCAAAATATAATGGATGAGAGGGGGGGGGTTACAAATTGGCAAATCTAGCATTCAAACCTCATTCCATATATACTTTTAACATTCAAAACTCATTTCATAATATGTAATATTTTATACAAAAATTGAAGAAGAGCCTGCCCCATCCCCCATTTAAATAAACAAGAAAATACTTACTCATTTCAGGCACACCAGCACCTTTTTATATAAACTTCCGTCTTTCTTTTTCAAAAGTGGACCAACAATCTTTAAAAAATCTTTATTCACAAGAGCCAAGAAATCTTCTTGCTCTGTTACACAGCTTAGATGATCCCCCAACCCATCAAATTCCACTTTTCTAAATGCTGCGTGAACCTCTCTACAAATTACAGAAATTGTATTTATGAATCATTATGATCGAATTGTCATTATATTGGAAAAGTTTACAATAACATACCGAGAAAATTTATGATGGTAACTCTTTTTGTCATCTTCCTCATTTTCAAAATTAATAATTATCACATATAACAACAAAAAATTTAGCTAAAGAAGCTAGTAATATGATTACAGCAATGTCCTGATCTGCTGTTCTTACCTTGATTGTTAAACATCCTTCCCTATATAACTAATTTGCCTAATATGCTAATGAGGCAGAGCGGACAATGGAACAATGCATCACAATGGCGTGTGCAGTCGACCGCATCTGCCCGGATCTCCTCCTAGACCGACGAGCCCATGCCTGCAAAATACCTTTTTCTCCTTTCTACTTCCCCTCTATATGTGACATAAGTTCGCTTTGTATTTTTATCTATTTTATTTTATTTTTTATCGCCAACGCAATGCTCCAACTCGGCGCCTTTCATCCTCATCATGAGGTACCGCTAAACAATGCTTTAGACAAAGGATCACGAGCTAAATTTGATCGCACGATCACAGTCGAGAGGTGTGCGATGTCGCGGAGGTGTGGTGTGATCGCAATTGCTGTGGCGGCAAATTTCGCTCTTTCGTTTACCAGGTAAGCTGTTTTTTATCTTCACGAAATTTTTTTGCGTTTCGCATCCCTGTTTCTTCTTTTGTACGTTGCGATTGTTTTTTTGTGCTTTAACCCGATTTTTTTTCTCTCTTTTTTTAGCCTGTTTTCAAATCGACCTTCCACAACGGCTTTCATTAGGCCGTTTTGCTTCGCCTCCCGTCGAGCCGTTTTCTTCACGAGTTGGCCGTTTTACCTCAGGTAAGTCCTTTTAAAGCACCTTCTACATTTGTTAAAGGATGTTTATCGTGTATTGTGTATTCTCCTCGATGTTTTGGGTTAATTTGAGACGATTTTCAAGTTTGTTTTTCGCAATGGAGATTCGGGGGCGTTTCTTGCATGTGCTTCGGCCGGTTTTTGAATACCAGAACGTACGTGCTATAAATCCTATTTTCTTTTGCTAAAGCAATTTTATACGTGTTACTTTATTGTTCTAGAGTTGTTTCTCAGATTTTTTGCTCGGTTATAGCTCGATTTCTCTTGATTTTTTAGGAAATTCCACGATCGTTCTTCGCTTAGATCGTTTTTGCATGCCAGGAAATACGTGCTATAAATCATGTTATCTTTTGCTGAAGCAATTTTATGCATGTTACTGAACTGTTCTCCAGTTCTTTCTTAATGCTCACTTGCATTTTACTGATTTTTTTACCTAATTTTTACATGATTTTCGTGTTGTTTTACTTTTAGGGAATGCCACAATCGACCTTCGACACTGGTTGAACAACCATGACGCCTTTCCTTCGCCTCCCGTGGCGTTCTTCCTCACCACGAAATCACTGTTTCCTCTGGTAAATCACGCTAAAACACGACTTAACTGTTTCTTAATTGTTTCCTTGATGCATTTATGATAAAATATTTTTTTTTGGGTTTATTTGAGTCGATTTTCAAGTTTGTTTTTCGCAATGGAGATTCGGGGGCGTTTCTTGCATGTGCTTCGACCGTTTTTGAATACCAGAGCGTACGTGCTATAAATCCTATTTTCCTTTGCTAAAGCAATTATATACGTGTTACTTTATTGTGCTAGAGTTGTTTCTCAGATTTTTTGCTCGGTTATAGCACGATTTCTCTTGAATTTTTAGGAAATTCCACGATCGTTCTTCGACATTTGTTAAACAAACATGGCACCTCTCCTTCGCCCCCCGTGGCGTTCTTCTTCATCACGAAATTACTGTTCTCTCAGGTAAATATCACTAAAACACGACTAAACTTATTTTGAATTGTTGCCTTGAGGTATTTATCAACTTTCATCTTTTTTTAGAGTTAATTTCAGTTGATTTTCAAGGTTGTTTTTCGCAATGGAGACTAGGGGGCGTTTTTCGAATGTGCTTCCATCGGTTTTCCATGCCAGGAAATACGTGCATCAAATCATGTTTTTCTTTTACAGAAGCAATTTTATGCATGTTACTGAACTGTTCTGCAGTTCTGTCTTAATGTTCACTTGCATTTTATTGATATTTTAAACAAATTTTTACATGAGTTTCCTATTGTTTTCCTCGAGCAATTTTGGTAGATTTTTGTACTGAACATTATTTCATTCCCGATAAAGTATTGCATGTACTAAATCGCGTCTACCTGCCCCAAATGTATTTGCTAAATACTGCTATTTTTATGGTTGGTTTTAACGTGATTTCTTTTGACTTTTTAGGGAATTCCACGATTGACCTTCGAAACTGGTTCAACAAACATGGCACCGTTCTTTCGCCCCCCCCCGTGGAGTTCTTCTTCATCACAAATATACTGTTTTCACATATAAAAAATTGCAGTCACTCGCAATTACACTATGATGACATTATCAGCAGAACTATAAACTTATTTAATGCATGAACAATTTAATATTTGTTGTGATCACATTTAATAATGTTTGACAATTTAATCATTTATTTTATCAATATCATCAAAATTTTCTGATTCACAATCACGTGAGTTTTATTACACATTTCTTACTCAATATACCCCTTGACAACAAGTATCACAACTGAAGTCAATCTTTTCCAATAACTTAATATATGTGACTTCACTAAAGTTCTTTCTAAATATGGAGAGACCTGGCCAATTGGTTACCTTTTCTCCAAATGACTAAAGCCCTCATGTATTATATGTCAAGTAACAAGCCCGAGGTAATGCTTTTTTCCGGGGGGCCGTAATTTTCACTAATAGAATTTAAAACCCTCTCGGCACATTCTTCACTTATCATATGGGCTTCTCTACCCCTTCCCCTTCCCCTTTTCTAGCCATTCTACTAGAGTTTGTGAGTTCAACCAATAACCACAACACTGCTTAATCCAATAATGGAGAAGACTAGCCTTTATTCAAGTGGCCTGCTAGCGCGGGCCACTTGTCTAGAATAATGGAGCAAAGCTTCAGTCAAGATATCTGTTCTCCTGTTAGGCTTCGTTTCTTTCGACATACACGAGAATTTTCGCAGATACTACCATAATCTCTCTATTCCCTCGCCATCAGTTAAGCCAAAACCATTACCACGGCGTTGAGAATACAAGACCTGAAAAATACAAAAATTCTGTTCAAAGTGAAACTGTAAACTGAAGAAAATCGAAATTATGTGGCTGTAACAGAATATAGAAAAAAATGAGCCATTAAACAAAAATTACCTGGCACTTTGATTTGTGAACATATGAGTGAAATATGTTGAATTCCAAATTGCAGTCTTTCCAGAATTGTCTAACCCGTATTGGCTGTTTTTCTAAATACGGAATTGAGCAAAATATATATTAAAACTACCAAATAAAAAGAATATGCAACAATTAATCATCAGACATTAGATGTAACATAATAATCTTAAAAATCTAAAATTGTGTAAAAGAGCCACTTAAAATTGTGGTTTCTTTGTGTGCCTTGCAGAATATAAGCTTCAAAAGAATTATGCTAAAGAATACATACATGTCAACGTGTATCCAGTATACAAGCAATGTCATACATGCATTTTAGTTCAATTTTTGAAGAATCTGTATATGGTTCCACCATCCTCTTCAGCTCGTATATAGCATAAGCAATCCTACAAGAACACATCTTGCTTGTTAATGAAAGAAATATCTGATCTAGAAAAATAATACCATCAAAAAATTAATCCACATAACCTATAACCTTGGAATCTCAAAGGAGCACAATTCAGGATCACATATGCTTTCATGATACATGAGGTACTTCAGAGGGATCTGAGCCATATTTCCAAAACATCAATTAATCATATACTTTTAATGTGATAATTGCAGCATTCTTTGTAATATGTCACAATTCATTTTTAAATCTTTTTTATCTGACTTCCCTCTTTGATCATGTTTTCATCAACATCAATAACATCAATAAATTATCACCTTTCTGCATGTTTGAGACTTATGAATCCTATTGGTTGACCATGGCAGCATATGCGGTCCAATACTGCTTTCTTATCATGCTTTGCATCTCTACCCTTGGATCTAATAGTATCTGTAATTTCTCCAGCTCGGTATTGATTGCATGGCTGTAAATATAAAAGTTAATGTTGCACCAGGCTCCTCCAAAGTATAAATTTAATTTGCAAAAGGTTCGAGCATTTCAATGAGCAACTGAAAAATTTCTTTCATCAATAGAATGCTGTTTATAATCTTTTGATAACATTAAATTTTTTGAAATATTTGATAATTTTTTATTTTCATTGGTAACATAATCTTTTCTGCAAAGAATCAAAAATAAATCAAAACTCAGGAGGTTTATTAAGAAAAACAGAAAATAAAGAAACTCTAGGCAAAAAACTGGGTACAAACATTTTCAGACTTCTTGATTTCAATCGAGTGCTTCATTATAAAGTTGTCAACATCATTTTGATCCGCAAACATCCTTGTTTCAAACTTTGGATCACTGACACTAGTTCCAGCACTTTTTTTCCGTACAAACCAAAAACAAGCATCAATTATTTCAATTAAAGGTCCCACATCACCAGGCTAAAACAAACCAATCTTTCATTTCATATTTAAAGGCATCTGCTTAGTCAGGGTGAGGGGAGAGAGAGAGGCTGGTAAATTTTCCCTGTCATATTTTATGAACTTCAACATGCCACTGTTAAAAAATTCAAATGTCAGTGATAAAAAAGAAAAAAATGAAGAATATATCTTGCATTAGTTTTTGATTTTCAAGATTCATTTGTCATGGTAACAATAAACACCACCACTAATTTGTTCCTGGCAAGACTTCAAAGAAAGAACTGCGCTGAACAATAAAACTTACTGAAGGGCACAAACTGCATCCATCCTTTTGAATACCAAGTCAGTCTTTAAAGAATCTAAAACAATAAATCAATAAATCAATAAATCAACCAAGTGAGTCTTTAAAGAATCTAAAACAATAAATCAAACATTTTTGCACTTTTCTTGAAGTTGTGTGAAAATATATTCTTCACTCGGAATGTGCAAAAAAATTGGAGATTCATAAAATATGCATTATCTAAAATGCAATTTCCACACAAACAGCATTTATTAACGCATGAAAAAAATACTTCATTATCAACCACCATTATAAGCTTAGTACAATAAATTGTTTTAACCTGTATTCATCAAATGTAGATGACTTCAATACATTATAGATGTGTTGTATCTGAAATGTGAACATAAAAATGGACCTGTTAGTAAATATGGATTTCTCAGATGTTATGAATATAAATATATTCATCAAAAGTTTGCCTCCAATGTCAACAAAAACTAAAAAAAAAGTTCATTTCAAGAAAAATAAGTATATAACTATAGATATATAATGCAGGGAGTCTCAAATAACAATACAATTTGATTTGATCTTGTGGACAAAACTTGTTTTCAATGAAACTGAAGTTTGTTTAATGGTGTTCCTGGATATTAAATTTAAAAAGAAGAAAAATTTAACACTTCTCATAATTTGTGAGCTAATATATTTACTTCCAAAGCCAAATTTCTTGCTCATTTGAAAAGGTGGGCTTAAGATTAAATGGCCTAATAAAATTTCCAATTTTTTCAGGAAACCACCCTAGGTATTTTGAGGCCAAGAAATATATATAAATAAACATTTTTTCGAAATAAGAACTGTGAGAGAAAAATTGCGATTCAAAAGAATTTATTATGCATCTATGGTAGTGTCTGTGAGCAATAAATCCAAAAAGACTATTTGAAAGCCTGAAACAAAGAAGGAATTGTCTTTTATGACTTTATTTGCACCCAATAGAAAGTAAAATAAGCTGAATATACATAAAATGAATAGGCCATTTCAAAAAAGCTCTGGATTTTTTGTGAGGTAAAAGTTGACTTTGGTGGCATATATTTCAGGTCACAAGGCGTGTCAAATACTAAGGTGTCAAATCTTTTTTTAAATAGCTATCCAGGAACAACCTCAAAACAGTTTTGTATTGATGGGAAGATATTACAGCCATTAAAGCAAACCAAATCTATAGTATCAATTCTTGGGACATCTGGTCTTAAACTTACATATACTGGCAACAGTGGATGTTTCCAAAGTGAAATTATTACACCTAGCTTGTCAAGAGAACAATGACATTCAAAAAGGAGTTGACTACAAAGGTCAAGAAGTCTTGTATCAAAAGTAACTCTTGGTCTTTCCAATGTTCCAGGCCAGAATCTCATCTAAAACAAGAGCCTCCACATTTGACTGACATTTGCAGAATTGCACTTTCTTAAAATGCTGTCGACCTGCAGTACAATTACAACAAACATAGGAAACAGGGGTTCCAATCAATTAATATAGATCATTCAATTTCTACATTTTTTATGTCAAGCATTAATTGCTTTATAAATAACATTTGCAAAAATTGCCGTTTGTCTGACAATAAAGGGATACATTTTATGCATCCTTTGGACCAGCGAAAATTCTTCAAAAATTTGTCTGCCTTCTAAATTCAATTTTAGGACTGTTAAATATGTTCAAAAGTAACTTTGGGGCATCCCAAAAGCCAGGTTTGCCGTTCGGAAGTTGCATGAATCAAAATTTTAAAATTGGGGCACTTTTTGTTTCACAATACTATTAAGAGCAAAACTTTAGTAGAACATATTGCAAGCTAATAATTTTACTGTGCGGCACTCTTGTAAGATAAGTGGGGTCCTTGGAGTATTGATAGCTATTTCTTCTAATAGAGGAAGAGAGAAACAATAAACAAGTTTTTTAGATTAAACAAAAATAATGTAAATTGAAAGCATACCTTGCAAATCTGCAAACACAATGTCCTTTATATCATAAAATTTCCCACATTTACTATGACCTGGTGCTGTTAAAATTGCTGTATTTGGAAACAGTGGAATAAATGCACCATCCTGCAAAGCATACATATCAATAATTAGACTGATAATATTACCATTTTTGCTGGGCTAATAAAATCACATGCTTTGAAAATTGGGCACACGAAGAAAACCGAAAAATAATATTAGAGATTTTTAGAAACAGATTAAACCATCATATTATAAAAGCCTAGATTTACCTTCCACGTTTCCAAAACATGAAATAAATTTTGCTTGTTGTGAAGTGAAGTTGCACATTCCAAGCAATAATTCTGGTCACAGCTGCAATCCAAACAACGGCAAATTGCTTTGACCGGCTGGGTTTGGTGTATTTCTTCACATGCACAACAAAGTACATCATCTGGCAAATACTGCTGTCGGATATATGCTTCTTGCAATTTATCTCGACAGTCTGCCCATCCAGATTCCTCCCTCTTTTTCTTTAAGATATAATTAGAACACCTATAATCATTTTGCAGCATCTTGCCATCATCACGATCTTCTATCAGGCACAGGCCTAGGCCTAGTCCAACTACTTGAAAGTTCTGATTTTCGTGAAGTTTGCTCAGATTCTCTGCCACTGACTCGACTTTACCTGCTCAATTACATTTGTTTGGTATCTTCTTAATTTTTGAAGTTCCATTTGTGCGAACAGCTTTAACCTAGTTTGTCGCTTTGAGAAGTCGCTTACACCTCTTTCTCTGAACTGGCGCCATTACCGAGCATTTTCAAAATAGCACCAACAACAACTTCTTTTCAACTATACTATGAGATGATTAGAATGTGGTGTGTTGTCCACACTCTAAATCAACAGATGGTATAGAGGATCACCTGACATGGACACTGTCCTCATTCTAAATTTTAGAATATGGATATTCTCCATTTAGAACTTGTTAAGCCGGTGCATTCGTATGGTTTGAAGTCTCTTAGGCCACTTCCTGCAAAAGTTGTCAAAGATCAAGCCTCTAAAGTCCTTACTAAAGCAAGTTAATCTTCATTTTTCATAGGTTCTAAGACAATAGTGTCTGTTTTATCTTTCTTTTTAAAATTTTATGGAATTTTGCTAAGAAAGATAATTCTTTAAATAACCTACCATTTTGGAGTGGGCAACTCCCAAGCCCCTACAATTTACATCTAGCTAGATCCTTTCATTTAATAAACCACTTAATTATAATTTCGTTTAATTATTAATGAAACAAGTCTCAATCCTCCCACGTTTTTCTTTAATTTATCTGCACAACGCATTACACATCCTTAATGTAGAGGCACAAAAATCATAATTTTTGTTACTCGCCTTGCAAGAAAAATACAGATACTGTTATCTTCCAGTAGTTGAGAAACATTGGTTTCTCAATATAAAACTCTCAGCTGTTAATCAACATCCATTTGCCTAACAATGTTTGAATCTCCATTTCCAGGTGACGAATCCATTCCCGTCATGGACCAGAGAACTGAATCATGATCTGCAGAATCAAGTGGTAAGCAAAATCTAACGAATATACCTTTATCTTTGAATTAACTCTCATGACAAAAGCAGTTTCTACCATTATGTGATCCTCGTTTTCCAGTAACACACTGCATATTAGAAACTCAAGAAAGTTTTAAACCAAACCTGGTTCGTATCAATATGTACAACATATTTTAGAACAAGGCTTACTGATTTCTAATATGTCAATTATAAGATTGATGGTCCATCAGCATTATATAATTATCACAACAATAGAATTTAACACAAGGAATAAGTGAGTTTTTTCATGTAAGATCTGCTCGTCAATGGGCTACTAGTATTTAAGATAAAAACCAAACAAAAAATTTGAAACTTCCTTCTGAAAAACATGTAACACAGTAGTATGTATATCGCCGTATTTTCAAAATACACAATACACAAAGGTTGAAATTATGCTTCTAGATGAAAAATTGCAAGTCCATCGCCACCAAAGCAAAGGCATATGCTTACCCCTCCATGTGTTACGTCTCAGTAGGAACAAATGCGTGGTAAGTACCTAAATTTATCCTGCACTGTAACACTGTCCAAAAAGACAGAAATATCATAGCCAATATTCCTTCATCAGTTTAAAAAACCACTACGCCCATAATCTTCATTTCTCTTTACACAATTTCACATACTAACTCAACAGAGATGCTTTTAGTGTTTATATATCCTCCTCAACTGCTAATAAAATATATCTGAAGATTCTAACCTTCCTGTGGTCTGGGGTCACTTACACGAGCATCTATTAATCTACATCTCATTTCTTATGGGCTGCTACACTGCTGTACAATGCTCTACATCTTAGAACCTCCTATTTTATCTTTAATTGGACAAAAATACCACTTTTTCGTCAGAAGTACTATAAGAGCACTTATTAACAATCTTTTGCATTTTTAAATACCTAGCTCTACACAAGTACTACATAGCTGTCTACCTGTCATCATTATGTACATGAAACTTGCTTTTGACATGCATCAAGCCCAACAAGCTTTTTGCAACATAAAAACTAACTTTTTCTAAACAAGGGTTCTTAAACTAAAAACCATTATCACCTATATTTACTTTCTAAACTATTCCGGATATGTAAATGATGTTACAGAGGGGCAAACCAGCAAAAACCACAACCCCTATTTCACTGCACAATTGAAAACATTTTATGATAACTCGTATTGTATATTAAGCTTGTTTTGTTTTGAGGGAGAGGAGATCGAAGCCTAGAGCCTAGAGGAGTGTATTGCGATTCTCGAACCTATTTACTTATTAATAATAATCTTACTTAAATTCGTTTCTTTGTACAGTGCATTTTTAAGGTTATGTAAATAGTTACAGTTAAATGGAATAACAGAGCCTGGATTCTACAAAGGAAACTTTCTACAAGTCATTCTTTGGAACTTGGTGTGGGTCCTACCCCGTGTATCCTACCCCAGGAAGCTATCTTGCGAAAATATACAACATGATCCACCGAGCCAGATTACTTGAAGAAATCTAGGATGTTGGGACAAGCTAGAAAGTCAAAGAAAAACATTGAACGAACTTATACAGTCGGAGAAGGTCGCCCGAGCTATTTGAATGAAATTACCGAGGATGCAAAAGCCTTAATAGAGGATCCTCAAAAATGCACGCAGAAAAAACTCAAGCAGTTGAAATTACGGCTAAAGGAAGAATTAGATTCGTTGAAAACTCTGGATGATCTTATTCTAGAATCGATAGACGATGATCTTGATGTTTTAGCAGAAATCAAGCATTCTGGAGAAATACGAGATGAAGTGGTGGGAGTTTTGTTGCTAATAGATGAAAAACTTTGTGATAAACCGAACACACCAGAAAAATCAACAACCGGAAAAGGTCAATTTAAAACCTCTGCTGCTTCAAAATTGCCTAAGCTGAATTAAAGAGGTGCTCACCAATCTGTAGGCAAAATATCAACAACGCCATTGAGCAGTGTGAATACCTTCGAGGGATTGCATCAGCAGATTGCAATGATGGAGACAATGACATAGAGATTAATCTTTTAATTGGCGCAAAGGATTTAGGGAAATTCTTTAATGGCTGCGCAATACGGGGGGGGGAGACAGGAGATGAACCTACCGCCTATTGCACAAAACTTGGCTGGGTGCTTTCCGGATGCGTACCTCCGTCAGTTGCCAAGAAAATATCCAGCACTGTAAATAGCGTCACGTCACATGTTTTGAAAGTACAGGTTGGAGATGGAATAAAGCAGACAGACGATATTGTCCATACTTTATGGGATTATGAATCTGTCGGAATTAGAAAACTGGACACTGTTTATGAAGTGGTGGATGATAAATACTGTGTCTTTACCATGCAAAGAAAACCCTGAGATTATCATTTTTCGATTCAAAGCAGTGTTATTCGGAATGTCATGCTCACTCTTTTGCCTCAATGCTATACTTGATTACCATATCAAACAATATTACATGGAGAATACCGAGATGGCGGAAAAGATTTTACAAGGATTCTACATTGATGATTGGACATGTGGAGGAGCAAGCCCAGAAGAAGCCTTTGCATTGTTTCGCAAAGTGAAAACCTGTCTGACCGCTGGTGGATTTAACCTATGAAAGTGGGCTTCAAATTGTGACTAAGTGTCCAGTCAAATCGCAGCTTACAATAAAACAGTTGTAAACGAGAGGAGATTGTTATCTAGTGAAGAGGAGAAATCTTTTGCAAAAATCTCTTTAGGGGGATTAAGCGAAATTGAGCAAGGAAACACAAGATTCTCGGTTTGAATTGGGATTTAAAAAAGGACAAAATCGTTGTAAAATTGCCAAATATTGCAAATTATGTCAAAGGCTTGGATCTGACAAAAAGGAACATTTTGAGAATTCCAGCTAAACTGTTTGACCCACTTGGCCTTACTATACCTGTTTTTATTCCTGTGAGGTCACTGTTCCAAGATTTATGCAGAAAAAAAAGAGATTGGGACACCCCCCTTGAAGAGGGTGAGAAAAATGTTTTGGAAAAGTGGGTTAATGATTTAGAGGGAACTAATATTGAGCTTGCAAGATGTTATTTTCAGCAAAACGAACCACTTGAATGCTGTTACTTACATGTTTTTGGTGATGCCTCAGAAAAGGCTTGCTGTGTAGTATTTAAGCATGAAAACAGCATTGGGATGGGATTCTACTTTTCTTTGCTCAAAAGCAAGGATGACACCATTATCAGAGAACAATACATCCATAACAAGACTGGAGTTGCCTGCTGCTTTGATCTCTGCTCGACTAATAACTATGGTAAAGAACGCCTTTTCGCCAGTTCTAATGGTTGATTGCATTTTTTGCTGGACAGACAGTAGAGTTGTATTACATTGGATACAAGCAGACAAGGATTACAAACACTTTGTTTACAATCGAAGGAAAGAAATTGTATCCCTGACTGGTGTTGAAAATTGGAGACACTATGCGGGAACTGAAAACCAAGCAGATCTAGGATCAAGAGGATGTTCTGCAACTACTATTGTAACCACGTGACGGCTATTAGGGCCCAGACTCTTTAGTATAAATAAGCAGTTAACGATTAGCTGGGATTCATGATACGAAGGCCATGTAAATATTGTTTATGTTATAAAATAGTAAAAACCAATTCAGATCGCTCTCTGGCCCTTACTTCACAACATATGGCGCCCAACGTGGGGCATGAGAGGGTTCTGGATTAACTGAAATCGAAGGATAAGCATGGCTGAAGAAATCGAAAGAAAACGAAAAGTCCGCGGAGGACATCGAGGAGTTGTTACGAAATTAACGAAAGAAGTCGACGAAATTTGTCAACGATCAGGAAATCAGTTGAACGTTGAACTTGCCGCGAAATTAGAATCGATTGAAAGTTCCTTGATTGCAAAAAAGAAATTGTTAGAGAAGTTAGACGAAGAGATTTTAGAAAGGTGCAAGGACGAAGAGATCGAAAACGAAATTGAAAGCACTAGTGAAGTTGAGTCCTTGATTAATAGGGCGTTATCGAAAATAAAGGCGTGCAAAAGTGGAAAGTATGGAGTACCTGACACAATGTCTATCGCTCATGAAGAAAGAAGGGATTTGCCTACGACACCAACCCGAAATAATTTGCCTGAAGCATCTGCGTCACCGTCAGTAACAAACCGAAGCGGAATGCAGTTTGGAATAAAGCTGCCGAAAATTGCCCTTCCGAAGTACAACGGAAATATCACGAAATTCCACTCGTTTTGGCAAAGTTTTCGATGCTCAGTGGATGAAAATGAAGGCCTGTCGGCGGTTCATAAGTTCAATTATCTTATGAGTTCTCTGGAAGGAGAAGCGTACAAGGCACTGGAGGGTTTCGATTTGACCGAGGAAAATTATTACCATGCCGTGGCAACGCTGAAAAATCGTTTTGGGAAGACCCAGCAAATTATAAATGCACACATGCAGGAACTGTTGAAATTAAACAACCTTCCGAATGAAAACGTCTCCCAGCTTAGGGTCATATTTGACAAAATTAACGTTCACGTTCGAGGCCTTGAAAGTCTTGGAATATCGTCAGAAAGGTATGGCAGTCTATTGATCCCTGTCATAATGTCACGTATGCCAGGAGAAATTACAATCCAAGTTGCTCGCATCGTGGAAGGAAACGAATGGGACATTGCTCAAATTTTAGACATCATCCGGAAAGAAATCGAAGTGCGAGAGTTTACAAAAAAATTGAAGGCAGACACTCCGACACGCACAAAAAGTGAGAAGACAGCCACGCCCCAAGCTACGTTGAAAACCTTTGTCGCAAAAGGGGAAAGAAGCAAGAGGAACATCGAATGTTTTTTCTGCAAAGGAAGCCATTTTGCTACAAACTGCAATGAAGTAAAAGACGTTCAAAAAAGAAGGTCAATTTTGCTAGAAAGTCATCGTTGCTTCAACTGCCTAAGGCAAGGTCACATTGTGAACAAGTGTCCCAGTTCAGCAAAATGCTACCAATGCAGAGGAAGACACAACACGTCAATTTGTCCGAAGCTAGAAAGAAATGAGACAGAAAAACAACACCAGCAACCCGAGAAAGCGATTGCAATGACGTCGAAGGAGCCAGTGAAAGTTTTGTTGCAAACAGCACAAACATTCGCCTTTGGAAAAGAACGATCGGAGAAAGCTGAAGTCAACATTTTGTTCGATTCGGGAAGTCAGAAGTCATATTTAGCCGACCATTTGAAGACAAGGCTTGACCTTGAGACTCTAGGTGTCGAAAACGTAAATTTAAACACGTTTGGGTCGGAATCATATGTTAAAAAGAGCTGCGAGCGAGTTAAGGTTAACTTAGAAGTAGGGGGTGAAGTTTTAAGTATAATGGCCCTTAGTTTCCCCAAGCTTTGCTCGCCAGTGGTCACTTCTGTAGAAGTAGGCCGATTTCCCCATTTGCAAGGCCTTAAGTTAGCGAATAGCTACGCAAGCAGCGAACAGCGCATAGACATAGTTTTAGGATTAGATCACTATTACGATATAGTGCAAGGCGATATTAGGAAGGGGAGCAATGGTCCAACTGCGGTTAGTAGCAAACTGGGTTGGCTACTTTCTGGGCCTGTCTCTTACAATGCTAATGATTTAGAAGATGCACAGGAGTTTGAAAATCCATCAGTTCTTGCTTGTCCTAATGTCACTTCAGCTCTTGTTTTAGATTCTATCCCACCAAGTAGCGAAATCGAAAACGAGACGAAAGAAATAACTGAATCGCTAAATCAGTTTTGGAAACATGAGAATATGGGAATCGCTGAATCACAACCGAAATGTGACGAAGTTTTGAAGGATCAGTGCGATATCAGATTTGAAGATGGCCGATATGTGGTAAGTTTACCTTGGAAAAATAATATTTCAGGTTCTTTACCATCAAATTTTGAAATGTGTGAAAATAGGTTAGAATCTTTAATTTTGCGTTTAAAATCGAAGCCAGAATTACTTCAGCAGTATGATCAGATTTTTCGTGAACAGTTGGCAACAAACGTTATCGAAAAGGTACCGCCTAGTGAAATGAATGCTGCAGGGGCTCATTATCTATGCCATTTTGGAGTTGTTCGAAATGATAGGGAAACAACAAAATTACGCATTGTTTTTGATTGTTCTGCTAAAAGCTCCAAGCAGTCATTATCTCTTAATGAGCCCTTAGAAATAGGTGAAAATTCTATGCCTATGTTGTTTGACACATTAATGAGATTTCGCACGCACCCAATAGTGTTAACGGCAGACATTGAAAAGGCTTTCCTGCAAATAGAAATTGATGAGGCAGACAGGGAGGCATTAAGATTTCTATGGTATGACGATGTATCAAAGCCGCAACCTACTGTTGTTTGCTACCGCTATCGGCGTCTTTTATTTGGGCTAACGTGTTCCCCTTCTTTGTTAGGTCAAACGATCCGCCATCACATTTCACAATATGAAACAGAGCATCCTAAAGTTGTGAAAATTCTCAGGTCATTATATGCCGATGATATGTCTTGCGGTGGGGAAAGCGCTACTGAAGCTATAGAAATTTATAAACAAGCAAAAGATATTATGTTGAAAGGGTCGTTTAATTTGCGTAAATGGCAGTCAAATGACGAAACAGTGATTACGGAAATTCGTAAACTAGAGAATGAAGCGATTAGCGCACGAGTTAATCACAGTAATAATAAATCAAAAATTGCTGAGGATGATGAATCGTTCTCCCAGTTTGTTATCGGTAACCCCTCCAACGGGGGAACATCAACAGTTTTGGGGGTACACTGGGATAGCAAATCGGACAAACTATTTTTTGACTTGTGCAATCTTGTAAGTTATGCGAAATCATTGCCATCTACAAAACGTTCTGTGTTAAAATTAGCGGCTAAGATTTTTGATCCATTGGGCTGCCCTACTGCCTTCACGGTTAATTTAAAAGTGTTTTTTCAAAAACTTTGTATTGAAAAGGTGCCCTGGGACGATCCTCTTGAAGGTCCTTATAAACAGCGGTATGATGTTCTTGTATCAGACATGGAAAGTTTACACGGTATGAATATCTCCAGGTATCTTTTGCAGAAGGGTAATTCAGTAAAAAACGTACAACTCCACGGATTTTCTGATGCAAGTATAACAGCGTATTCTGCAGTGCTTTACCTACGAATAGAATACGAGGACGGTGAAATAGAAACAAGATTTCTTGCATCAAAATCCAAAGTTTGCCCCATCAAATCACAAACGATCCCCAGACTGGAATTATTAGGGGCTGTGTTATTATCTAAGTTAGTTCACTCTGTTAAGAATATTCTGAAAGACGAGTTCAAGGAAACCACAATAGATACCTTCTATTGGGTCGATTCGCTTGCAGCGCTTTGCTGGATAAGAAACTGCAAGCCTTGGTCGCAGTACGTACGCAGAAGAGTTGACGAAATCCTTAAGGTTAGCGATAAGGAACAATGGTTTCATTGTCCTGGTTCTCAAAATCCCGCAGACTTACCATCCCGCGGGAAGTATAAAGGGCTCGTGACCAATATATTATGGTGGGCGGGTCCAAGTTTTCTGAAATCTAAGAGGGAGGAATGGCCCTAGTGTCCCCCCGAGGTCGATCTGGAAACGGAAAGCGCATTGATAGAAAGGTTGAAGTCAGTTCCAGTTATTACCCATGCTATGCATAGTTCAGAAAATCCAGCCGTCAGTAGGATCGGGGAAGTCGTAGATATACAGCGTTTCAGTACTAAAGGGAAATTGTTAAGAACTATTTAATGGGTTTTGCGATTCATTTCGAGTTTAAGGGCCTCGCTTAAGTCGCAAACGAAAAATATGGAAGAACAAGCAAGTGTAGACGAGATTCATAACGCAGAGAAAATATTAATCAGGTCTATTCAAGGTGAGCACTTCAAGACGGAAATAAGTTATTTAGAGGCTTGTAAGGCCAATAAGGCAGGTTTAAGGGTTCCGCTTTACGTTAATCAATTCAATTTGTTTCTTGATCAGGATGAAATTTTGCGCTGTAGAACACGGGTAAACAAATCTTCGCTACAACAGTCCAATAAGACACCGATTCTTATACCATCAAAACATCATTTTTCTGAGTTTCTTATCCAAGAAGCACACGATGCAGTCTTTCATAATGGTATAACAGATACTCTGAATTTGTTGAGACAGAAGTATTGGGTTCTTCGGGGGAGGGAGAAGGTGAAACGCTTAATTCGTCGATGCACATTGTGTAGAAGGCTAGAAGGGCTACCATTCAAAACCACGTTTAGTCAAGATTTACCAGAGTTTAGAGTTGATGAAAGCCCCCCATTTAGTCATGTAGGTATAAATTTCGCTGGTCCGCTTTTAGTTAAAACAGGAAAACAATCGAAAGAAAGTACCAAAGCTTACGTATGTTTGTTTACACGCGCTTCTACAAAGGCAGTACATTTGGAAATAGTGCAGTCTTTGGGTATCATAGATTTTATCTCGGCATTTCGACGTTTTTGCGCACGTAGAGGTCTACCGAACACAATTATATCAGATAATGCAAAGACCTTCAAAGCAGCCTCGAAGGAAATTCGAAAATTATTACGTTCACCAAGGCTAAAAGAGTATTTCAATTTAAAAGGAGTCGCATGGAAATTTATCGTCGAGTTAGCTCCCTTTCATGGTGGTTTCTGGGAAAGACTTGTTCGCTGTACCAAAAGGTGCTTGATTAAAATAATCGGCAAGGCCTACGTATCTTATGAGGAATTAAGAACGGTCATAGTGGAAATTGAAAGTGTTATAAATAACAGGCCAATTACATATGTCTACGATGATACTCAAGGCATGTCTTATCCACTTACGCCATCACAATTGATAAATGGAAGAAATTTGGATAGGTTGCCTAATGACGGTCACTTTGAAATTGTCAGCACGTACGAAAGCCTATCCAAACGGGCAATGTATCATAGGAAACTTTTGGGTCACTTTAGTAAACGATGGAAAAATGAGTATTTGCTTAATTTGATGGAATCTTATCGACCTAAATCACCCCAGAATGGACCAATAGTTAATGTTGATGATATTTGTATTTTGAAAAATGAGCAGGAGAAGAGAAGCTTTTGGAAATTGTGTCGAATTGGAGAATTATTGGTTGGTAAAGATGGAACAGTTAGATCCGCTCGAGTGGAGGTTTGCTCAAAGGATGGTGGTAAGAAAACTTTAAATCGTTCTTTGAAATTTTTGATTCCCTTGGAAGTAAGAGAAAGGCGGGAAAGTAAACAGCCAATGCCTCCGCAGTTGTTGCCTATGCATACGACGCATGCGCAGCCGCCGACGCCTCCTCAGCCGACGTTTCCACAGCCGCCGTCGCGGTCGCCACTTGTGCAGACAACGCAGCCAGTTAGACCTAAGCGAAACGCCGCAATAATAGGAGAGCTACTTAGAAAGGACGTATCGTTTAAGTAAAACTCGCAAGCTCGTATTATGATATTTAACCTTGTTTGATTCTTGCTGTTAAGAAAATAATGCTTTGAAGTTTGTTGTGTTGATCGTTAATATTTTAGTCATAAATTGTAAGATTTGATCACTCGGTGAATCAAATCGGGGGAGTGTATTGTAACCACGTGACGGCTATTAGGGCCCAGACTCTTTAGTATAAATAAGCAGTTAACGATTAGCTGGGATTCATGATACGAAGGCCATGTAAATATTGTTTATGTTATAAAATAGTAAAAACCAATTCAGATCGCTCTCTGGCCCTTACTTCACAACAACTACTCTTGTCAGGGATGAATTGTGAAGGAAAGGGCCCCCTTGGCTGAGAGGGTCACCAGAAGCATATCCGTCAACTAGTAAACCTGAAATGGAGCAAAGTGTCCTAGAGCAATGTGACAACGAGGTGAAGGTTCGGTCCAAGATTACAACAATGATATTTGCTGCTCGAGGGGACAAGGAAAGTCAGCCATCTGAAGTCATTGATGTCACACGATTCAGCAACTGGACAAAGCTACTGAGAGTGACAGCCCTGGTAAGAAAATTTATCGCAGTTTTAAAGAACCCTATTATTGATAGATCAATCGTTGCTGAAGATATTTAACAAGCAGAACGACTGTGGGTGATGGATTTGCAGACAAATTTGAAGGAAAATAAACACTATCTGGATAGCTTAAATGAAAACCTTGGACTGTTTGAAGAAGATAGTCTAATCAGATGTGCAGGTAGTTTCAAAAGATCTGTTCTGCCTTACAGTTCCAAGTATCCCACCCTACTGCTAAGGAGCCATCATGTCACAGAATTGATAATCTTGCATTGTCACAGTGTTGTAGCACATAATGGGACAAATGAGACATTAGCAGAATTACGTCAGAATTATTGGGTTCAACAGGGTAGACAAATGGTGAGAACGTTGCTTCATAACTGTCGTATTTGTAAATGGTTTAAAGGAAGGGGTTATAAATACCCAGACCAGCAGACTAAACAGACACAGGCAGCCATGAAGGCATCGACCAAGGGGGGAGTGTCATGAAACTATGCATTAGGCAACACCCCAACTTTGTATTCCTAGTATATTTAATCTTGATTGACACTTTATAATAACTTTTATTGTATATTAAGCTTGTTTTGTTTTGAGGGAGAGGAGATCGAAGCCTAGAGCCTAGAGGAGTGTTTTGTGATTCTCGAACCTATTTACTTATTAATAATAATCTTACTTAAATTCGTTTCTTTGTACAGTCCGTTTTTTAATTTATCTAAATAGTTACAGTTAAATGGAATAACGGTGCCTGGATTCTACCATGGAAACTTTCTACGAGTCATTCTTTGGAACTTGGTGTTGGGCCTACCCCGCGTACCCTACCCCAGGAAGTTATCTTGCGAAAATATACAACAGAGGAAAATGAATTTTATTTGCTTGTTAAGGATTTACAACTTTTTGATAGCGAATACTTTTTCAAAAGTTTGTTTTACTTTGCATCACCTTTGCACTAGAGATGCTCAGATAACAATTGGTACCAGCTACCGTATCAGTCCAAAAGTAGTTGGTAGAATCATGAAAGCTACATGCAAAGTCATTTGGAATGTATTACAAGCCCATCATTTCTTGTGTGTTCCATCTTCAAAGCATGCATGGCTGAGAATTGCATCAGATTTTGACAGTAAAATGTACTTTCCACACTGTCTCGGTGAAATAGATGGGAAGCACATAATCATTCAAGCACCTGGTAGAAGTGGTTCAGACTACTTCAACTATAAAAAAGTCACAGTATCATCTTGCTAGCTGTCTGTGACGCAAATTATGAGTCCACGATGGTTGATGTGGGGGACAGTGGAAGACAAAGTGATGGTGGTGTTTATGCAAACAGCAAACTGGGATACGCTATAGAAAATAATCCTTTGAGTATGCCTGTCCAGGATTTTATAGCCAATTGAGGACAAAACATCAAGTACCCATAAGTGTTGGTAGCGGACGATGCTTTTTCTTTAAAGCCATATATGCTGAAGCCTTATCCAGCAGCCAATTCAAATGACCAAAAGAAACTAATTTATAAAGTAATCAAAATTCATCAAGTTGGAACATAAACAAACTAAACTCTAATTTTCTTGATTAATACAATTCATCATAAAATAGCATTTATTTTGTTCTTTGCACATTTTAGGAGTATTACAAATTTTATATTTTCCCTTAGCAATTCATAAGCCTTTCAGGTATATAAAGATTGGCAATTTCCCTCATTTCATATATGTATGAAGTGACACTTTTGATACTTTTTATTAAAAGAGTGCACATCAATATTCTAATATTCTAAAAGAATCAATGTATGTAAGGAAATTACAAAGTACAACACAGTTGCTAACCCATTAAATTTAAAAGGCTCTATCAATAATTTCAAGCTGTGAATTTCAAGTTTTTCTCTGCTACATGAATAACCCTTCTGTCAGTGGATAGTTTTTTTGCATTTCATAACTTGGAATCTGGCTTTCATAACTAATGAACAGTCTTTTAAGCAATTGCATTGAGGTTGAATTTACCTATTATGAGCCTAAAGATAACAATCACTACATACTTATTAATATAATTATTAATCCTCATCTGATAGCTCAAGTTCAAAAATAATTTTTTGTCTTCTTTTTCTGGCCTCTCTGTGTTTTCATTTTGACAAAGCTCTCACTTAAGGCAGCAAACTTTTGAAAAAAGAATGTTTTTATCTTCACAAGCATCATCTGTTTTAAAACTGGCCGAGGAACAACCTGCATTTTCAAACAGTTTATGGGTAGGGAGATCAAGCCTAGCTGACATGTCGTCCTTTCTTGCATAATTACCACTACCAGGTGCTTGAGAACACTTTCTTTACAATGATTGACTTGATGCTTCAGAGGCATAGGAAACAGGGGTAGAGCTAATAGTATGTGCAGGTGATGGCAGATTAGGTACAGACTGAAAACTAGAGGAAGGTGAAGGAGTTGGAAGTAGAGATAGTGAGGAATCAGAGTCAAGTAAGGAACATTAAATATTCAAAATATTTGCATTTTGGAAGAGAATAAGCTGCAGCACCTGAGTGTGTCAAACGGTTTCATTTATCCAGGCATCTCTTCATGTTCTCCTTCAAGTTTTTCCACTGCATCTTCAAAAATTCCACTCAAAAACAAAAGATTTTATTTATGTTGTAATCACACAGCAGATTTAAAGAATAACTAGGTCATAATGGAAGTGAATAGGAACAGTCTAATTTGGAACTATATTGTGCCTTATCTTGTCATGATCCTTAATGCTAAGTAAAATAAGACTTTTACTATAAAGTTGCACTCCATACCGCATTGCATCAGCATAAAGAATACCAGAACATGTTATCCTCCTTTGTAAATTTTCAAGGAGCCATTGAATGCGGTATTAGGAGACTGGTCTTTTGTGTTTTCAATAAATAAATTGGTCATGTGTTAACTCTCTAACACCACAATTAACTGAAAATCTAAAAGATTCATCCACAGAACATTTCAATTAAATCTCTTCATCTCTCAGCAGACCTAACAAAATTTATTGGTCTATTTGTGATCATACCAGCCATTGTACAGTACCATTAATAATATCTCTGTTTAACTATGGAGAATGCAAGTATTTATAGGCTATTGCTGTTTCCTGTTCATCTGTGCCTCTTGCCAACAAACGTCTCTGAGGAGGTTTTTGGGTCTCTATATAGTAGTATATAGTATATACTTTGTTAGGGTAGAAACTCTGTAGGAAGGCTGCCAACGATTAAACTTCATCTTCCCGTTCCTCCTGAAATTGAAATTTCATATTTTACAGAAGAAAAAATCATACATAAAAAAAATATAAGAAAATCAATTGTTTTATATGATGTTATGCATGATAATTGTTATGCAATTACTAAAAGGGGAACAGTAAAAAGTAAAAACAGTTTGGATGTGTAATGGGAGTATAACAATATTGTGGATGTGTATGTGGAATTTCACTTAATTGTTGTTGCCATTTCAAAATTGTAAAAATTGCCAATTTCATAGCTAAAAACCTGCCCTATTTTTGAGCCTATTTTTGACCTGCAAAAGGAGATATTTTGGTATTTGGGAGGGTGAGCCATTCCCCCCCCCCCCCCATATAGTAACGCCATTGTAATTAAACTGGTCTAGTTCTAGTATTTCTGGAAAGGTATTGGCCAGATGAAAATCTACATACCTGTTGTAAAACATTCTTGCTTGAAATGTCGAGAGCATATGAACTCTTGCTCTGGATTAAAAATTGAATCCCATATATTCACTATATTAAGAAGTTTCTTTCACCACTTTACCTTAACTTTAGATTTGTTTGAACTGGCAGGAATTATGTGGAAGCTGAGCAGAGGATATACTCACCAAATAACACCGTGCAACCATTGATACACACATTAAAGATTTACAGTAAATTTTATTAACGTGGTAAGATTTCGTCTCAGAACCAGCAAGCATCAACACCATTGTCAAAAAATGAGTATAATGAATTTTTTTTATTATGCTATTTTGTAGGGAAATCTTTGATCTTTCTGTTCATGTATGTGATTTTTGAACGCCCTCAGCAACGAAGTATAAACGGCCACTCCTCCTGAAATATGAGAGTATCTTCGTTTTATTTCTTGAAATGTGAAGGAGCCTTTTCAGCCACGTTTTTCAACACAATCAGCCTTCTACCTAGCCTCGTTTACTGTTACTTTACAATGAGTTTTGTCCGTGGGGAGAAATTTGTTATGTTGCCAGCATTTTTTTCAAGAGTTTCCACCTATTTTCCATGCAGACGCAAAACTATTGGCAAATTCAGAAGCAAGCGTCATTCAAGAAGAGTTTCTGTTGCGAATCAACATGCCAAAATCGGTAAGAATGTTGTAGAGTTCAGACAAAAAGGAGAGGAAGACCAAGAAAGAATGAAGTAGAAGTGGTTAGGTAAGTTGATTACATGGTGCCTACACACGTTACATCAGGCTGCATACCTTCAACACCTATACATGGGCAATCATCGGCAGCAAAGATCGGACAATAACGTTCATCACGAAAGATGTCAAAGCTAAAAGAAACTTGTCAGATGTGTAAGTAGAAAGACATGACACCAAAACAGGCTATCGTCTGATGGACATGGTAGTTTTTTCAAATGTTTTCAAGCTACTTAGATGTCATTCACTGTCTTTGAGTTTAAAGGATGATCTTTCTACTAAGAATGGGTTCGCCAACCATTTACCTTTAAGCTGTCAAGAGTGTTGTTGGTTCTATGATTTTTTCACATCAAAAAAGGTGAAAGGATATTATGAAGTGAAAAAGCGATTTGCCTATGCGATAAGATGTAATGGGAAAGGATCTACCAGTTGTAAAAAGTACTGTGCAATAATGAATATCCCAACAATGCCTGCTAAGAACAATTTCAGTAAGTTGAATAAATCAATAAAATCAGCTGTTTTTGATGTTGCAAAAGAGAGTATGAAAAGGGGTGCAGCAGAAGTGAGGAAATTGGTTGGAAATGAATGTGGAACATCAGTTGATGGATTTTAGCAGAAGTTGGGATATTTTCACTCAGTGGTTGTGTTAGTGTGTTATCAATGGATACTGGGAAAGTTGTAGATGTAGAGCTAATGTCAAGCCATTGTAATGTGAATTTCATTAGACGCTTGACAAAGTTTAAGCTCAGCAAAGTTTAAGAATTAGTAAACTTTGATGGATCTGCAACTGTCATGGATCCAGTGGGAGCAATAAGAAATTTTGCACGTTGCCAAGGAAGACATGGGCTTCTATATACAAAGTTTTGTTGTGTTGGAGACTGCAAAAGCTATTCAGCAGTAGAAAAGATCTTTGAGGGAGAAGAAAGATGATTGAAAAGCTGGAATGTATTGGACACATCCAAAAAAAAGAATGGGAAGAGCTCTAAGGAATCCTAAAAGGGAAAAGCAAGAATAAGGTTGCAGAGAAAAGTTAACTGATAAAATGGGGGAAAAATCCAAAATTATTATGGCATTGCTATACTCAGTGGTGTTGAAAATTTAGAAGCAATGTTTTAGCAGTCCTTTTTCACTGTGCTTCATCATTTGAAAATTCTTATCGCAACTACTGTCCTGATGGAAAGGATTCCTGGTGTGGTTTCAAAACTGATAAGGAAAATATTTCCTCTAATTTTAAGCCAGGCCAAGGTCTACCATTGCATTTGATAGGTTAGTTGAAACCCATCTTTGCCAACCTTAGAAGAGATGAGTTGCTGAATTAGTGCCTTCATGGGCGGACTCGAAATCAAAATGAACTAGATAAGAGAAGAAAGTTCATGGATACTAGTGTAGCTAGAGTTGACATTAGAGAGTTTCTGATCGCCCAGGCAGCTTGGACACGGATGTTTTCGAGTCCTGGAACTGGCGCGGCCTTTGCGTCCCTCTGAACCTTTGAAAAGTTTTGATTATGATTTTATGACGTGAACATGGATTTTGCGCCAAAATCCAGCAAGTCAAAAATTGACAACTTTCTGTATTTGCTGCACCATGCTGGTGATATCGATGATGAAGTGCTGCTCCTTTTAGTTGGCAATCACTCTAGAAATTTGCACGTTGGACTTCCATATTTTAACTATGAACGTTTAAACATTTTTGAGGTGGATGAAGACGTCAAGTTGAGTGTCACATTAACAAGGATGGCATTTTTAGACTAACAGCTGTTCTACACCTTCCTGAAATCTTCACTTGTCAGAATGGTGTAGTTGTAGATTCTGTTGAAGCACTTTGTATTGCCTTAAAAAAATTTGCCTATCCATGCAGATTTATTGATCTCATCTCCCTTTTTGGAAGGCCTACGTCACAACTTTGCATGGCCACAAATCTAGGTGTTGATCACATCTTCGACAGCTTTGGACATCTTCTGGCCAATCTTGATCAGCCATGGCTGTCACGCCAGAAGCTCAAGATTTATGCACATGCCATGCATGGCAAGGGTGTTTGTAGATAACTGTTGGGGTTTTGTTGATGGAACAGTCAGACCAATCTGAAGGCCAAAGCATGATCAAAGGGCAGTTTACAATGGACATAAGAGGGTGCATGCAATAAAGTTCCAATCAGTTGTTGCTCCCAATGGTCTCATTGCAAACCTGTTTGGTCCAGTGGAGGGGAGAAGGCATGACAGTGGCATGCTTGCTATGTCAGGACTTTTGGATCAGCTGGAGCAACATTCCTTCACACCTAATGGCCAACCCTGTATCGATTGAGATTTAAACCCATCGTTGACATTTACTTCCAATTCCATGAATTGTGGCAACTTGAATTTGGCACCCTTTTCCATTAATTTTCAATTTTTCTAGCAATGATTAAGAACAAAATGATGCTGTTGAACCACTGTCTAGCAAAGCATAAGTCTCAATCAGATCTTTTGTATCTTTATATTTAACCTTCACTGGTACGATTGGAAGACCTTTTTCAGAGCACTGGGGTCCATTTTCTCCGGTTGATCCTGTAAACTGTATAATTTCCGCATGTTTTGTCTTGTCACAATGTATGCCTTTCTCAAAAGACCCCTCTCACATTTCTTTGACTTGAAATCCAAGACAAGGCTAAGGTTGTTGGCTTGCGGATACTATTAAGAAAAGTATAGTGAATTTCCGGATCGTGAAGTCTATTTGTCGTTTTTCTGAGTTTTTATTTATTTAATATGGATGCAAGTTCGTGTACAAAAGAGTCGAAGAAACCAGTTAAGAAGCGAGCTTCACTTGGAAAGCAATGTGTGGCTTTTAGCTGCTACAATTTCTTTTATAAAGCCGAAGGAAACCCGACTGGCCTACACTTTTTCAAGTTTCCTCAAAGAAACCCGGAAAACGTCAGTGGTGCAGTTTAATCAAGCGTGTGGATGGCTTGGACGGATTTAATGTTACCGAGACCACATTTCTATGCCAGGAACACTTTAAAGATTCATTTATTAAAAAAATCCGCAACGCTGGAAGTTACGCAGTGGCGCAGTGCCATCACAAAAACTGCATGAAGGAAACCACCAACCAAACTGAAAAATATGTCAGGAAAGCTCCTATTGAACGTAGCTCCTCCAATTTTCAATTAAAGGGTGAAGTATTGGAAATACCGGAGAATACTGTATCAATACAAACAAATCTCTCGTTTGTGAAGAAACCCATTTTTCTTGACAGTCTTGATAATGATTTCTCGGTTGATCATGAGTACACGCAAGGTCACCAGAAAGATGGAGAGCTTGTGGACCTTGTTAATCTCAGGATTTAGTCGATGAACTCTCTAAACAAATTGATGCACTGGAAAAGCAACTATATTTTGCAAGAAAAGCCCTATTTTCTGTAGAGAAATTGCAGAATGATGATGTTGCTGTCAAATTTTACACAGGTTTTCCATCTCATTCTTCTCTTTTGGCCATTGTTGAATATTTGGAGCCAAAGCTTCAACATCTGTAAATACGCAAATAGCACAGAGGAAGATCAGAATTCAAAATCTAACACAAAGTGTGGACTGAAACGAAGACTATATCACTTTGATGAATTTCTCCTTGTTTTGATGCATCTTAAAGTTGGACTTTTTCTTAATGATCTTGCTGATAGATTTGGAATTTCTGTTTTTCGACATGCTTCCAAGATTTTAACAACTTGGATTAACTTTCTTTTTCATGAATTGCCACTCCTGTTTCCCTATCCATCAAAGGATCTTGTTCAGAGGTTGCTCCCACCTGAATTTCAATGCTATCCTACAACAAGAATCATCATTAACTGCACAGAAATTTTTATGGAAGTTCCCTCCTCTCTAAAATCACAGTCACAGACATGGTCAGACTGAAGAACACCATAATACATGGATGGCACTAATTTGAATTTATCCTAATGGTGCCATCGTGTTCGTTTCCAAGCTATGGTCTGGTCGTGTTTCTGACAAAGAGCTCACATCATCCTCTGGTCTCCTTTCTCTTCTTGAACCAGGTGACAATGTAATGGCTTATAGAGGTTTTGATATTGCTGATATATTGCCACCTGGTGTCGCACTAAATATTCCTCCTTTCAAAGGCCCCATGACCAGTTAACACCTGAGGAATCAGAAGAAACAGCCAAGATAGCAGCTGTGAGGATTCATGTTGAAAGAGCAATTAGGAGAGTGAAGAACTATCATATACTTGATGGTGTTTTGCCACTAAGCATTGCTCCCATTGCCAATCAAATCTTCACTGCCTGCTGCCTGTTAACTAATTTTTTGCCATTTTTAGTAAATCCCCACAAAAATGACGGTTAAATCTTCCTACAACTAGGAAATAAGATAGAGACATTATAAGCAAGTAGTTAATATATTATGCAATAATATACATAGAGAGGGAACATACTTTCATGAAATAATGAGACAAAATACTAGTTTAAATACTTAAAATGTTAGTTTAAGTACATTCCTTATTTCATTTGAACGAGTATCAGTGCTTATATTGTGTTTTTGCCCATTGACATCAGGTCTTTTCCTTTCAGGTAGATAACGTTGTAAAATACGTTTCAGTTGCAATAATTATTGTTTATATTGAGTATTGACTTAATTCCAGTTGATAGTGGAATAGCCCTTGTCATCCTCTCAGTCTTGTCCATTCTTGTGTAATATATCTACTTTGATCTCATCTTGTCATAACCAGATTTTATTATTTCTTGTAAAAGTTTTGGAATGTAATATGAATTTTATTTCCTCTTTAAATTTCTTATATCTCTCTTTAAACTGAAGGGGGGATTTTGCCATCCACCATGCAAATAAAGCTTGAGGCCTCTTTGAACACGCTCGGTAAAAAACTCTGGCAAGACAGCTCGGCAATCTTTTGAAGACAAGAATTTATTAATTGCTCGTCATAAGGAATGGATTGGACAAATATTGATTCATGGTCTCCATACCAAACAACAAAGTCAACTCTTTTCAAACCGGAGCAAAACATTTGAGCATGGATTTGATAGAAACAAGGATGGTTTCTCGTAAGCTCCACATGATTACTTTTTGTTAAAAAAACTTTTCATCATCCAGAGCCACAGCAAGAGAAAAATTATATTTCGAAAGAGGGCATTTGATCTCAAGTCCCCAGGAGCTTCCTTTGAATTTAACAATTCCATCCAAAGAAGCAGCCAAGTAAGGATGGGATTCACACACCTTCAGACCAGGCTCATAAACGCACAATGTTTCATAGCCATCCAGAATCATTTTTTCCTTATATAATGTTCGCACAAGTTATTCATAAGGCTTGCCATGACTTGTGCTTGCAGAAGAAACAGCAGAGTAGTACATTGACCTTAGCTTTGAGGATGGCTTGACAAATTAACAACAGCATAATAAAAGTTAGAAGCAGTTATACGGTACAATCTATTGAACTGTCAGTGCTCATTTGATGCTTGACCATGAGTTTTTTCTTCAATGCCAAGAATTTCATCATCACTGATAGAGAGGTGCGAAAGACAATAGTAATCCATCATTTCTTTAAAATATTTGCAAGAAATATCATATGTATCATTAAAGGCCTGAGATTCAAGAGAGTCTGTCAAAATGACAGTAGAGTCTACAAATGGTGACATCAAAGAAGAAATGGTTTCAGTAACAATTTGTTGCTCATTGGATGTTGATGAGTCTTGAAGATGATGAAAAGCAAAAAAAAACCAATAAAATAAACAGGAGGCAAGCTTTGACTGTAACTCTTTAAGGCTTTTCTCATTAACTTGGCGATCTGTATGCTTTCTGGGATCATAACAAAGATACTTTGCCTGATTAAAATTATCATTATCTTTTCCAAATTTAATTTTTCTGATAACTGTTTGATCAATGGAGGCAGGATTGACTGAAACAAGAGAGGCAGGAACATTCCATGCAGATAACCTCGATGTGCAAGACACAGGTTCTGGGCAGTCTTGATAACCCTTTCTGTTGAAATCTTCCACAGCAAAAAGAACACCTCCAACATGATTGCAGTTATAAAAGCTACCCAGACCTTCACCAGCAGGACAGGTTCAAGCTGCAAAGCAAACATCTCCAGAACTGTTTGAAGGAATTCGTCATAAAGGCTTTCATGCAGACATCAAAGAAAGTGTAAATACTATCTTTTGCAACGGAGAATTTTTTACATAGCCTTCATAAATTCTTGTAGGCGGTATTTTTAAGCTTGATGTGCTTGAACTTCATTGTTCTGACAACTAAATAGTCATACAATTGAATAAAAGAGAAGCTTGGAGTCCCCCTGAGGTCAGATGACCAGGGTAAATGACTGCATTAAAAAAAAATGGCGCTTAATTTATATCCAGTACTTCCTTCAACCGGCTCAGATAAACTTCCTGCATTGCTTTTTTGATGCTCAAGTCGAGAAAAAATACCGTAGGCCAGAGAATTGAATCAGCCTTTACGCCGGAAACTTTCTCGTTGTGGGCCAACAAAACTTTCTTCAGCTCTTTCACGGTTGAAATCGCTAAATCTTCAAAGCAGGAAATACATTTACCTTTAGGTAATAACAAACTAAATTGATCCATAATCTCCATGCGAAAATCGACAAAAATATACTTAAAAAACAGCGATCCAATCTCAGAGATTCGCTCGGAAACAACCTTAGCCTCGTTTTGGATTTCAAGTCAATGAAATGTGAAAGGGGTCTATTGATTGCTGAACTTGCGCCTTAACCCTCTTAGATTACATAGACTTGGTTCTTTTACGCTAAAAATCTTCAATTGAGTCATGCAGTATGCCAAGATGCTTGTGATGTATGCTGCATCCCTTGAAGGTACATTCCTTCTTCCTCTTACAACCAGCCGAAAAGTGAAAGGAAGAAAGGCAATTGTTACAATACAGAATTGCTCCGGCTCCGAAAATTCTCTTGAAAACTGTTCTCAGTGGGTAGACTCCTTCGCTGCGATGGACACTGCGCTCTGATCCTGTTCTCGGTGACAACCAAGATGGATGAAACTCTCCTTTGCTTGCTGGCTGGTAAATGTCATTTTGATTTGAGGAAAGGGTTATTCGAATGGGGGGGGGAGGTCATTCAATCTCACGCGTTTTTACAAATTTTGCACAGCTAGAATGACAAACCTATTATTCAGGGGTGTAGGAACGTTTAAGCAAGTTTAGGGCACATCAAAAAAGGCCAGAATGCAGAGTATCTGAATGATTTTGATTTTCAAGCATAGTGTAGTGGCGCACCCAAGACCTTGTCAAGATCGGCCATACTCTGCAAACTGGAAAAAAGGGGCATTGTTTCATACTATATGGCCATCCAATTTGGGGCCTTTTTCATGATAAAAAGGAGCATTTCCACGACAGAAATGGGCACTTTCTGTTGAAATTGGACACTTTCACGATGGGATGAGGCAACAGGCAACTTTTAGAATAAAAAGGGTCAGTTTTCTGAGAAAAATGGGCGCAAAAGCTGTTGCTTGCAAAAAGTGGGGAGGATGCACCCCCAAGGCCTGGGTTCCTATTTCTGCAAGAGATTTTGTTCACCATGACAGTGTTTAATGTTAGCTTCTTCAGAGAAAAAGGGGCACAAAAGCTGTTGCTAGCAAAAGATGGGGAGGATGCGCCCACTAGGCCTGGATTCCTATTTCAGCAAGAGATGTGTTTTACCATGAAAGTTTTTAATGTTGGATTCCTTAATGGTGTAAATTTATGAAATTTTTAAAATTGAGTACAATCCTGGTTAGCTAGGACTATTTTTTGCCTGGATTCCATTCATGTAACGAATAGACATGTGCATAAAAGAGCACTTATTTGATTAAATACACTGCATATATTTTGGCAGACTTACTTGTAAAGGAACAAATGAGGCAGATGTATTTTAAGTTCAGACAGTTAGTTTACACCAAATGAATATATTTGACCAAGAGAACAGAACAGCTGGCATATTATGTTAGAAAGAAATAGATATTGTCTACCTTAGCTTTTAACAAGCAAAGCGAAGAAAATGGATTATAGATCAAAAATTAGAAACTGCTTTCAATTGCAAAGAATATATAGGCAATTCCTATCCAAAAATCAGTCACAGACACGTGGCCAAATGTTGGGAGGGGGGGGGGGGTAAGCATATTGTTTTGGCAGGATGACATTACACATTTCCATTATTTTAGAACAAAAGACTATTGTCTTCCAAATGTGAGGTCACCCCCTCCCCTAGTGTCTGCCATTGCCAAAAATGTGTCAAGATGCCCTTCTTTTCAATCCATTTTCTTTAATCAGCTTTTTCTGAAATTAAAACACAATATCAACATATACATAATGGGAAAGGCTGCTTTGTCATCGAGTTTTAGGGCATGCTAATCAGTGTGCATGTATTGCAATACCAACATCCTTTTGGTTATGTCTCTATATGCACACAAGACCTAAAAACAAGCAATGCAGTTGATGAGAAAAAGTGATGAGATAGGATATCCTGTTCTATGATTTAGATTACTATTACTGTGTTTGTTGTCAAATGTTTGTTGTTTTTTTAGAATAATATAAATATTTTGTGGAAAATAGGGTCAGTCATTTGCAGGAAAAAATTGGCTTCAAGCAGAAATCAAGTATGTTTGACAATTTAAAGCTCCATATTTTGTATAAAGTGACACATTTTAATATACTTTCATAGCTTCAACTTCAGAGTTCCATTTACATATTATATTGTCTAAAAGGAGGAGGAGGTTGTAGCAAACTAAACTTCAAAACATGTTGACTTTCATTTTTATCTGTAATTAGTCAATAATGCACATATGTTATGCTCATGGCTTCACCAGAATCAGTTTGATCAGTCAGTGAATCATGTAATCTATCCACGTACAGTAAACAGCCGCACATAACAATCTCATAGTTTTAGATCATGCCAAACAGTTTCCTATAGTTTGGCACATAAATTTAAACAAGTCAGTCCACAGGATTTTATAAGTGAATTTCTTATATGTGGGTTTTTATTGTAAGAGCAGTTGGTTTTTGTAGACATAGATTTCAGTGTAGATATATTTTGAATAAATAACATTGAAGTTGATTGCATTTGATAGCATAGAAAAATAGATCTTACCAGTGAAACCAGTCTTCGCAAAATTCACAAGCTTTTTCATTGGAAGACTTTTTACACTGCCAATCATGTTTTAATTCATCATCTGCAGAAAGAAAAACATTTCAAAAAAATTGGGCAAAAATTTGATGTGAACACTATTCAATATTTCAAAAACACCCTATTCCCCATTTCAAGTTTTTGAAGTTGTGATGTCACTATGACAACATAGGCACATCAAAACCTAATATCATAATATCACTCTCCAAATAGTCACCTTGAATTCCAACTAATAGTGAGCAAGCGCAATATGCCTTTGAATCATGCTACTTGCGCGCATTTGGATATAACTAATAAATTCATATAAATTCAGGAAATGCACATTTCTTTTGCAAAACCCCCCACCAAAAAATTTATCTTTGGATTGCTTTGATTTAGAAGTGTATTTACTTGCGTTTAGCACCATTTCCCAAGCTTTTTTGTGAAAAAACCTTCCACCTGCTCAAGTTTCCCTTCATATTCCAAGATACCGACAGAAGGGTATTCGTTGCCAAACTGGAGTTCACTTGCATTAATTTCCGTTGAATCGGTGTTGGTTATACCAAGTAATTTCAAAATTTCTCGTTTTTCTGAAAAATAAATCCAGTATTATAAATTTGATCCCAAAGCCCCTGGCTAAGCAGCTTTTATTGTGATAAGGTATATAAGAAAGCATCTAGTAAGCTCAAACTCCTATCGAGGATGAGACCTTTACTGACTAGATCAGCTACGGAGAGTCTGTCAAAATGACAGTAGAGTCTACAAATGGTGACATCAAAGAAGAAATGGTTTCAGTAACAATTTGTTGCTCATTGGATGTTGATGAGTCTTGAAGATGATGAAAAGCAAAAAAAAACCAATAAAATAAACAGGAGGCAAGCTTTGACTGTAACTCTTTAAGGCTTTTACTTTAGGATGAGACCTTTACTGACTAGATCCTTTACTGTTCTACCCCTGTCCTAAAAATAGCTGCAACAGACTGCAAAATTTGAATCAATTCAGAACCGGGCGTTAAAGATCATCTGCAGAAAAGAACTGAGAGATAGCAAGTTAATGTCGATCGAAAGAAACAAGAGATACAAGGCTTGTCTGTTGGTTTTTCAAATGCCTAAAGAGAACATCCATAGAAGCTATGAACAAATGTATTGAACCCCTTCATCATAATCTGAACACTCGTAACAATAAATGTGCTGCCCGAATCCCGAAAGTTAAAACCCTGGTTCCAAGGTCCCAAATTATATAATGAACTTCCCAGCAGCCTTCAGCAAAGAGAATCATTAATTATTTTCAAACAACATCTAAAAAAACTTTTCTTGGAGAACTAGAACATTATCAAAGTTTTAAATTCAACCATTTTTACCTGATCTTTTTTTACCTAATTATAATATTTCTTTGCTAAAAAATTTTTACTGTAATAGATCCTAATTTTTAGATACAGGGCCCTCGTTGATAACAGCATTTCATGTGTTGAAGAGGTTTACCCTGTGTAAATATTGTCATTATTATTATTATTATTGTCTAACAACTTTTTACGTTAACTACACAGCTATCCATTTGCCCTTGACATCTAGTGAATGTGTGGTTTGGTGGCCAAATGCAATTTAATGATATTAAATTCTGCTAAACATCTTCAATGTCTGTCTATTTCCCATTGGAGGTTTGCAATCAACAAGTGCTTGTGCTATTCCAAACAGTGTTTCATAATTATATATAATAAAAGGAATATTTCAACAGGATTAAAGCTTCAACAAGATATTGCTGTTTTCACCGCCTGTCCTGTCTGTCCTGTCATGGTATTGAAATGGAAGCTATCTGTTGTTTTTTACATTTATGTAATGCACAAGCTATACAAAAATAGAGCCAGTTGGTGCTAGACCATTGATTCATTTGAAAACATTGGTAGCAGTCTCTTGACTGATTCTGTCCTCGACTAGAGGAGGAGGATTTAAGTTCTTTCACCGAGTCCTCTGAAAAACAGCCACTAAAGGTTAATTGGGCAACCTTGTTCAAAGAGTTTAAAATGAAAGAAAAATGAGAAGAAAATTGTCTACTGACCTTTTTTTTCAATGCGTTTGGATTAATATTTTCTTTTTGTTTCTTTTCAGATCTTTCCGTCTTCATTGGGTGGACTTTCTGCTCTCTGCTTGCAAACACAGGCATCCATTCAGGAACTTCATCAAAAGCAAGTTTGTCTACATTTGTGGATTTGCAAAACTTTATTGTGCAATCTCCTTTTCTTTTCTTTTTGATGCTGTAAAATTTTTGCTGCTTTTCTACATTCTTATTTGCTGGATCTGTGGATACAAGACGTGTGTTGCTGTGCGAATTTTCCTCTTCATAGAAATAAATGTGTCTAATGCAGCAATCAACGATCAACAGAGTTGCATCAGCCTATCAGTATTTGGAGACTTGTTGACACTGTTTTGTATTTGTTCACATACACTGGCATTTTGCTCCTTTACTCGATCGGGATCTGTGGGTCGACTTCCTTTTGCGAATGTTGCTAAAAGATCTAACTCTTGTTGCATATAATTCCCTTGTCTAATGGATGTGTTTGCACATGTTATTCAGTATCAACTCATCCGCGCATGAACACGTATAAGTGTGGCTGCAAACACTGCAATGAGCACATTTTAGAAAACAGCTTTCATCGTCGCAGTCTTCGCGGATGATTGAAACCTCATAGTCTTCGTTACTGCTGCTAGACGTTACTTTTAAGATGCTAGCGTCTTCAGTATCCGTAAGCAGATCTGTTGCCATTTTCAAGCTCATTAGATGTCTGTCATGGATATTTTGCTGTCGCAATGTTGGTTTGCCCATCTCCAATTTCTTCAGTCTTTCAATTTGTGGTCTTATGCAAATTTCAAAAGGTTTGTTACACACCTATGACAATAACTATTACACGCAGAAAATCATTAAGAAAGCAGCAACTGTTGTTAAAGAAGAAACTTTGGATTTTGCTTAGGTACACTGTTGGTCCCTTTAATTTTGTTGCAATTAAGCTTGAGATATATGCTGTCCAGTAAAGACTTGTAGATGGGTTAGTTGCTGCACAAGAAAAACTAATTGCACAGTTTAAAGGTGGTAAAATGAAGTCCTTCAAAACTGATTGCATTCTAGTGCTTGAAGCCAAATGAATTATATAGTTGTAACAAAACTAAGGCAAAATGGGATGAACAGAAAACAGAAACAATGTGAAACATCACACACAGGTGCTTCAGTGGCATCTGCTATAAAAAATGTACACAAAAAATGTACATATATTTGATATACATTTGCTGTCTGGCAGTCTATTTTCTTTTATGCTGGTATTCGTTTCAATTGTCAAAAGATGGCATTTAGAATTTTTAAAAGTGAAAGGATCCTTTTTTAACCATTATGCAACTTTTATTCATACCTATCGACCCGTTTATTCTGTTTTCCTCCTAGGTAACTATATTTGAATGTATGATAGAATCTTTCCAAATACATATTGCAGTTTATCCCAACACACTGGCAATAGCGGAATGCCCATTGCTCTTTCTGTGTAACCCACTCTTGATAGAAATAATTGCTGAAAGCGGCAAGACACGGTGTCCTTGCAGTGTGTTCTCTGAGATTTAGCAGTTTGCGCTCGAATTCTTGGACAGCTGTTTCCTCTAACAGTAACCTCAAACATTTGTAGATATCCTTGTGCATGTTAGAGGTTTTGATTTTGGATCTGATTTTGTCAGATTTTTGTCTACGTTCTATGTACAGACCAAGTACTTCGGAGCTGATCTTATGACTGCAACAAAAGCATTGTTAAAACTGCGTTGCAGCATCTGACATTAACCACTGGGAATTAACCGGCATACCCATGTTGTTTTGGACTTCTCTGATAAATATCTTTACAAATGATTCAGTTTCATGTGTCGCCAAGCAAAACGCAATAGAGCAGCCTGCACCAAACTCATAAATTACAAGCATGGTTGTCAGGTAAAAATCATACCCTGTAGTTCCATGCGTTAAGTCAAGGCATAGTCTATCCTTTAGGAAGCTTCGTGCCAGATGCTTTTAGAATGGGGTTTGAATAACTGTCATGAAATCTTCTCTCTTTAGATCTTCAAAACCAAAAACTGATACGTCACCTTGAAGTTTGTAAAACAGCACAGGTTTTCTTTTCACCCCATTCCTTTATGTATGACAGGAGACTATGGTCTGGTCATTTGGATGTCTCTCAACCGTATTTACACGGTATGCGTTCCTTATATTCTTGGCATATTCTTTTCCAATCAAATATATTTTTCTGAAACATGTTCGATCGGACACTTCTTTGGTATTTCGTACGTCGTCAAGAACCCTTGGCGTCGAGATAACTTTTGCAATTTTGTCTGCTACGTCTAATCGTTTTGATGTAATGGTTCATAATTCCTTCACTTTATCAACATTAGTGTACATCTTTTGATCTGATTCGTTAATGTGTCAAGGAATTATGGAGTTTCAGGGATAAACACAATAGTAGTAGCTGTAACATTTTGTCAATTTTGTGTAATGGTGATGATGAACGAAGGGCAGCAGCACGATCACGTTATGTTTTCACTCGCGCAATAAAAATCATGTTTTTTTGCTAGTAAGGGCTTAATTATGAATTGAAATTATATACGATCGTCTCAGATAAGTACATGATGTATGTTTGACAAGTCTTAGGTAGTCTATTTCTTTAAAAATCGAGTTTAAACCCATTGAATCATTCCTTCGCGTGGCAATCTAGGCCTGCAGCACGCTAATCTTGAAATCCTGATGCCACCAAAGCGAGCAAATCCATCTCCTACCATGGATGAGGATACAATCAAGACCATCATTACGGATGCTGTTGCAAACCTCGTTAGCAAAGATCACATGGATGTTCTTATGGATAAATTACAGAGCAATATCGAGGATATAATAAATAGGAAAATCGCTGAAGCAACGGCACCTTTGCAGCAACGAATATTGGCCCTCGAGGGTAAACTAGAAGTCTTTCAGGCACATTTGTCTGAATTAGAAATAAGCCTCGATGACTCTGAGCAATATAGTAGACAGTCCTGTCTTCGTGTATTTGGAGTTCCGCTACCGGCCGATGGAAGCATCGATAGAGTCCATCGTATTGGCAAAAAAATTAAGAATCCGGCTGGGAGTTTGGAGCAGGCTCTAATACTTAAGTTCACGTCGTGGAAGCATCGCACGGCTGTGTATAGAGGAAGGAAAAAATTGGAGAGTCAGAAGGTTCGATTGGATCTGACTGCAAGAAGAGCGAAGCTTCTTTCGAAGGCACGGTTGATGGTAAAAGACAATCCAAACGTCGAATATTCTTTCGCAGATGTTAACCCTTTCCTGGCCAAGAACCGCTTTAGCGGTTTGAGCATTGATGCCCTGTGCGAACACTGAACCGCTTTAGCGGTTTGAGTTACGTAATTATAGAATGTATTTTGAATAGCATCGAATAGCATGATGATGTTGCTATAGATACTATTGTTTGACATCAAATGAAAGACAAAGGTTTAAACATTTGATTGACAGTGTTTTTGTTATGAGTCATAATACAAAATCTTTGAGTTATCTTCGTTTGAAATTTGAACATCTCAACCGTTGCCATTGTTTATTTCGAAGCTATACATAATGGCTACCTACGCATCCTCGCTCGTTGAAAACGAATCTGACTACGATAACAGTTATGATAGTGATGTTTCCATTGATGATAATGAACAAGAAGCGCTTTCTGACATTTTTGGGGAAACATCTGATGAAGAAGATGAAGTGTTTGCAGGTTTTCGCTTTGAAATGCCCGATGTGAAGTGGGATGTTTTAGGCCAACCCAAAAGATCAGCTGATGATGCAAATTTTTTGCCACAAGCTGGTCCCACGATTGAGCTACAAGCTGAGTGGAATGCCCTTAACTTTTTTCAACTCTTTTTTGATGATCAAATCTTAAAAAAGATTACGGAATGGACAATGATCGATGCAAATCAAAGGCTAGCTCGGAGCGACATTGGTGACGATGCTGACAGGCCTGTATGGACTATGACAGTTGAAGAGCTCAAAGCCTACTTAGGCATATTGATTATTGCCAACAACATTCTTATTGTACCAAGAAATGAACGGTACTTTTTGGCTGAGGATGGAAAGTGGCTTTTCCACACAAATATCAGAAAAATATTTTCAAGAAAGCGGTTCAAGGAGATTCAAAGACATGTTCACTTTGTTGATCCAAGCCTGAGACGACCACAGATTGGCGAACCGGAATATGATCGTCTTTTTATGATACGACCCGTTCTCGATCATCTGCAGGCAAAGTTCAAAGAATTATATGTGCTTGACAGAAATATATCAGTTGACGAGAGCATGATTCCTTTCAAAGGACACCTCTCTTGGATCCAAAGAATGCCCCAGAAACCAGTCAAAGTTGGTATAAAAGTATTTGTGCTTGCAGAGGCGTCGACTGGGTATTGCTGGAACTTTTCTGTTTATGTTGGAAAGAACCAATCACAGAATGATGATGTTGGAGACTTGGGGAAAACAGATAGAGTTGTAATAGATTTAGTAGCAGATCTGACATATCAAAACTACCACTTATATCTGGATAACTTTTATACAAGTGTACCCTTGCTGCTGTTCCTGAGTGGGCAGGGTATCTTGTGTTGTGGAACCATGCGGGTAAACCGAAAATATTATCCTAAGGAGGAGCTGTCTGTGGGGGTGAAGCAGTTGAAAAGAGGTGAGATGAAGTGGGCCTGCTATAAAAACCTCACTGCATTATTGTGGAAGGACAGCAAGCCTGTCTTCTTCCTCAGCAGCATTCATGATGCAAGTCAAGGGGAGATGATAACAAGAACTATAAAGAACAATAAGGGGACATATGAAAAAGTTAACATCAATTGCCCCCAGTTAGCCACTGATTATAATAAGAACATGTTAGGGGTGGATAGAAGCGACCAGAGTTCAGTGGTAAAGAAGGACAAGAAACAGAAAAGGTTTTATATGAGGATATTCATTGCTTTCCTTATGAAAACCATCAACAATGCCCATATTTTAGAAGGGCATGCAAAAGGGCCAAATAGAAGAGGGAAACCAAAGAGAGACCTGCTTTCCTTCAAAGAAGAACTGGCAATGCAGCTCATTGGAGAAGTGCGAGCAAACAAAAAAGCAGGTGGAAGGAAAAGGCAGTGTCAAATGGATACAATGGAGAACAGGCTGCTGAATGTTGGGGTGCATTTTCCTGCTAAGGGGGAAGGAAAAGATCACACCTGCATTGTTTGCAGAGAAAAAAGGAAACTTTGGATTCGTTCACATCCACAATCAAGCCAAAAAGACTGTCCAACGCCACTTTCAAAGACTGTCTTCTGCTGCACTGGATGTGAGCCTCAGAACTCAGTTTATCTTTGTATAAAAAAGGAGAGCAATTGCTTCAAAGACTACCACTCCAAAGTTGAATATTGGAGATGAACTATAACATTAGTGGACATTTATTCTTTTTATGCTGTTGTTATTGTATATAGAGTGGTTTGATGGGTTCATTAATACACTTTATGCATAATATTGTGTTTTTAAATTGATTTTTGGATTCTCCAGCCAATTATCTCTCAGAATATATATGGTTCCCCTAATGTAAAAATAACTCCTTCATGCCTAAAAATGAGCTCAAACTATTTCAGTCCGAAAATGAAATATTTGCTGGGGAATGCGTACTTTTAAGAGCAATCGTGTTTGGGAATATGGCCAGGAAAGGGTTAACTGTCGTCTGGGCATCAAACTAACAAATGGGAGTTTTAAATTCTTTAACAGCGAAGAAGATCTCCTCGGTATCCTTTCTAAGCTATAAATTAACTCAAACTGTGTCTCATCTTGCATTTTCCAATTTTTTTTTTTTTTTTTTTTTTTTAAACCAATCTCACGTTTCTAATTTTCACCAGGTTTTCTTTCTCTGTTTTTTCGCATCGGTTTCTTTCTGCGTTGATTTTCATCCCGTAATAATGCTGTCAACAGGTACCTTTTCTTTGAATCCCCCCAGGAATCGTCAAACTGACAATCTGCATAAATTTCTGTGCCCTCAATTTTCGCTTTTGAAATATCATAAAAAAACTATTAAGCTCGCTATTTCATGCCCCATTTTTTGCATTTACCATTGTAATCACGACTGCATGGATACTCGTCTCAACGCCTTGTCTCCCTTCGTTAGTAACGGAAAATGGAATCATTCATTGCATTGACTGTCGAAATACAAAAATTTTACACGCCCTGCTAGCTGGTCTGATTGTCAGGAATAATTCCCCATAATTAGACTGAATTTGTGTTTCATTTTGCTTTTATTAGTTACTTCTTATCTTTAATCAAATTTGTACAAATAGTATTTAATTAATAATTAATTTTTCTCTTATTCATAAATGAACCAGATGATCAAGCCTCCCAATGACAACACATTGAAAGTAATTGATAAGTTGAATCTAATCAATGAACAAGGACAACCTTCTGATAACTTTAATTCTAATTTATGTGGCATTTGTAGCAAAAGAGTAAATTCAAACCAAAAGTTTTTGACCTGCAAACAATGCAACCACCGTATCCATATTAAGTGTAATGACATTTCATTGAAAGAATATCCAACCTTTTGTGCTGAAACCTTTGTTAAAAACTGGATCTGCCTCTCGTGCACTATTATAAATACTGCAGAAATATTTCCATTCACTCTGGAAACTGACGATTCCCTACTCGCCCTGAATAGCATCAATCTGCCTTCGTGTACTCACCTTATGCCATCTTACGAAATAACTTCCCAACTTATTAATTTACCCAATCTATCTGACTATGATATAGATGAAAATCTTAGTGGCCATATAAATTCACAATATTGTACAATAGAAGATCTTGGCTCCTTAGAAGCTACAGATAAAGATTTCTCACTTCTTCACATGAATATCCGTAGCCTTCCCCTCCATCATGATGAACTTATTGGCCTCCTATCCAACATAAACATCGATTTCAAGGTCATTGGTCTATTTGAAATTAAACTCCCTAAAGATATACCTATTCGCCTTAACACTGATATTCCTGGATACAAATTCCATCATACTAGCTCTAATAGTGCTTCTGGGGGTGTGGGAATCTATGTTAAATCAAATTTGACAGTTAATGAAAGAGATGATCTCTCTTTCTGTGATAATGAATTTGAGACGATTTGGATTGAAATTGATAATCCTAAAGCTAAAAATATTTTATGCTGATGTGCATATCGCCACCCTAATACCGATACAGCAAAATTTAGTGAGCATTTGCAGGAGAAGCTAACTAAAACTGAAAATGAAAATAAGCTTATCTGTGTAATGGGAGATTTTAATATAAATCTGATAGATTATGCAAATCCGGCCCAAACAAACGATTTCATTAACATGATGTTCCAACACCTACAGCCGTCGGTTCTTCATCCTACACGTATAACGGAAACTACATCTACACTTATAGACAACATATTTGTAAATAATATCATAGGCTCTAATATCCAAAGTGGAAACATCCTGTCTCTGATATCTGATCATCTTCCGCAGTTTTGTATCATAAGTGACTTCACATGCGATTACAAAAATGTGTCTCATTCTTCCTATGATTATAGCAACCTTGATGTCAATAAGTTCCTTCCTGATTATTTACTGAAAATAGTATTGATCTCAATGATAAATTTGATAATTTCTTATTTAATTCATATAATCTTGTAAATAAACATTGCCCCCAGAAAAGGTTGAATAAGAAGAGACTGAAATTACGAAGCAAACCATGGATTAATAACCGCATTTTGAAAATGATGAGAATCAGAGATAGATTATTTAAACAGTTTAAGTCTACTAACTCTGAAACAGATCTAAGGGCATTTAAACAATTTCGCAACCGAGTCGTTAATGAGTTGAAGGAATCTAAGAAAGACTACTATCATCGTTATTTTGATGAAAACAAGAGTAATATGAAAATGCTTTGGAAAGGTATAAAGAATATTGTCAGCTTAAAATCAAACAATCTTGACACCATTTCACACCGAACAGATGAAAACGGCTCCCAAATTAAGGATCCAGTTAAAATAGCCAATCAATTTAATCAATACTTTACAAGTGTTGCTAATGACATCACAAAGAAGATCCCAAGAAACCCAAAGTCTCCATTATCTTACCTAACCAATCCCAATCAGGAATCCTTCTTCATTTTCCCTTGCACCTCTGATGAAGTATCAGAGGTTATTAAATCTCTGAAAAATGGTAAATCTAGTGGTCCAAATAGCATCCCAATCAAATTGCTTAAAATTCTAGATCCCCACATTTCTGCTGATCTATCAATTTTGATCAATGAATCTTTTGAAACTGGTATTTTTCCTGATAAGCTTAAAATAGCGAAGGTGGTACCAGTATTTAAGAAAGGTCTCACCACTAAAAAATCGAACTATAGACCAATTTCTCTCCTTTCCATTTTTAGCAAAATATTTGAAAAATTAATGTATCAGCGCCTCTATAGGTTTCTTGAAATACGTGAATTGTTGTTCAACTTACAGTTTGGATTTCGTAGCGGTCACTCTACTGACCATGCTCTAGTTTGTTTAACTGAAAGTATTAAGTCTTCCCTTGACAATAATAGATTTGGGTGTGGAATATTTATTGACCTCCAAAAAGCTTTTGACACTGTAAACCATAATATCCTCCTAAGAAAGCTGGAACATTATGGAATGTGTGGAAATTCTTTAAAGTGGTTTGAATCATATTTGAATGATCGCAAGCAATTTGTTTCTGTAAATGGACATTCATCTTCTACATGTAGTATAACATGTGGTGTTCCCCAGGGATCAGTGCTGGGACCCTTGTTATTTCTAATCTATATGAATGACCTGCCAAATTCATCGAAGCTGTTAACATTCTTCTTATTTGCCGATGACACCAATATTTATTTTGAATCCAATGATCTTACTAAATTGACAAAAACAGTCAATAAAGAACTTAAAAAGGTAAAAACCTGGATGGATTGTAACAAGCTTGCGTTGAATATTGACAAAACTAATTTTGTATTATTCCATGCACCCAAGAAAAAACTAACAGATTTGATCCCACTCAAATTTGGCAAAAAAGATATAAAAAGAACTAAGTATGCTAAGTTCCTAGGCGTCCTTGTTGATGAGCACCTTTCCTGGAAATACCACACATGCGAACTTCACAAAAAACTTTCTAGAACCACTGGACTTTTTTTCAAATTAAGGCACTGGATTACCCTACCAACTCTTGTTTGTCTGTATAATTCACTGGTCTCATCATTCCTTAATTATGGGATTATTGTTTGGGGACTCACTTTTGACACCTACCTTACTCCATTATTTATACTGCAAAAGAAAATCCTTAGATGCATAAAATTCCAACAACCTACAGCCCCATCAGCACCTTTATTTCACTCATTAATGATAGTCAAGCTTGAAGATATGTTACATTTAAACGTTTTAACATTTGTTTATAAAGCTATAAATAAGCTCTCGCCAGTCTATTTTCACAACTATTTCACGCCGGATTCTTCTGTTCATAGGTTCGGAACTCGTCAGGCCACTAGGGGCGATCTATACATTTCTTTGAAACGAACGACCCTATATGGCCTCAAAACAGTACAATATTTTGGTTCTAAACTATGGAATACCCTTCCACTTTTCATACGGGTTGCTAGCTCCATTACTATTTTTCAGACTAGGTTGAAAGCCTACTTTATTGATTCATATGCTTAATTAATAAATTTGACGAGACTGCTCATCTGGTTCATTTAAGTTGTTGTTGTTTTTGCAAAAAATAATTCTTTCTCATGGGAGGGGGGGGGGGCTCTCTCTCGATTAGTTTATCTATTTAGAGAGCTCCTCCTTAATCAATCCACTTACTATACAATTTTCTAATCGTCTTCATGTATCAATTCTTTAGATTCTAATGTAGTTCATTTTTGTATTTTTCTGTATATAGTTGTGTTTAATTGTATTGTATGTAAAGTTGATTGATAAATTATGAAAAATGAAAAAAAAAAAAAAATGGTAACATACTTATTTTTGCTGCCACATACCTTATTACAAATCAAAATTTCATATTGTCATATGTGAATGGGAAATAAAAATGACTTGCCTTGTGATTTCATTTGTATCTTTCTTTCCATGCTTTTCATGGTGCATCTGTATTGGCCAGCCCTATTGTATTGATAATAATTTTTCTTTATGATAATAACTACTTGATACACTCTCTGTACGTGTGCAACGAGGTCTCTTGGCGGGTGCCAACCTAGGGAATCGCAGTATATAACTGTGTTTCGCGAACTATCTATATGCCAAAGTGTAAAATGATTTCCTTATTGATCATCAGATCCCAAGAAAACTTCGCCGTTTTCATGTTTTCCCACATTCATCATCAAAAAAATTGATGTTGTATTTGCTTGATGCAGAGATTTAAGCCTTGCAATGATCCGCTTTCTACTACAATAATTTAGATACAGAACCAATGTTGTACCCTGAATCTGATTCAGCTGGTTGCCACATAGTACCGACAGTTCGGAAGGAGACAAGCCTATATTAGGAATGCTAGCTCTGTTTCCCCTCATTGACCAAATAAACTCATCACTTAGGCGAGCAGAAACTGACTTCAGCTTTAGGTACGATCTGGCAAACCAATCTATTTCTTGTTCAACACTTTTTTTACATGCAATGCTTTATGGAGACCTAAAGCAGTTTGAACCACACCATCGTCATAAATTCTGATGTTTGACCGAATGTATGCTGTTCCTGCTGCAATTGGTTGTCTTTGTTGAATCAGTTCTGACCAATGGAGGAGCAAATCTTGGGGTGGTATGAAGTCTGTGTTGAGAGGATCACAGACCGATGCTAACTGTTATTTGCATGCTTGATTTCGTATTGATGTGGTGTTCGAATTTTTGGTATGTGACATTCATATGCATCTTTCCTTGTAAAATTTGTTATGAGCGATGTATCAAATACTCGTAAATTTTCAGACTCTAACAAACCCTAGAAAATTTAAGAAATTGGAACTAAGAATGTTTAAATCACAATTTTTGATATTTGTTCATCTAAACTGGTAAGATAGATGTTTATCCTTAGGATAGATATGGATTGTATTATTTATTTTTGTTACTGCAAGATTTTGCATACATGTTAATTTTTATCTTAGGGTCATTCCATGCCAAATCATCCAGAGGCTGTAACCATGATGTTCTCAGAATTCATTCATTTTTATATAGCCTGGAAGTTATCATCAAATGTGAAAAATTCCAAAATTTCACTTTGATATCTCAATTCCTTCAAAAGTTATAGCTGTTTAAAAATTTGGGCGTTTCCTATTAAAAGTGAATAAAAGGGCGTTGCTTTTCCTCAAATGACCCTCTAAAAATAAGCTTAACAATTTATCTGCTGAAGTTATAGACATGAAATGTAGTATTCTGACTAAAGAGACAGTGCAGATTTCAAATATTAGCTTCATTTTCTTATATCGTAATGCTGTTCTACTCTTCAAGTAAGTTCAAAATTTAATTCAAAAAATTAATACATGGAAATGTTGGCGGCCATTTTTAGGGTGTGGCAGAGCAATTTGGTAAAATCTGACATACAATAGTGAAAGCTCAAGAGTTACTCTGCTTAATGCTAAAAAATCTAGTCTTGGTATTCTATGCCCAAGATTTTATAAGTATCTCAAAGTCAGACAACTTTCTAGCATCAAATCTCCATCACAAGTTAAACAATGTAATTGTTAAGCCCGGTTAACTCAAATTAATACAAATTTCTTTTCATGGCAAAATTATTGATACAGTATTTTTTCAGTTAACTTTGAAACTGGTTGTAATTGCTAATATTATTGAGGGAACTGGGTGGGCCACTCAAATTATTGTAAATTGCACCAAACTTTTGTTTCTTTAAAAAGCGTTATTTGAATACTGCCGAATTTTTAATTTAAACTCCCACGTATCCTTCATTTAAAAAAAACACCAAAGGACCACTTACTGGTTTAAGAAATTTATTGTGATTTCTGATTTGTGAGAAAAATCCAAAATCCCTGCTTCTATTCTTAAGGAACCCAGTGTACAAATCGCTCAAATCTAAGAAATCTTAACACTGTACTATCTACTGCTGAGAAACATATTTCTGCTTGATTAAGGCAAATTATAATTAAGAAGGTCTGTCCTTTTGAAGCACTGCAGTTCTTTTGCGGCACAAGGGGCTCAAAAGTCTGAGGCAAATTGAACATTTTTCCCTTCAGTAATGGTTCAGGATGTGGAGCCTGTTGGGAACATGTGCCGCATCAGTGGCTTTGTTAAGAAGGACAGATGCCGCATCAGTGGCTTTGTTAAGAAGGAACCCTTTATGTGCCCTACTTAAACTTCTGATAAATGATAATAGAAAGATGTGAATAAATCTTTGAAAGGTGTTACAAAGTCCTTGGCGGTGCCTTAATTAGAAGAAATATTTTCTCACAATGCAATATAAATGCAACATCCTGTCAGTTTTTGTAATTTCCTCTTTCCCAGGATCTAATACATAGCAAGCGATTAACACGTATTGAGCCCTGCTTTCAACTATTAAGAACATTTCCTGTCATTGGCAATATTGACATTTAGACATTTCCTGTATTATAGTATACTACTTACACTACCTTTCTATACCACTTTCCCTAACGCTTCATTGCAACTGGAAACTTGTATCTGTGATCAAATTGCGTTATGGACAGACAGTTTAGTATCGGAGATGTTCTAAAGGATGAGTGCAACCAAAAAACTTAAACAAGAAAAATTGGTTTCAAGCAGTTCGGAGCTTTAGCCAAGGATGAACAAGAAAAAATCCTTTGGAGATGTGGACTTCTAGATCATACTTTCTCTGTTGAAAATGTCACCATCTGTATTCATCATGAAATGGTTTATGGGAGAGTATTTGAAAGACGTGTGTCAGACAAATGCTGTGATGTTTTCACAGTGCACCAAAAAAGAGTTAAAGGTCAACATACAGTAACTCTAGATGTGGCAAAAAAGCTGAAGGCTAGTGGGTATGATATCAAACCAGGCTTGAAAATTTGCAGAAACTGTCACGAGCAAATTTTACAACAAAATGAAAAGAGCACAGGACATTTTTTCGACGAAGAGGGTATAGATGAGGTATTGCCCAGCTCTGTACAGGGAGGTAATGATGATGAATTAGATATTTCACGAGAGCAGCTTAACTTGTCATTTCAATCTTCTGGAGTTTCTCCTTTAAAGCTTCATGGAGCCACTAAATCTCGCCAAATCTCAACAGCAAAGAGCAAGATTAAAAGGATTCAGCAGTATCACACACAGCAAGCAGCAAAAGTTATTGGTGTTTCTGCTGACACAATAGTGGAATACAGTTGTCAGCAAGGAAACCAAGAAAAGATGGAAGAAAAAGAAAAAGCAATGGAACTCGACAAGCTTCACTTTTTATTAAAAGAGAAAATTTCTTCAGCCACTCGACCTGATAAAATAAAGCTTTTAACGCTTGCACCAGACAGTTGGTCACGGGAGCGCACTGCAAAGTTCTTTAATGTAAGTGAATACCTTGTTCGAACCTCTCCTACATTAAAAAAGAATAAAGGAATATTGGGAGAGCCTGAAAGCAAACTAGGCAGATCTCTCGCTGCAGCAACTGTTTCCTTAGTTATAGATTTCTACCAAGACGATGAGTTCTCAAGGATGATGCCATCAAAAAAGGATTTTGTTAGCCTAGGAAGAAATCAACATGCACAGAAACGTCTTCTGTTGTGCAATCTTCATGAGCTTTACTCTGCCTTCAAAAAGAAGCACACTGATGCCAAAATCGGATTTTCTAAGTTTTGTAGCTTGCGCCCAAAATGGTGTATTTTAACAGGTGCTTCAGGTACTCACTCTGTTTGTGTGTGCTCTCAACACCAAAATGCAGTCCTTTTGGTTGACGCAATTAATTGGAGTTTTTCGTACAAGGACTTAATGAAATTCATTGTTTGCGATATAGATGATCGTGAATGCATGGTGCATCGATGTCCAAAATGCCCTGGGAAAGATGCATTGATTGATTTTGTCACAAAAGAGATATCGGAGATAGATGATGAGGTTGTTCATTTCCAACAATGGCAAAGCACTGATCGTCCCACTTTAGTTTCACTTACAGCAAGTGTCAGTGAATATATCACTCTCGTGGCCGGAGCAGTAGATGAACTGACTACCCATTCTTTCATAGCAAAGTGCCAGTCAAAATATCTGAAGGAATGCAAAGAAAATTTAGACAGAGAGACATGCATCGTTTTAATGGATTTTGCTGAAAATTACAAATATGTGATCCAAGATGAAATACAAGCATTTCATTGGAACAATCAACAGTGTACCTTGCATCCTGTTGTATGTTATTATCGCGATGAGACAAGTTCAGTAAAAGCAGCTTCCCTATGTTTCATTTCCGATGACAATGATCATGACACCTGCTTTGTCTATAACGTTCAAAATCAAGTAACAGATTACCTTAAAGCAAATCTTCCAAATATAAAAAAAGTAAATTATTTTACTGATGGTTGTGCAGCACAGTATAAAAATTACAAAAATTTTCTTAACCTAACATTTCATAAAGATGACTTTGGCATTAATGCAGACTGGACTTTTTTTGCTAGTAGTCATGGTAAATCTCCTTGGGATGGTATTGGTGGGACTGTAAAACGATTAGTTGCACGTGCGAGCCTCCAACGACCCTTATCTGACCAAATAATCACATTCAACTCGTTTCGTGACTATGTCACTCAACATATTATATCAATCAAGTTCTTTGTAATTTTGTCAAAAGATATGGATACCATTCGCAAAAAACAAAATGAAAGATTCAAGCTTGGAAGAACCATTCCTGGAACAAGGAGCTTTCATTACTTTTTACCAACTGAAGATAAGCGACTGCTGTATAAGCTTACTAGTATGGACCCCAATTTTACTGGGGAGCACTCATTTAACATTAGAGAGCCTCGAGTCAGCATTGATCAGTGCAAGGCAATGGGATATGTTTCTTGCTTGTATGACAACTTCTGGTGGATTGGCCTGGTCATGGAAATTGACAGAGACAGCAGCGAGTTAAAGGTGAATTTCATGCATCCCCACAGCCCAAGTAACTCATTTTTGTGGCCAAACAGGGAAGACACATGTTGGGTTCCCATTGAACATGTTATATGCACATTAGCAACACCAACTACAAAGTCTGGAAGAATGTATACCATAAATAAAGACGATATGGAGAAAATTTCAGCACATGTAAGATAACTCATGTCAACAATGTTTTAATGATTGGGTGTAATAAGATAGTAACGTCACGTAGAACAGTTTAAAGTACCTTCCACCTTAAATTTAAATGGACCTTACTTCATATCTTTAGCAATTCAAGGTACTTCGGAGCCACTGTGTTTTGATAAATGAAAATTTGGCAGCACTCAAGTAGAAGCTTAGGAGTCCAACTTTTACCCCCTTTAATAGGAGAAGTTACTGCCAGGCAGCAATTGAGCTAAAATGATACACCATTAGCAATTATTTTTCTGGTAAAAAAGAATAAGTGTATGTATTTGAGTTACCCGGGCTTAACAATTTTATTGATTAACTTGTGATGGAAATTTGACAGTAGAAACTTGTCTGACTTTGAGATACTTATAAACTCTTGGGCGTACAATACCAAGACTAAATTTTTTAGCATTAAGAAGAGTAACTCTTGAGCTTTCACTATTGCTTGTCAGATTTTACCAAATTGCTCTGCCACACCCTAAAAATGGCCGCCAACATTTCCATGTATTAATTTTTTGAATCAAATTTTGAACTTACTTAAAGAGTAGAACAGCATTACAATATAAGAAAATGAAGCTAATATTTGAAATCTGCACCGTCTCTTTAGTCAGAATACTACATTTCATGTCTATAACTTCAGCAGATAAATTGTTAAGCTTATTTTTAGAGGGTTATTTGAGGAAAAGCCACGCCCTTTTATTCACTTTTAATAGGAAACGCCCAAATTTTTAAACAGCTATAACTTTTGAAGGAATTAAGATATCAAAGTGAAATTTTGGAATTTTTCACCTTTGATGATAACTTCCAGGCTATATAAAAATGAATGAATTCTGAGAACATCATGGTTACAGATTTAAGAAATTCTGGATGATTTGGCATGGAATGACCCCTTAACGCCGACTTCGTTTTCCTAGAGTTAATTGGCATGGTCAACCCCTCACTTTTCCGGTGTTGGCTCTGCCGCTGACGTCGAATAATGGCGGACCTGAGACTGAAATTTATACCAAGATGCGGATCAAAATATGCTCGAGTCAGCATTAGTTGCGGCTGATTGGCTTCTGATTTGACCAATCAACACCCAAATAGTTGAAAAGCCTTTTGAAAAATTAAACCTTTTTACTTTTCTACTTTTTAACCAATTAAAAAATTTTGTATTTATCTTTCAAATCTGGAAAAAATCTTCAAGAGAAAGGTAGTTCAAAGCAAGAGGTTTCTCATTCCTCAGCCCCCCCCCCCCCCCCCATCGCCTTTGATTCTGCTTATAAAATTGAATCACTTTATATGCGATCAGACACCCAGGGGCCACATTACAAAATTTAAGATAGGGACACTAATTTGGACAGATTTTTTCCCATCCAAAAAAATGACAGCACCAACATTTCTAACTAAAGAAATATAAGACTCAAAAGTTCAAACCTAAAAAATTACAGAGTTATACTCAAACCCCTGGCGATTTCCTCAGCGCAATAAAGTGACGCTAATTTTAAGAAACCCTTATTTCAGAATTTCAAACCCAAAGCAGTGCATTATGTTAAATTTCAAAATATGACACGAGCACAAGTGCTCCTGGAAACAGATATATTCTTACCATTATTTAGATTTACAAGCATTGCTTCCACGATTTCATAACCATTCCACAATGCCAGAGGTTCGTTGGAAATACAGAATAAGCATGTCTATCCTGTTATTTACTGCAAGAAATCGCATTTTGGCTTCATTTAGATAAACTAAAGACTCTTCAATATCTACCTTATTGACGAGTAACCTTAGCAGTTCTTGACAAAAAATTTAGAATTTTTCAAAGCTTTCACAAATATTGTGCTTCAAATCTTTTAATTGAGAAACTCGTGTTTTGATTCTTACCTCTTCTTGACCTTGTGTTATTACTCTTGTTAAGTGGCCTTTACACGCAGACTGATGCCTCTTAAATCTTTTGATCGCTTCTTGGTCATCACCAGTGTTCATAATATTGGGCAATTCGCATCGTTCTCCATCAACTATGGACTGGATTTAAACTGTTGTAACTCACAGGCTACATAAATTTAAACTCATCATTTCTCTGGTTATACAGCTTATGGTTTACTGTAAATAAATAAACAAAATTTACTTACTGCATTACAACAACAATCAACGAATTGCAAATAATAGCATAAGTATGTTGTGCAACAATATATAAAAGTGGGGTTAATAACAATAATACTCTACTTACAAACCATATGTCCCTGTAGCTTTTAGAACAAAATAATAGAATGTATATGACCTTACCAAAGCACGAATAACTAGGTCATAAATATACCAAAATATTATAAACGGTTGTTTACTCAGCGAGAAGCGAACTAAAGCTTAAATCCAAAAAATTCAACCAACACACCCTGCTGCATGACAAACAACTTACCTGCAGGAGTGAAGTGCTGATGAACCATAAATAAACACAATGGGGAATAAAAATTGGTAACCGAACGAACACAAAGAATATTGCCTTAGCAACACAATAATCAAACATTCAAACTTGTTCGGAATTCATGCGCAGAATGTAAACTTCAGAAAGGATCTGAAGATTGGCCTCAGTGCAGTTGGAAAGATGTATGTTGTTTGTGCCCTACTTTGCAATGCCCTAACCTGCCTGTATGGAAACAATACATCAGCTTTTTTCAATCTGCAGCCACCAATTCTTGAAGAATATTTCGGGTGAAGGAAGATGGGCAACAACTGGTAAAACAGCTTTTTTAAAAGCTACCAAACCTACCAAGTTTAAAATACTATCATAAATCACACACGATAAAACATAGAAACATGTTTCAAGCATAACAATTATTCGATGCAATATTTACCCAGCTAGTCACTCTAAAATAGATTGAGAATTGATTTATGATAGTATTTGAATGAAATAAAATACTACAGAAAATTTTATTTAAAAACAATCAATCAACTTTAGTAGATAACATTAGCACAGTCCCATTCTTAATAGCATAAACTTGGGCTGACTTTTTTTATAAAAGTTGTATCTTTTTTCCTTGAAAAATAAAACTTGGCAGTAATTTGATTCTTATTTTGAGGTATATTTCAATTAATATGATCAATTAAAATCCTAGGCTACCAGTTACTTATAAATTGCAATTATCTACTTAATATTTAAGTAATTTGCTAGTAAGAGCCTGCAGCAGATTGTTGAAAAAGGGGCAAACAATTTGCTGTGAATACATATTTCGGGCTAAACTGCCAAGTGAGAACTGTTTCCCATTAGACTATGAATACAAACATATGTACTTGGCTGTGTTTTTCCTATAACATTGAAAGATGTTTTCTTGAAAAGAAGGAATGCTTGATTATGAGTTATCCATAGCTAGCACAAAAATTGAGTAATAAATAGCTATCACAACAATTATACTGAATCACAAAAATTTCTAGATTTTAGTAGCCTTGATGAGCAAAGCCTCAAAACAATAAATGGCCTTATGTAGCTTTTTTCACTGATTGTGACCATGGTACATTCCTTCTTTTCTAGGCTATTTTGGTAAAGGGACAGAAGAAATTTGTTTTGCCTCTGTTCCTCTTCCAAAATAGTCTGTTGTTGCTGTAGTTGTTGTGCGTAATCAGAGTTAAGTGCCAATTATAGATTGTTCAAGAAGGACTTTAGTTTGACCAATAAGATGTGAAAATTAATTATTGATTGTTCTAGAAGAATTTAAGATTGACCAATCAGATACGAGTATTGATTATAGATTGTTCTCGACGGACTTAAGATTGACCAATCAGATATGAGTATTAATTATAGACTGTTCTAGAAGCACTTAAGATTGACCAATCAGATACGATTATTAGTTATAGATTGTTCTCAAAGGACTGAAGATTAATCAATCAGATACTATTATTAATTAAAGATTTGTTCTAGAAGGACTTAAGATTGACCAATCAGATATGAGTATTAATCATAGGCTGTTCTAGAAGCACTTAAGATTGCAAATCAGATACGATTATTAATTATAGATTTGTTCTAGAAGTACTCGAGATTGACCAATCAGATACGATTATTAATAAAGGTTTCTAAAATATCCTGAAAAGGTATCTTACTATCCAAAAGGGGGGGTACCTATTCACTTTCAAGCATCTAGTATCTCAATTATTGCCTTTTAATAATTATACAGAACCACATTCAGGTAGCAGTGGATATATATGGATTTCACAATTGTTTGAAAGAATAATCCTCTCAATGGCAGTCAAAGAATTTTCTAATTGTCACTTAGTAGCTTAAGTTTGAGTGAGATTAGTGCTCCAGTTTCTTCATCTCTTTGCCATCCTAGGGATTGGGTTCTGATACAGTGTATCTTAAGACAAAATTTAGTGTTACTGGCAAAAATGCCTAACAGTTTTACTTTAAGTGGTATTTTCTCAGTACTAAAGCTGATTAGTATTTTATTATGTTTCTAGATTAACACACAAACATTTAGAAAGAGTGAGTAACTTATATAAAATCTCTTATTATTTACACTGATCAATCTAGTTGTGGCATCAGTTGCGGCACGCAGTTAATATAACAGTTAATATAGCATTGCTGCCACAAAGGATCAAATGTTTCTTTGTGTTTGAGATATAAATTGTGAGACAGTTATCATCTTGCCAAAACATTTACCATGTTTGCTAATTATCAACATGTTTAATCCATCTACTTTATTACTAATAGGTTTCTGCTCAATTTGTCATTACAGGCGATGGCAGCACTAAAAGTTGTGATTAGAGAAGTTGAAAAGGTAAAAGTAAATTTATGTACATAGACGATGGCAGTCTTTATTTCTACAATCAAATTCAACTCTTTTGTAAACTATTGACTACCCTTCTTCCATATCATGTCATGGACATAGCATACTCAGAGATTCAAGTCTTATCATGCATACTGTAAAGATGTAGTAGTAAGCTGTATGCAGTATGCCTTAGTAAAGATTTGCCTTGCAACTTGACAAGCATTCAACTTTGTTTCATTTACACACTTTCATTGACACACACTGTGGTATGTTACATCATAAATAATATCATCTTTTACATGCTAGGAAATTCCTTTCACTGCCTCCATGAGGCAGGCAAAGAAGGCAGCCGTTGCTGCCTTCTCAATCAGACGGTCAGTGAAGTTTATCTTCACTGACACTAGTGGCACCAAAATTGATACATTGAGGTATAAATCATACTGTTTCTATTTTATGTAAAAGCATACCTCACCAATGTCAATGTTGAGTTATGATATAAACTATCCTCAATTAGGATGTCAATGGAGAAATTTAGCCACTTTTTACTCTATTTCATACATTTCTGTATGTCCTGCACTAACTACACAGTTTTAGATGTTTTCCACAATCCAATTAATACCACTTTTGCCTTTTCTATGATGCTCACTCTTATCGTCATATTCTAAATAAACATGAAATTAAGATTATTTCATCGCTACATGTCAAAGCTATGAAACATATCAACAATATTCATTGTATTTATCAATATATACTTATTAGTTGTATCATTGTTTTACAGTGAAGGGATGACATTGAAAATTAAAATATTAAAAAACAAAAAAAAGAAGAAGGAAAACAGGGTCGTAAAAAAGAAATGGGAAGGGGGGGAAAAGGTGCAGGCCCTGCACCAAACTTTCATTGGCTGCACATTTGCAAAGTAATGTGTAGCTTTTTTGTTTTTGTTTTGTTGCGTTGTTGTAATCTGTAACTGTTGACATTGTTGTTGAAGTGTTTTAAGTTTTTTTCAGTGCAGCCAATGGAAATGACCCCAAAAATTTAAAACATTAGAAATGTCCAAAGAAATCAATTTTTAAACAATCAAAACTCTACTGAAATTTTTAAGTGCAATTTGAATGTCATAATTTATGTCTGATGTGCCGGGCCTGTTTCTATGTATGGTGTGTCTATTTAGTTTATGTGTAGTATGTAGTTATATGAAGTAGATGTAGTAATTAGATTCTGTATGTAGATAGGTGTATGTAGATTTTTGTAAATAGTACCTGTAAATAGTGTTGATATTAATTTTAAGTAATCTAATAATTTTTTTATGTTATATTTTGTTACTTGAGATTATGGTGTGTCATTTTTCTCCACAAATAACTTGCGTAACTCCTTTATAGGCCCGACACTACCTGGTAATTAATCACCTTAAAACTTGTCAAGAGGTTGCTGCCATCTTGACAGAAGTAGATAAGATCACAATTAGCTAGGCCCACTTCACTCCTGGACTGTAAGAGTCATCCTCCCGCAAAAATGTTGGACGAATATGCATTAATAATGATAGCGTGAAATCTAACCTTCTTTTAATTTGTGCTCTTTCCTTTCCTATATACAAAGCTCCCCCATAATCCGATCAAAGTATTCATAGCTGCTCACCATTGCTGTCTTCTATTCCTTGTATAGCGAGCGATCTCTTAGCAAGTTAGCTCTGTTGTCATTACTGTCAGGGCCGAGCCGAGACCCTAAACATATTTTATCAGCAATAAGTATATACTGTAGAATTATCCTCCAATTAATATGCCTCATCTACTATTAAAAGCGTTGACTTGTATCGCGCTTTAGTGGTCGGCTAATTTTCATTAGAAGTGTGTTTGTAGTTACTAAGTCTCTTTTTTTATAGATCCTTGAAACAGAACGAGAAAAGCTGTAGAGGAGTTTCTTGTGTCTGTTTTAGTTCACCTGGTAAGTCCGCTTTTGTTTTCCCTATCTCCGTTATCATTGAACGACATATACATCTTATACTATACTTTTCTAAAAAAGAAGACGATGCTTTCTAAATTACACGGTATGATATTGTGGACATGTCAACTTACATCTTTTCCATTTTCTTCTAGAGTTTCTGACAAGTTCAGGGTAGAGGTTTGTTCCCTGGTGGTGTACACTGCTTAGTGTCAACCACCCTTAATTTTCTTATGTTCTAGATTATATAGGTTTTCATTAGCATAGTTTTATTGACAGAGTAATTACTTTCGCAAAATCATTAATCAGTACCTTAACTTTTATTCTGAACTGACAACAACGGGCTGACCTGAACTAAAAACGTCTCCAGCTATCTGTTATTTTCTGTGACCAGATTAACATATAAGGGGCAGGCCCGTCGAGATCAAGCTCAAGTCTTGGGGCCATGAACACCACGTGCTTTTTGACATCTGTTTAACGGCGCACAGGTGTTATCGGCACTAAAAATTATTCGATTTCCCGTTTCAGTCATTTCATGAAATAACAAATTAAATTACATAGAGGTATTTAAGTTAGTGGAACAGTAAGGGGTTCAAGATGAACTTTTCACAAACTATGGACAACGTTTCAAATTTTATATGGTATTTAACACCTTGGTCTGTATGTACTTTTGTCAACCCTTTCCACTTCTTTAGGATTAACTTTAGCACCTCAAACTATCTCTATAATTTCAATAGACTTCTGTTGATATTCCAGTTTTGGCCAAAATCACATATTGTAAGGGTTTTATCTAGTGCACTATTACTTAGGAAGGTTTCACAAACTATCGACTATATTAGAAGATTTAAATGTAATTGCCAAGTTGATCTAGGTTTTTTTTGCTACCCCTTGCCAAATTGATTTTAGAATTAAACTTTACCACCTGAAGTTTCTGTATTATTTCAATTAAACTTTGCCAATTTTCCTTATTTTCACCAAAATTACATATAAGGGTTTAAGCTATTGCACTATTTCTTAGGAAGGTTTCACAAACTATCGACTATATTAGAAGATTTACGTGTAATTTAGCAAGTTGATTTAGGTTTCTTTTTGCTACCCCTTGCCAAATTGACTTTAGAATTAAACTTTACCACCTGAAGTTTCTGTATTATTTCAATTAAACTTTGCCAATTTTCCTTTTTTCACCAAAATTACATATAAGGGTTTAAGCTAGTGCACTATTACTTAGGAAGGTTTCACAAACTATCGACTATATTAGAAGATTTACGTGTAATTTAGCAATTTGATCTAGGTTTCTTTTTGCTACCCCTTGCCAAATTGACTTTAGAATTAATCTTTACCACCTCAATTCTCTGTATTATTTGAATTGACTAAGCAACTTGATCCAGGAGTTCTTTGCTACCCCTTCCATCCTCATTTTAGGAATAATTTTTCAATCCAAATTTGTTAACACTCCATTTTTACTAACATTTGATGGAAGAATTTAATTTACTGCAACATTATGCAAGAGTTTTTCACAAATACTGGATAATGTTTAAAGGTTTATATGCAATTAAGCATCTTCATCAAGGATTTTTTCTCTTACCCATTGCTAACAAATAGAGTAGGAGTAGGTTGTAATACCTGATACTACTCCTAATTTACTCTCACGCGGCTGAAATTTATGCTATATTTGTTATCTTTACAGTACTTAAAATTCCTATCTTTTCTGGTAAATATGTCATCGTCTTCTCAAGCTTGTAGATGCTATCGTATGACATTATCGGGCATATCGACAGTACTTTTTATATATCTCAAATAGCTATGCTTACAATATATCAGGGTCAGTGGAAGATTAGTTTTTGTCATTCATTATGGCCTTACGGTTTTTTAAATAATAACTCGCGAATTTTGCTCTCTTACACATTTATCATTCTGTTTACGACTGGCTCTCGATATCAATGTTCATTGTCAACCGTATATTACCACATGGTCTACCTTTATCTCATAACCATCTTAAGAATAGCCAAGGGCCGCAAGTTTGATAAAATTTAATTTTTCACTGCCCCTTATTTTCAGCCGTTCTTATATATTTCTCTTTTCTTTCAGATAATCTTATATCCCAACCCTCTCCCTTCCACAGACTAGTCAAATACTAAGTCAACAATTAGCTTATAATGGGCAAAAAATCGACAAATAAGTGGACTGCTGACTTGACTGACGCACTGCTTCGCATAAAAAAACGCGCCTTAGCCATGAAGTGCGATGGCGACATGCGCGCTCTTATGAAAATTATTCATATTGAGTGGAAAAAAATCTTCCCCTCCTCTATGGTTACAATGATGGGACTTAAAATCAAGCTTAGTAAGCTAGATAAAGAAGGGAGGAAAAAAGAATCACCGAAAGTCCCCTCATCACCAAAAGAGGATAGGAATGATAAGGCAAAAGATGTGAAGCAGGATAAGGTCTCCAACAGTCAGAGTAAAACACTTAGCCCCAATGTAAGCATATCAGATGCATCTTGCAGCGAGGATGAAGGAATAAATGATAACATGAGCTGCTCAACTAATGACACAGATTTAAGTTTAGCAAGCAAGAGGTTATCGGTAAATTATCACAGAAAATGAAGGAACATTTACTCCGTTGCTATCGCATTGCAAAGCAGAAAGCAAAGGATCAATCAAAACCTAAAACATGGCGTTATAGGGAAGCCAGAAAATTATGGCTTCAAATGTATCCTTCCTATTCATTATCTTTAGCCAGCGTAAAAGGGATTTGCAAATCTCCAAAGCTAGCGCCTACAGATAGTGACAATGAATCACTTGCTGATTACCTGAGCAGGTTTAGCAATGTTCCGGACTGTACAACGCGACTGAAAAGTATGCGACAGGCCTCATTAGAACTTGCTAGTCAACCGATATACAAATACATTTGTTACAACTGCGGTCGACTGTTACCTAATGAGAGAAGGAACAGGCACGTTAAATACATTAATTATGACCCTACCTTAATTGGGTTGACGAGCCCACCCATTCTGACCATGTACGAGTCAATTGGGGAACTACAATATCAAGGTAGGAAAGGGACATGGACATCCTGTAACAACTGCAAAAATAGACCAATTGATCTATATAATGCAGGAGACCCTAACACAGGGAAACTATATGTCCCGGAAGCCTTACAAGAGCTAGCCAGTCCTTTTGAGAGGGGGCAAATAGCCCTTGCAGGCATTGTGTCTAAGATAGTAAAGCCCTGTAGTGACAAATTTAAGATCTGGGAACACTTTCAAGGTCAATCACTGACAAGGTGTAAACTAGACCATCACTACTACGGCATGTACGGGTTCATGGTCACAAATACCAATGAATCAGACAACCAGGGTACTCAGACCAACGTAACTGAGGTTCAAGTACGCATTAAACGTGCTTTACTGTGGCTACGTAACAATAACGATCTGTTTGAGAAGTTTGATGCCAACTATGACACTCTATACAGATACGACCCTGACAAGGTATTGCACCTGCATGCAGCTACTGAGTATGCCACTGACTATAACAAGACAGTAGCATCACATCTTAAGGATGAATCTTGCGGTATAGTGACAAACTTAGATGACTGTGGGATTCACTCCAACTTGACTGCTGAGTCAGACAAAGCAGGCGTGCAGCACCCAAATACCGCTAAGCTGAATAAGAGCTTAACAGAGCTAAAGCAGCTAACACGCGTAAGCTATCAGGATCCGCACCTAGAAGCGAAACTGTGGCCGCATCTCTTTCTCTTTGGGACAGGCGGGTGGTCGCAGGAAACGTGTCTTAAGGCCGGGGAGTATCTGAAACACAGACTCTTAAACTTAGACGCTAGGTGGAGGAAAGACCCCAGCTTCTCCTTCCATTGGTATGATCGCCAAATAAAACAGCGTCTATTTTATGTTGCTAAAGCAAGGCTGGCAAAGCGCATTGACAGACGAGAAACGCTAAAAAGCCTACAGCTACATGATGCAACATTTTATGACAAACTGGGTCAGATTGTCCCGGCTACAATCACAGGATCCAAAAGCTACTGGAACAGTAGAACGCTAGACCTTCTTGCTTTGAGCAGGAAACTAGGAAAACCGACCTTCTTTGTGACATTGACGCAAAATGACAATTGGCCTGAGATCCAGAATCATATCATCAATGGTCCAGGTCATGAGCAGCCTAAGGTCGATGTTGACAGCGACTTCCAACTACAGGACATTCATCCTAGTAGGGAGTATTCCGTCGAGACCGTAACAGCATATAGCAATAGGCTGAAACTCTTTAAAGAGAAGGTCATAAGTAATCCCAAAGGCCCACTAGGGCAAGTACTCATTGGTGGGATCGTAAGGAATTTCAAAGTAGGGGAGCCATCCATAACCACATGGTCGTATGGTGTAAGGAAGGCACAATCCCTGACAACGTAGTATGTGCAGAAATTCCTAGGGGTGATGCTGAAAACCCTACAGTAAATTCATTAAAATCATTCCTCAAACGACTTCAGATACATAGATGTCGTAAGGATAAGTGTTATACCAGCACCCATGGCAAACCCCTCAAGAAATGTAAGTATGGGTTTCCATATCCCGTACAAGACGATAATAATAATAATAATAATAAAAGCATTTATATTGCGCCATATTTCCACAGGGCTCATAGGCGCATTACAATCTAAGACACTAAGCAAAATATGAAAAATGTACAAAATAGAAATGTGCTAAAAAGTTTACAAGTTTTCTTTAAAAAACTAAATTAAAAACAATTCAATTTAACAAAAATATTGTTCAAATAAATGGGTCTTTAAACGAGATTTAAATGCTGCAACGGTGGTACAAGCTCTAATCGAATAGGGGAGTCTGTTCCAAAGGAAAGGGGCAACATTTACGAAGGCACGATCACCAGCAGATGCTAATCTGGTCTTCCCCACCTCTAATAGCAGGTCATCACATGCAGATCTAGTGCAACAGGAAGTCTTGCGCGATTTCAATAATTCTTGGAGATATCTAGGTGCTAGATCTTGTAGACACTTAAAAGTCAGCATAAGTATTTTGAATTGTATTCTGCTTGCAATAGGCAGCCAATGAAGCTTCTTCAACACCGGTGTTATGTGACAACGTTTGCCTTCACCAGTTAGTATTCTGGCTGCAGCATTCTGGATCTTCTGTAGCTTTTGTAACTCGCATGATGGCAATCCATATAAAAGGGAATTGTTACAGTCAAGCCTTGACATAACAAAGGCATGAAAAGCCTTATCTGCAGCATCTCTGGTAAGGTTTCTTCGAGCAAGGCTAATGTTGTGCAGGTGATATCTAGCTGATTTACACAATGCGTTCACATGTGATTTCAGATTCAAGTTTGTGTCAAAAACAGCGCCAAGATTCCTCGCCTTTTCGCAGGCTTTAATGACACTTCCTCCAGCATTGATGGATATGTTGGAGAGTTTCCTGCATTGTTGATGGGTACCAATGATCAGCATTTCAGTTTTGTCTCCATTAAGCTTAAGCCTGTTTGCCAGCATCCAAGCTTCAATAGCTTTGATACACTCTTCAATTCTTGATATTGAGAGACTTATGCAGTTGATATTCGGTGTGAACGACATGTAAATTTGCGTATCATCAGCATAGATGTGAAATTGTAGCCCTTTCTCACGCATAATATCTCCTAATGGCAATGTATAAATTAGAAACAACAATGGTCCCAATACTGAACCTTGAGGAACACCACAGGACAGAGTCATTTCCTTTGATGTGACATTTTCTACTTTAACAGTTTGAGAACGATCTGTTAGATAAGATTCAAACCATTTCAAAGCATCCCCCACTACACCACATCTTTCATTAAGTCGCTTCAGGAGCAAGCGATGATTTACAGTACGAGGAGAGGTTGAATAAGGCAAGTAACAGGTATTTGCCCCGCTGTAGGTGCCAAGAGGATATATTGGTTGTCCCTTACAACCAAGAAATAATATATCTGTGGGGAGCACACATGAACATACTAAAGGTCACCACTTCTGGGTGGGAAATGTACCTTGCCAAGTATGTTGCTAAGACAGAGCCCTCATTCCGATTGGAAATATCGAAGGATGCCTCTGATACTGAGAAATACATTAGAACCAGGGTAGTTGGTCGCTTAGAGGTAGATCACATCAACCTTGGTCACTTTTTATGCTGTGCAAGTAGGGAGGTCATATATCTTCCAACAGAATTTGATCCTACCTACGGGTTTTTGAAGCGTAAGAAAGATTTACCTTCTGATCCAGACAGTAGGATGTCTTCTATTCCAATCTTTTGGAAAAATACATGGAGCGTCCTGCTCAGCTCGAGAACGTTCTCTACCTTGAATGGGCTGAGACGTACATGATTAATAGATCTTCTTCTACTTCTAGTAGACACCAAGAAGATGATGAAGCTTCTGATAACGAAGAAGATACGCATGCTCCTGCACATGTTAACCTCGTTGACCAGAAAGGTAGGAGATGGAAGAAGCGCAACACAGAAGCAGTTGCTCGCTGGAAATTCTACCTGCCTAACGGGGAAGATCAGGAGAAGTATTACATGCAAAAATTAATACTGAACGTTCCTCTAAGGAAAGACACACCAGTAATCTCTCCTAATAACGTTTCAGGTACCTACATGGAGGAATGTGCTATTCGACAACTGGTAACACAGACTGACGATGCACTGACAGCCCTTCAAGATGCACGGAGACGCGGGTTTTCACTCGATCGTTTGCGTAGGATGGCACAATCTCTTCGGGACATGGAATGGATCGGCGAGGACGAATTCAATGTGTTCATCGACGAAGTAGCAACGGTTCGTGCTGTTGATGCTGTTGATGATGCACAGGAAGTCACAGATGCCGATTTTGATCCTGAACATGCACACTTGGCAGACCTTGCCATGAAGTCGAATCATATTGATTTGGCTGAGTTTGAGAAATCTTTGTCGCCATCTCAGAAACGTGCATATAATTATATTACTCAATTTCTTTCCACAGGTGACCAGCTACTGACAGCAATTGTTGGTGAAGCAGGCACTGGAAAGTCCTACCTCCTGAAGGGCATCATGGAACACGCCATCAGTTATCTAAATCTGACTGGACGGATTCTTGCCACGACAGGTGCTGCTGCACATCTGATAGGAGGAGAGACAGTGCACCACTTTTTCCAAATGAATATCGAAGCAAAGAGTCGTTTGGAAACAGGTACACTTGAATATGAACTCGTATCAAATACAGATTTGATTATAATCGACGAGTTTTCTCTCTTAGAAATGAAGCCCTTCCTCACTATGGATAGAATTCTGAGAGAAATGGCTCCAACAAACCAAAAGCAGCACATGCCTTTTGGAGGTAAGCACATCATATTAATGGGAGATCCCGCTCAGCTCCCTGCTATTGAGCAAGACATATTTGATACTTTTCTTTGGAAGAGATTTGATTGTGTTATGCTCACAGATGTGAAACGTCAGAAGGACGAAACATTCCAGCGTATGTTATCTACTATTCGCTTAGGATATGTCTCTGATGATATTAATAGCGTTCTTAGATCGAAGGTTGTTCCTGCCAGTCTCGACATTGACAGCATGGACCTTAGCAATGGTGCAATCATTTGCTCTCTTCGTAAAGAACGTGATGCCTGGAACAAGCAGTTTCTAGACAGGCTCGATGCACCCGAACACACATTCCAAGCAATTGACACGGATGTAACGGGTAACGATATTTCTGAAACTGTCAAAGGTAAAATTCGCCGTTTTCACAGGTAACGTCTGGAGGATACCCTCACCTTGAAAGTGGGTGCACGGGTAGTCCTCTGCAAAAACATAGACGTCGAACATGGTTGGTTGAACGGCACTTTAGCTGTAATAACCGCTATTCATGCGAATTATATCACTATTGAGAGTACGAAAACAGGTCAAAGGACAGTAGTGACGAGGATGAAACAAAATGTTTCATTTCCAGGCTCTGCAGTCCAATACATTCGTACTCAATTTCCTCTTATTCTTGGTTGGGCCTTGACTGTTCACAAGGTACAAGGCATGACACTAGAAACTGTATATGTATTGCTTAACAAAAGTTTTTTTGCTAGTGGTCAGGCGTACGTCGCACTGTCGAGGGTCAAATCTCTTGACAATCTCCACTTGCTGCAATACGATCCATCAGCAGTTTGTCTCCAACCATACTACAGAGATTTACTTCGTTGGATGAAGCACAATGACAAGATCAAGATCGATTCAGATCAAGAGTCATCCCAAGTGCAATATCCAAAAAGAGAGGAAATCCAGAAACCTACCGCTGATACGCGATGTAAACGAAAAAAGCCAAGTAGAACAGACTACAGTTTACCACAACAAAAGTCTGAAGGCAACAATAGTCGTTTACCACCACGCAAAAAGGTAAAGCTTGATAGCACAACTATCGAGGTAAGAGTCGATTCAGGACCACCTTTATCGCACTTATTTGCTAATCATTCAAACATTTCTAACATTTGGCAGTGTTTACGTATACAACTTCCTCTTGCTGCTACAAGGGAACAATACCTTCAACATGGCGCTGAATTTGAGGAATTACGTAACATTATGCTTAGCCTTGATGTTCTTATGTTTGATTTATCTATTTTGCAAATTGATGTTTCACAACAGCATTTGCTTCACCCAGTTGTTCAGCAGTATCTAGCAGCCGCACATACAATCGGCGATGGAAATTGCCTTTTCTATAGTATCTGGAAACAGCTCCTTCCCAGAGCTGAATCAGTGGACTGTGCGGTATTCATGAGACAGATCACGCTGTACAACATTCACAAACATGAACAGCACTTCAGACGACACGCTGGAGGCTTTCAATATTCATATGAAAGGTACATAAGTGATATAGCTACTATGGGAGCATATTGTGGTGAGTTCTCCTTGCTTTCACTTGCCGATTGGTTTAATAGACCGATTTATTCATATGAATCTTTCATTGAGGATCCTAATACAGGATCATACTTCTTTGATGATGTTGATTTCGATACATTGTCAGCTTTGTTTGCCGCTCGCTACATGGGAACAATCCATCACAGGATTTACAAACCATTCAGCGACCAGAACGACGCTTATGAAGGACGAGCACCATTGAAGGTCCTCTTCAATGTCAACCACTTCACTGCGTTGTTGAATAAAGAGCCGCATGTGGATTTGGTACCAAATACCGATCTATTTAAAGTGCATTCTCTTGCTCTTCTACCTTCAGAGTGATATAACACTAAGACGAAGGTTGTCTTTAAATTTGACACTGTAAACAAGGCCACCTACGATAAGTGCCATACACATGCGCTTAAGAGGTGAGGCTTCAGGCTGTGCTAAAATCTTACCTACTAACTAGGTGGAGTATCAACCAGCAAGCTTGAAACAGTGTCAAGTTAAGACTGTTGGGTTGCCGGAGAAACTCTCAATGATGAATTGGAACACCAGAAGCCTTGAGAACAAGTCATTGTTTTATGATAAAGGCCTCATTGATCTTGCGATTAATTCTGAGGGAGTTTCAAAATAAATATCTATTTAACTTGCACACTATTTTTCTTCCATCCCCAGAGTGATACGACATTCGGAAGTTGTCTATATCTTTTACGCTGTACAACGATACCATCCATAATAAGTGCTTCACACAAGCGCTTAAGGAAGGTTTCAGGTTGTGGTAAAACCTTAGCCCCTATCTAGGCTGGGTATCAACCATCAACCATCGTACAGTTTCAAGTATAGATTGATGGGTAGTCGTAATCTCTCACTGAAACTCTCAATGACGAAGTGGAAGACTAGAAGCCAGGAAAACCAATCATTGTTTTATGATGGTAGAGTAAAGGCTTTATTGACTTTGTGAAATTTTCTGAGGGAGTTTCAAAGTATAGTCTAATGCTGTGGTTAACTTCATGCTGGCATAAATGTAGGTAGTTTTAGTGCTCCTGGCTTTGCTGCCTCCCTCTGAGTCCAGATGGTCAGTGTCAATTCTTTGCTTCACGCTTTTGCAACTTTCTTTCACTGTAAGCTGTCCTATCATCTTTTCTTTTCTAACTAAATGTCTATCCACTCATCATTTTCCATGTATTTCGTTACTTCCAATTCATGAATATTACATCTTAATACGCTTTGCAGATTGTGTAACCTGTTCCAATTTTCTTTGTAGGTATTGGTAATCTGCCAGTAGCTGTTGCAGATCGATGCCTGCTATTACCCCTGTCTTTTTCTTTTATTTCTCACATCAGATTGTTTACTCTGTTTGATTTTCCTTTTTTAGGTAGTGGTTATCTGGCAGTAGCTGCAGCATATTGATGACTGATGTCCATCCCTGTGGCGATGCAAATAAAGGAATACCTCACACCAAGATCCTCCTCAATGGCAATCACTTCACAGGTTTATCCAATACACAGCCGCATGTGGATTTGGTATAATCTATTCATTTTTGTCAACATGCCAACTATTGCTTTTCTTCCTCTAGAGTGAAACGACTTGTGCTTGTCGTTTTACTTACCTATGACACTGTATATCAAATGCCACCCCACCATATCAGCGCCATACACATGCGCTCCAGGATGATTGTCTAGCCCTAATTCACCAGTTTCTAACGCATAAAAAAGTTGGGTTAAGGAGCTTCCTATGATAAATTGACAGCGTCTAGGAAACTGACCTGTATCCTATCATGTTTGAGAAAAAGTCTAAGTTCATTGTCTGAAGGATCACGATAATTTTTTACTTATTTTTTCTCTTCGTTTATGTTTTATCATAAACGACACAAAAAATATGGGATCCGCAACTATTTTGATTGTAATTTAGCCATTAAAATTGTTCCTGACTATCATCCTATCAGCGGGCTCCGATCCATATAAATGTGTAGCTAGGACAGTTCTGTTGCGGCATTACTGTCCTGGTCAGTTGGGGCAAGCTTTTTTCGAAAAGCCACTTCTTCGACGTACCGCGTGTTGCACACTGCCCCATCGGATCCATTACACGCAAAACAGTGCCACCTTCTTGTGATCCAGTGAGCCCCGGTGGCCAGTGTCAATCCAAACTTTTCCACTATTCTGCTGCTTTCACTTATCTTTCATTGCTTTCTTATCCTTTCTTTGTCTCTCCTCTAAATTTATTTCCCTTTTTCTATTTCAAAGTTTCATTCCATAGTTTGTTTTCCTTTCCATAATAGGTAGTTGGCGTTATTGTTGCATTGTTGGCCAATCGTCCTTTTCGCATTATATGCACTTCTTCGGCCATTAACCTCATATTTCCATTTTAAACTGTTCTGCAGGCTTTCGCTGCTAACTCAGATCTGTCCTCCTGTGCTTTGACTGCAGTTCACTTGACTACCTAACGACATTGTACACAAATGCCATCCAATGTCTGCGCCCAACACATGCGCATTAGACAGTCTTTGAGGATTAGCTAATGTTATATATATATATATATTTATTCAAAAAATATCGCCTTGTGAAAGTCCACGTGGGTTATATTTGGGGTTGATCTTCACCTTTTTGCATGAATCCAAACCTGTAGGAGGGCCAAGGTAAAATCTATAAATCTTTAGCGCAGTCCTTTTAATTTCATTTCACTAACACGCGAGTTTCAATCCTCATTTACTGTCTTTCAGTATGCTCCGATCCATATAAATGTGTAGCTAGGACAGTTCTGTTGCCGCATTACCGTCTTGGTCAGTTGGGGCAAGCTTTTTTCGAAAAGCCACTTCTTCGACGTACCGCGTGTTGCACACTGCCCCATCGGATCCATTACACGCAAAACAGTGCCACCTTCTTGTGGTCCAGCGAGCCTCGATGGCCAATGTCAACTCACATCCTGCCTTCCTTATACATTTCTATTGCATTTATGTGTTAATATTGAATTTCATCATATTAATGTCTAGTGGTGGTTCTCTTTGTAGATTTTGAAAAAAGACTATGTGCCAGCTCTTGACGGATATCAACTGCGGTATTGATGCTTCAGCGGCTTTCTCGACAGTTGCCTATGGATAGCCGTTGTCCTCATCTCGTGGAGAATTGCATTTTCATGATTTTTGGATATGATATTTTACTTGAGTCCTACAATGACTTTCCTTAACAGAACCTAAAACTAGAAAATTACATGCAAAACATCTTTGTCAAGTCAATCTCCACAGATTAGAGGAATACTCAAGCAAAGGATGCAACCTTGACGTGGTGTTTGAGCTTCTAACCAATGCATCCGGCAACAATCTATAACTTTTTTACAACGCATACACTACCCTAAACATATGCAGTTTTGTCAGGTTTCTTATAAAATCGGAAGTTTCTTATAAACGAAGTTTACGCAAAACAGGCACGCATTGCTGTATGGAATATTTGTTAAATGGTTAGAAAATATGAATTGTGCATACTATATTTTCTCTATTGAAATTTATGATCTGCAACCATTGTAGGGATAAATGCCTTAGACACTACTAAAACCTTCTTTGCATTAATTATGCAGTCTTTTTTCAGAGGTTACAACACTCAAATTAGCCAATTTGATGGACTGTTTACAATTGAAAAGTGAATCATCATCTCTAGCAAAGGGATTATCAACATTATCAAGTGGATGGATTTTTGATTTGGTTTGGTCAAGGTCACTAGATGTGTGGAAAGCTTCGACTCATTCTTGGATGCCGTAATACTGGATTTGGACATCAATAAATTCTTGAAGAAGTCTGTTACTACACGAGAGGATTTGAATTCAATTTACAGTTGGAGGTTTATCCTTCTTCAGTACATTGAATTTGATTCCATTCGTTTCATCTGCTGTAATCGTTTGTGAAATAATACAGAGGAGAAAGATACGGACATTTCCAGTACTGGTGAGTTTCTTTACCAATACTATTCATTGATGCGCTTTTCAAACAAAACCTTTTTCAAAATGTCAAAGAACAGGCAGGACTTTTTTATATGATTACAAGTATTATTGGTTTGAATCATTTATCGACAGAGTTAGAAAGTATAATTACGGTGGTAGCTGAATTTACCCCCGAACCCCCTTGCAACATTTTATCATTTTCTATGTTTAATTGAAGAGGTTTAAGGTGCATTGAATAATAAATAAAGGAAAACTTGGATGTTGGACAGCTTTTTATCCAGGATTTCATCAATTTGCTTACAAGATTTCTTAGAAACCCGTCATTATCGTCAATTTGAAATAGCGGAATTGATGATTATGATTACCAGATTCTGCACAGAATTGATCAGGTCGCTGCGCTTTTTAGTGCCGATGCGCAGGACATGCAACTGCTCGCGTCAGTTTTTAACTGTCATTTCGTTCGTTTGAAGTTAAAAGAAGCTTTTTGAAAGTGGTTTTACAGCGTTTTACACTCAATTCATTTAAATTGAAGGATTGTTTACATTTTAAAAAGTTTAGAACCAAGTTTACGAAGAGGACTATCAACATTATCAAGTGGATGGATATTTGTTTTGGTTTTGTTCAGGCCACTAAATGTTTGCAAAGCTTCGACTCATTCATTCTATCTTGGATGCCGTTTTACTGGATTTGGACATGAATGAATTCTGAAAAGAACTCTGTTGAATTCTACACGAGAGGATTTGAATTCAATTTACAGTTGGAGGTTTATTTTTTTGCAGTACATTGAATTTGATTCCATTCGTTTTATCTGGTGAAATCCTCGGTGAAATGAAGAATGGAAAAAGTTTGACATCTCCAGTACTGGTGAGTTTCTTAACAAATATTATTTATTGAAGCGCCTTTCAAACAAATGTTTTCCCCGGGATTTCTTAATAGTGTGAGGAACAGGCAAGCAGTTTATCAAGGAATTACCAGTGTTATTCCTTTAAGCTATTTTATCGGCAAAGTGAAAAAGTATAATTACGGCGATAGCTGAATTTACCCCCAAACCCCCTTGCAACATTCTATCATTTTCAAAGTTTAATTCCAGGGCTTTTAGATACCACTGCACTATGTTGGTACCTGTAAACACTGTACTCCTTCATATCCTTAATGTAGGATTGAGGTTAGCACCTGAATATCCTTTAGAATTACATTAATTTGGGATTGTTTGAATATATGGCTAAACTGCATAGAAGGGTCTCATTGTTCCTAAAATTAGGAATTGTTTTACACCACTGTACTTTGTGTTGCAAAGTTCAATTATCCTAATGCCAAACTTGATCCAATGAATAACCCTTTGATATCATTTATATAGGATATGTAATAATGCACTTAATGTATGGTAATGTATGTATGTAATTGTATGTATGTAAAGTAATGTATGTATGTAATGTAGGTATACACAGTAATGTAAGTGTGTAATGTATTTATGTAATATAACTACTAAATGAATGCATTGCAATATTGAGGCTACTATACATTTTAAAAACTAGATAGTCACACTGCCCCCAAAAAAAAATCTTTGACCAAACATAACAGGTTTCTTATATAATCATGAGTTTCTTGTAACAGTATTGTGTGCCTCATCAACTCTTCACAATAGATTCCTGGAAGAAATGAAAAAAAAGGGTGAAGAGATGGGGCAAAATGGGAAGAACGTAGGAATATAATGGGTGTCGGTGAATCTTGGTGGGGCAGAGGAAACAGGGTAGGGGGCTGGGGGGTTGGCAGGGGGAGATGTTCTATCATTATCTAGAATCTTTCACTACAAAGCGACGATTTACTATTATCTTTTACTACATGGCGCTGTCAATACTCTGGACAGCTAGCGGGTTCACACGACCCCCCTTTGGCCCCTTTTTTGATCCCATTTTACCCCTTAGTAGAGTCGCATAATGTGGGTCGTGTGATGTTACAACATCAATAATATCATCTAGGAAATTGGTTACATGCTAGGAAAATCTATCCACTGCCTCGATTAGGCAGGCCAAAATGGCAGCTGCCGGAGCATTTTCTTGACGGCGGTTAAGGAGGTTCATCCTCATTGACATCAAGGGTCAAAAAGTCCAAAGCTTAAGGTATACTACATACTGTTTCTACTAGATGTAACAGCATGTCACAACCATGTCAATATTCAGCCATAATATGTGAAAATGTCAGCGGTTAACATGGTTTACCTTTTGCTCTATTTCACACATTGTCTGTAAGTCCTGTACTAATTATGCATTGATAAATGTGTTCCTCAAGCAATTGAGTAGCAATCTTTCCTTTTTCTTTTATGGTCACTCTATTCTTAATATTCTAAATAAACATGAAATTACAATTATTTCATCACTACATGTCTAATCTATGAAACATATCTACAATACTCATTGATTTATCAATATATACTTATTAGTTGGTTCTTTTTGTTACAGTGGAGGAATGAAATTGAAAATAAAAGTCATCAGAGAAAAAAAGTATTTAAAAAAGGCAAAAGAACAAAAACAAGAAAAGGGAAGGGAAGGGGGGAAGGTGCAGGCCCTGTACCAAACATTCATTGGTTGCACATTTAGTAGATAATGTGAAGCTGTTTTTTTGTTCTGTTGAGTTGTTGTAATTTTTAACTGTTGCCATTGTTGTTGTAGTGTTTAAAGGTTTTTTTCAGTGCAGCCAATGGAAATGACCCAAAAAATCAAAAACATTAGAAATGACCACAGAAATTAATTGTTAAATAATCAACACTCCAATGAACTTTTTTTAAGTGCAATTTGAATGTCACAATTTATGTCTTATGTGCAGGGCCTGATTCTATTTATGGTGAGTCTGTTTGTTAAATTTAGTTGCAGTATATAGACATATGAAGTAGATCTAATAATTAGATTTGGTATGTAGATAGGTGTATATAAATTTATGGAGTAGTTGTAAAAAGTTTCGATATTAGTTTTTAGTAATCTCATGAATCTATGCATTTTATATCTGTTTTACGTCACATAATGGTGTGCCATTTCTCTCCAGAATTAACTTTCTCAACTCCTTAATAGGTGCTTTACTACCTGGTGATTAATTACCTCTAAATCACAGCTGGACATTAGGAGATAAGAACACAACTGGCTAGGCCTACTTCACCCCATACTGTAACAGTCATCCTTTCGCAAAGATGTTGAATGAAAAAAACATTAATAATGATACAGTGAAATCTTATCCTCTTTTGATTTATGCGCTTTACTCTTTTACATATCAAGTTCCCCCATAATCCCATCAGGGTATTCATGACTGCCAACCATCATTGTCCGTTACTTTCTTTACAGCGGGCAATCTGGCATCAAGTTAGTTCAGTTTCCACTACTGTCAGGGCTGAATGAAGCCATCTCCCACCAGGGTGGGGGGAGAGAAGACAATATTTCTGACAATTTGCTACAAAATTTCCGACCATTTACTGCAAAACAATGAATTCATTGTTTAATCAATTGTAAAATCAGGTCAAATTTCCTGTGAAATGACAGTTTGCGCTCCGTTCTCCCCCCCCCCCACTCCCCATTGGCTTCAACCTTGACTACTATCATTGTTTAAAAAAGAAAGAGAGCCCAACATGTGTGCATTAAGTCATTTTGCTGTAAAGATGTAAACCTCAAAAATATATTTGACCAAAGTCAAAAAGTTTCCCATATAAATATTAATGAGTTTCTCATAAAGGTGATGTTGATTTGTGCCTAATCAGCTTTTTCATTAGAAGACAGATCTTGGTTTGAGTAGGAAGACACAAGAAAAGGGTGCAGAGCTGGGCAAGGGGGGAGGCAAAGGTAACGTGTGTATTTATGTAGAATTTTTATGCATTTAACATCTGTATGTATATTAAATGGTTCTATGTAATGTTAATTATATTAGATACATGCAATAAGAGTTCAAAATAAATTCAAATTTCTTTGTTCTTTGCTAATATAGCCTCTTATGCAGTAAAAACCTCTCCCCACACAAGTAATTGACCTCATGTAAAACATTTCTGTTTTATATAATGTTCAGCTAGTTAAAAAACTCTCATTATAACAATACTTTTGATAACAATATGGACATAAATTATTCATACTTTTGAAATACATTTTTTTTCATATGGCCGAATGTTCTTTAAATTGTTTTATGCTGGTTACAGAAAACTATTATTACATCTGCTATTGTTTTTATGATGGGTTGCATGTATTTTCTATAAGAGTATGATAAGACTTCGCTTGTACCCATAGCCCCCTCCATCATCAGCTTTATTTTCGCCACTTGTCAATTGCACTTTGCACATGTTTAGCTGATCAAATTCGAGACGGTTGCATTGAAAATAGAGGATTTTTATGTGGCATTTAGATTGACTCGTAGGTAAATATGCAATCATTTCATTACTTTCCTATGTTTTTCAATACCCTCTGTGTAGTGCAGCTATGTCAACATGAAATTTTAGCAATCATATGATTACCAATTTTCATATTAGCAAGGTCGTCTCTTGTCACTATCGCTGACTTAGTCTTGTCAATCCTTGGAGTTTTACCTGATGATTAATTCTGGGATACAATTAACTTGCCTTATATAGTTTAATAAGCATATACTAGATGAGTTCTATCATGGTTTTTGTATTAGTTAATTATCGAGGCAAGTGTGTCAGTAATTAATAAGTTTTTTGGTTTATAGATCCTTGGCAAAGACAAGAAAAGTAGAAGATAGGAGGTTCTCTTGTCTGTTTTGGTTCAACTGGTAAGTTTGCTTGTGTTTTTTGTGTCTCAGTTATTGATGAAATAGGTATCTTATACTAAACTTATACTATTTCCTTATGTTCCAGATGATATGGGTTTTAATTAACAAAGTTTGATTGAGGAAGATGTCACAATATTAACGACTAAATCAAGTGATGATGAAATAAAACTTATGCTTATTTCATGGGGATTTAATTTAGTGCACCATTACTTAGGAACTGTTCAAAAACTATTGACTACGTTTTAATTATAACATGCAATTAAGAAACTTCAACTAGGATTTCTTTTGCCACCCATTCCCATCTTTACTTTGGGATTAAATTTCACTATCTGAACTTTTCTATTTAGTTCCACTTGAACTTTGTTAAGATGTTTTTATGGCCACAATTAGAAGCAAGGGCTTAAGCTTGTGCAACATTACTTAGGAACTTTTCATACCAATGGTCTTTGTTTTAAGTTTTATATGCAACCATTCAACTTGATCTTGGCTTTTTACATACCTCTAGGCACTTTACTTCAGGATTACTTTATAGCATCAGAATTTTCTGTATTATTTCCAACTATTTATGCCAAGATTCATTTTTTGACAAAATTTATCTATAAGGTTTAATGCCGGTGCACTATTCCTCAAGGGATTTTCACGAACTATGAAATACTTTCACATATTCTATTCAATTAAGGATCTTGACCAAGGGATTTTTTCTTACCCCTCCCACTTTTACTTCGGAGTTAAATTTTAGCACCTAAACTTTTCTTTCTCATTTCAAATTACCTAAATGTTAAGATTCCTAAATGTTAAATAAGAGAGAAGGGACAAAAGTCTAGATCCTCAGACGTGGCTGTTTGCACTTGACAATTAGAGTTCACACCCACAGGAAAAAGACAACATGTTGGAAGGAGACCATCCTGATTAGGAGGGCAAAATAATAGAACTATTTTACTTATAACGTTTGCAACGGCTGCAATCGCTCATCTTGGGGTAGAGTCTTTGAGGGGACGCCTCTATCTGTCCAATAAAAAAAAGGGGGATTAGATGCCGATATGAACTTGAGCAAGAAAGGATCATGTAGAAACATGATATTTAGTGGGTTGAGAACTTTGTGCATTGACATGTATAGATTTCGAAAATAACGTATGCAATGGTTAGAAAAATGGAAGTGGTTAATGGACAGTATCAAAGAAACATACTGGATGTTACAGATAGGGGTAAGGGGAGTTTGCCCTGCCCTGGTGTAAAATTACTGCCCTGGTGTAAAATTGCATACATGTTTGGAGTCCAATGGTGTTCTCCACTAATTCAATAAGAAGCAGTCACTAAAACGTTAGGGTATTTGGGGGGGAGTCAACCAACTAAATTAAGAACCATAGATAGTAGAGGCTGTCAAAATCACATCTTTACTCTAGTATTTAACAACAGAAAAGGTGCATAAGCTAGGTGAATTTTACTATTATAGAACCGTCTTGTCTCTATATTGTCACTATTTTGTGTTCATTGTATTGTCATCTTTGCTGATGCAGTTTTCTCGATAGGTATCAAAATTATTTTATGCTTTACATGGATAGAAATAGGTACTTAAAATTGGTCTTAAAATTGCTATAAGCTTATAATGGGGAAAATAAAAAAACTAAGTGGACTGCTGACTCGACTGATGCACTGCTTTCATAAAAAAACGCGCCTTAGCCATGAACATGCGCCATCTTATGAAAATTATTCATATTGAATTGAAAAAAACTTCCCTGCCTTTATGCTTACAATAATGGGACTAAAAATCAAGCTAGATAAAGAAAGGTGGAAAAAAAAATCACCGAAAGTTCCTTCATCACCAAAAAAGGATAGGAATGACAAGGCAAATGTGAAGCATTATAAGGTCCCTAAAAGTCAGTGTAAGGCACTTAGCCCCAATGTAAGCATATCAGATGCATCCTACAGCAAGGATGAAGGAATAAATAATAACATGAGCTGCTCAACTAATGACAGCGATTCAAGTTAAGCAAGCAAGAGGTTATCAAAAGTTTGAAAGTCAATTCCTCGTCCATTTGGCAAAGCAAGGGTGTTGGTAAATTATCACAGAAACTGAAGGAACATTTAATACGTTGCTACGTATTGCTAAAAGAAAAGCAAAGGATCAATCAGCACCTAAATCATGGCGATATAGGGAAGCCAGACAATTATAGCTTCAAATGTATCCTTCTAATTCATTATCTTTAGACAGTGTTAATGGGATTTGCAAATCTCTAAAGCTAGCGCTTACAGATAGTGACAATGAAACACTTGCTGATTACCTGAGCAGGTTTAGCAATGTTCTAGACTATACAACGGGGCTGGCAAGTATGCGACAGACCTCATTGGAACTTGCTAGTCAACCAATATACAAATACATTTGTTATAACTGTGTCGACTGTGCCCTTACTGTTAAAGGAACAATAACTTACAGTTGATCAAATATGATGCTACCTTAATTGGATTGACGAGTCCACCCATACTGACTGTTTATGGGGCCAATTGAGGACCTCCAATATCAAGGTATGACAGGCACATAGACATCTTGTAATAACTGCAAACATAGACAAATTGATCTATATAATGCAGGGGACCCAAACGAAGGGAAACTTTACAACCCAGAAGCTTTGAAAGAGCTTGCCAGTTCTAATGAGAGTGGCCAAATAGCTCTTGCAGGCACTGTATTTAAAATAGTAAAGCCCCGTAGTGACAAATTTATAATCTGGGAACACTTTCAATGACAAGGTGTATACTAGACTATCACTACTACAGCATGTCAGGGCCATGGTCACAAATACAAATGAATCAGACAATCAGGGTTAAAAGACCAACGTAACTAAGGTTTAAGTATGCATTAATTGTGCAATACTGTGGCTCATAAGAACAACGATCTCTTTGAGAAGTTTCATGCAAACTATGACACTCTATAGAGATTAAGTGTTGACAAAGATTCTCTCCATTAACCACCAGACTGTTAGATTGTATTAGTAAAAGCTAGTATCATTTTTTTCATATTTAGATATAGTGTAGAAGAAACAAACTAGGAAATAAGTATCTAACTTATTTTTATTGTAGACAATGTAATCAACTATAAATCTATGAATGTAGATATTTACAACATAAATATTTCTCTTTTCACAGATATGTGCGATATTAATAATAATTTTCAGCAACCTTTCCAGTAACTGTGGTTTGTATAGGAATGCCGTTTAGGGATGGCACATGAAAGCCTAATGACAACCTGGACTGCTTTAGATAACTAATTTAATAGTAGTCATTATTCATGATATAATTCCAGTAGCAGCCTCCCAGCATCAAATTGTCTCATCGATTATCCTCTGTTAGTCAGAAGGATGACCCTATTAAATATATCAAACTTACAGCAGATTACTTATCCCTCAAATTAAGAAAAAGAATAGCATTTCCTCTCTCAATCTTCAAGAAATTACTCCAGGCCACAAGGATATACCTTCTTGTGGACCTATCTATAAAATTGCGTGATGCAAAACCTGGTGTTGTATTGGTGAGCTGTAAGCCAATGTGAAATAATATCTGATGTGAAATACTTGTCATTGACAGAAAATGGGAAAATTGAGAATAATTACTGAGAATGAGGAAGTAAAGGTATGGGTATTTCTATTGCGTTATCGCTTTATATCATACATATGCAGTTAATAATCCAAATAAAGGAGCTAAGTAACATTAACTATTATAAAAATTATAAAGATAAGGTATCTTAAATAATCTATACATAGGATCACTCCATATCAATAAGCAGGTTAATAGCAAATGCATGAAATGTGCATCACATTATGTTTGACCGCAATATTTAATATTGCATTACAATATGTGGAAACCAATGTAACCTTCTTCATTCTAGGAGAGTGACTATGAAAAAGGTATTAGACAAACAATAAAAATTTTAAAGGAGGAAAAGTGGAAAAAGTCGGTGAGGTTTTACGTCATCGAGAAATAAAGTAAAGGAAATAAAGTATGTTCTTCATACACTTTATTTCACACCAGTGCATAATAATAAGCAGTATAGTATAGGTAACCAGTGCAAAGTATAACTTTCATCATTAAATATATCGTCTAATTGCATAAAAGTGTACAAAACCTTTTTCTTGTAAAGTCAGTTCATATCATCGTTATAAAGCAACAATACTCTTCAGTAAAAAGTTTCATAAATATCTAGTAAACCTACAAGTCTTTCAAAATCTCTACTACCACTGTAGTGATTGATAGGGTCCAGTATGCTGAACAGAAATTTCAATTGTTGTAAGCATTTTTTTAAAGCAATCTAAAATAAAGCAAATATATAATTAATATCTCATTTGTCATATCAGAATATAGAATAAAAAAATAAGACCAACACCCAAAAAGTGTCTTATATCCTCAAACATTATCTTTACATTGCTATAGGCTGATTATAGAAAACTATTATTACATCTGCTATTATTTTTATGATGGGTTGCATGTACATTGCCTTTTCTATAGTATCTGGAAACAGCTTTTCCCCAGTGCTGAATCAGTGGACTGAGCGGTATTGATGAGACAGGCTATGCTGTACAACATTCACAAACATGAACAGCACTTCAGACAACATGCTGGAGGTGATGAGCTGATCAAATTTGAGACAGTCGCATTGAATAAAGAGAATTTTTCTGTGCTATTTAGATAGACTCGAAGGAAAATATGAAACCATTTCATTACTTTCCTCTGTTTTTCACTACTCTCTGTGTAGTGTAGCTGTGTCAACATGACATTTTAGTAATCCTATGATTAACAATTTTTTACATTAACGACGCGGAGTCTCTTGTCTTAATTACGGCGCCGAGTCTCTTGTCTTAATTGCTGACCTACTCCAATCAATCCTTGCAATTTTATCTGTTAATTAATTCAGCAATACAATTTATCTGCCTTATCTAATTTAATAAGTGTATATTAGATTTGTTGTATCGGGGTTTTTGTGTCAGTTACTTATCAATGCAAGTGTCTCAGTAGTTAATGAGTCTTTTTATTTACAGATCCTTGAAACAGAACGAGAAAAGTAGAAGAGAGGAGGTTCTGGTGTCTGTTTGTTAATGACTGACATATGTATCTTATACTTTACTTATCTGACAAAGTACACCATGCTTTCTACATTACCTGGTACAATATTGTGGACATCTCAACTCATACTCTTCTTTTTCTTGTAGAGTATCTGACAAATTTAGAGGTAGGGATTTGTTCGCTGGTGCTCAGTGTCAACCACTCTTAATTTTCTTATGTTCTAGATGATATGGGTTTTAATAAACATTGTTTGATTGTGGAAGGTATCACTATGGCAAAATCGTTACTCACGACCGTAACTTTTGTTGTCAATTGTAAACGATTTGCTGACCTTAACAAAATACGTCCTTTTCTCAAGCCACGTTAATATAAAACGGGCAGGACCATTTAGAGCAAGCTTGGCTCCTAGGGCCATAAACAGTATAAGCCTCTTGGCAGGTGTATAACAGAATACAGGTCAAAGCCGCACTAAAATATTATTCAATTTTCCATCTCATCATTAACGACTAAATCAAGTGATGATGAAATAAAAATTACGCTTATTTTATAGGGATTTAATTTAGTGCACCATTACTTAGGAACTTTTCACAAACTATTGACTACGTTTCAATTATAATATGCAATTAAGAAACTTCAACGAGGATTTCTTTTGCCACCTATTCCTATCTTTACATTAGGATTAAATTTTAGCATCTGAATTTTTCTATTTAGTTCCATTTGACCTTTGTTAAGATTTTTGTATGTGACCATAATTAGAAGCAAGGACTTAAGCCTGTTTTTAAGTTTTATATGCAACCCATTAAGCTTGATCTTGGCCTTTTACCTACCCCTAGGCACTTAACTTCAGGATTACGTTAAATATCAGCATTTTCTGTATTATTTCCATCAACCTTTGCCAAGATTCATTTTTTTGACCAAATTTATAGGTTTTAATCTGGTGCACCAATCTATAAGGGGTTTTCCAAACTATGGACTATTTTCAAATATTTTATGCATTTAAGGATCTTGATCAAGGGATTTTTTTTCTACCCCTTCCGAATTTTACTTCAGAGTTAAATTGTAGCACCTAAACGTTTCTTTATTATTTCAAATTAACTAAATGTTACGATTCTTCTTTTACTAACATTACATACTCTAGCGCAATTGAAGTGCGACAGTTCTTAGGTAGTTTTCACACACTATGGACGATTGGCTTCGCAGTACCATTGGCTCCAAAATCAATATATCCATGTCCTTAAATGAAAATTTAGAAGACACATCTTGAGTGATGTGAAGTTAAAACTAGTAAAAACCCAGACGTAGGTTCAGACACAGACAATGTAAGAAAAATCATGTGCATAAGTTTAACTGAATAAATCCACTATATCATAATTATATCTAATTTGCAATGTTATGAGATAGGTTTGTGCACTTTATTTTGATTGCCCTAGAATTGTTGTCTCAGTGTGTAGTTTTTTTGTAGTTTTAAAACCCAAAACATGCACAAGAAGCAAAAATATAAAAACATATATTTTTGTTATTTTTGTTATTTTTTGCAAAGGTAGCCTGTGTCATTTGAAAACCTGTGTGGGAGTGAGTCTCATAAGCCCATTTGTTGTCAAGCATTATTGGTGTCAAACCTAAAGATTGGAGTGGGTATACCATCATGTATTAGGTCATGTGTGCAAGCATGTCCTGTCTGTATGTGAATTGTACACTGATCATCCCACTCCCCTTCATATCATCAAGCTGCAAAGTTATTTCTTAGGTGCTGAACAGTGCAGATAAACCTGAAGCATTTGTTCCCTTTCTAGTTTTGCTTCTAGGATATCTAATTTTTCTGTTCTTCAGGAGGCTGCCGATGGCAATAGCCGGGGTAAGGCCGGGGAATATCTGCGAATTTTGCATTTATTTCAGCGCCCCCGCCTGCCCTGGCCCACAAAAGCATCAAGAATTCCAATTTCTTTGATTTTTAATGCATAATACTAACACTCAACAATAATGTTACTGAAAGATGAAGAATAGCAGAAGCAACCCTAGCACTAAGGAAAAATTGTTCAAGAAACTACTGTATTAGCTTTTTCGTCAAGGGAATTCATAGATCATTTTCACTTTGTTTCCAAATGTTTACTGCATTGTTTTACTTTAAAGGTATTTAGATAATGTCTTAACAGTTGTTAAGAAGTCTGACTGCATGCATTGTATTTAAATAATTCAATTATTTAGATAATTCACATAAATTTCATCAAAAAGACCTTCATGGATTAAAGGAAGTAATATTGGTGATAAGCCAATATTAAAGTTAAATATGGTCACTGTTGTTTCTCGGTGTGTTTTGGTGTTCCTGCCTATGAGTTTATTTAGATGATGTCAAGTTGGCTAACAAAATCCTTCAATGAAACAAAACTTGCTGAACTACAACATGAGAAAGAAAAAGGGAACAAGATCAATACAGTTGTTCATGGTGTACAGTCTACCATGTGTTATATATGTAAATACATAAAATCGCATTCATTTTCTCTTTAAGCTACTATGCAACTGTAACATAAACACCAGAATACATCATAATCACTAATCATAATCAGAGCTTTCAGTTATGCTTAGTAACTTTTTAAATCTATTGAGAGTGGATTGAAACTTTTATCGGAAGAGTTGTAGCCTGTATGAAGACCCGACTTGTTTCGATGGAAGAGCTCTCTTTCAGGGCCGCAGAGAGGATTGGGAGGCCGAGGGGCAATGCACAAGCATGAGGCCCACTAGCAGTGAAAATGGAAGAAAAAGGGTGTTCATAGATTAAACAATGTTGTTAAATAACTCACATGATACGAATACTGAAAAAGGGAACATCGCCTCAAAAATTGTTACATGAGCCCTAAATGCTTTCAAATCTCATTTGACCTCTTGTCAATACAATCATTTATTCTGTGAACTTCTGCCTAGAATTTGCTGACAGTGAACAATAAAGGATTGAAGGCAAATGCATCGAGGATCTCAAATCTACTAAGCTGATGAAAGGGAGGTGACATCATTTTAAATAAGACTATCCGATTTCTGGCTATACATCGCTTCTTCAATCAGTAGGGTAATTTAGTGGCGCTATGCCTAAAGACTAATAGAATATGCCAAGGTGAATTGCACTTAATAGCTATTTAAAGACAGTCAGTACACAACCAGTCACTGTCATCTGCAACCATTTCTCGACTACAACATTTATGGAACATCTTATTTCTGCACCTGTTATTAGAGCAGACAATAATAACATCAAATTGTCCACCTCTTCTACACAAACAGTATTTCGGTGAATCTACGTTGAGTAAGGCTTTTCCTGATTCAATACAATGGTTGCAATACCATTCTTCTTCAGGGTGATGATACAGTGCAATGCACTTCAGGTGAAACCATGCAATTAAACACGAATTTCTGCAGATCTTTGATCTGCCTTGTTAAGAGGATCTATGTCATGTTTCAGCAGTCCATAGTCAGGCCCTAGGTTGTATATCTGGACGATATTGAAGTAAAGTGCAGAGAAGTATCCATAAAGAAGAGGCTTCATGCTAAGCAACGAAATCTTTACCAGTTTGCGAAGCCAATGCAATTGATCTTGGCATGGACTCCATGGAATTCCACCTATTACATGGGCTACGAGAGGAAAGACACCAGCCAGGAATCTAACAAAAAGGTAGTGGCTGATTAATGGTGCTTTATCAGGACAGAAAGGCTCTTTTGGAAACTTTGTTATTGTTTTCCTGGCAAATTCTGAAACTGATAGTTCATCACTTTTCGGGATAAAATAAAATTTATCAAAAAGAAAAGGAGGGTGGATTGTCCACCAGCACCTCTTCCTTTCTTTAATATAGAAATCACAGAATCTTCTACTGCTCACTCAAAGCCAATGCATCAAAATAATCTGAATAGGAATTAAACTGAGCAAAGCCAATTTTTTACGTCCCATAGTCACCTAGTCTCATGTCCAATACTCCAATACATCCATGTCTGTATTTCTTATCATACTGGTAGGACAGGCCATCAAAATTGGTTTTAAAGTCAAATTGGTCAGAGAAATCTCTCAAAAGGACCTATCTTGGCATGATGGACCAACCATACAGTTTGCTATTTCTGCTGTTGTATTCAACAATGATCTTTGTTGCAGTTTCATCTATCATTAAAGCAAAAGGTTCTGTTTCTGCAACATCAATGCAAGTTGTATCAGACCAGTCTATCATATCTACTTGTTCTAAATTGATATGTGTCAGGTCACTGGAAACTGATGACATTCCCTTACAGAATCTCGCTGCTTCGATCATCTCTCCAGGAGTAAGACCAAGATCATTGCTGTTTCTTGATCCCATCCATTGTTGAATAGAAGAGCGGTACAGCCCATTTAGATTGCTGGAAAGGTTGTTAAATTTTGAAATTGAGCAATGATAGAATCTGTCAATCCAAAAGTCACTTTCCACCTCTGTATACAATTTGTTCTTCCTGTCTACATTCATTACCATGGATGTATGATGCCTTTCTGTAGTGGTAGCTAATCTGCTAGACCTTGCTCTTCTTTTTCAATGAGTTTGTGCACATGCTTTGGTTGACTTGTGAAGAAATCTAAACTTGCTTGTGAACTCTGAAAACCTCATTTTACAAAACTGAAGTAAATCTTGTGTTGTAACTCTGCTGTATCCCCTTCAGAGGCTTTTTTAACTGTTGCAATCTCTATAAGTGACTCCTTGGTTTTGCTTTTTGCATCATGTTGACTTTCCTATGCAGCATCAAGATGGAACTACAACTCTTCCATTTGCTTCCTACCTATGTCTATGTCATGAGCAAGAATAGAATTTAGTTTTTTTAATTCTTTGAAATCATTCTCCAGCCCTATTGGTGCTAAATTATCATCATGTGCATAGGAAATATTTTCTTTTCATGCAGCCTATTTCTAGAAGATGGTTCACCAGATGTTTCCAGTAGAACAAGTTTATCTTTGTCACAGCAGTGGGGCACATTAACACCAGTGCTTGTTGTTGCAATCTCCTCATCTGGAAATTCATTCTGTGCAACTGTTTCCACAATTTGTTCTTGATCTAAATATGAATAAGAATGTAGCAAACATGAGATGCTAATGGAGAACAAAATACTAACAAGTTGTTGCAATAAAGAAGCCAATTCTTTTTTAAAGATAATTGTTCCGTTTAACTTGCTTTTGTTTCTCTTATTTACTTCTCTTTTAACTAGGAATTGGTTTACTCTGCTTTATTATATTCATAATGCACTAATGCTTTCAATAATTTCAAACTGACTGCACCAAAAAATTATCCCCTTTTGACAGGCCATGATTAATAGTAAACTGGGCTTGGGCCATTTTGAAGACTTATGACTAAATCACTAAAAAACATCCAGAATAAGTTTCTTAGATTTTTTGTGATTTTTAAGCTTTTCCTTCTGGGCCAATAACTGAGTTTCTTAAAATTCTCGGTTGCAAAAACATCAAGAACAATACAAAGCTGTTGATCGATTTGTCTAAGGACTCAACATTAATGGACAAAAGGGAAACTTTTATGACGATTTGGGGTTTAGAATTCGATTAGTTATATGCTGCTGCACTTGATATTTTGCTGGGGATGGCCCCTTCAAAAACAGCATATTCTGTTCTGAAGAATAACTCTCCCAAAAAATGAGCCGAAAAGAATGGACAGAATGGGAAAAGATGAGAAGTGAGATACTCCCATAAATCACAACATAAAAAACATACCTCTGGTAACAATATCTTCTTGCTGTTGGGTCTTTTTGGCAAAGCAAAGTTGCAATGTTAAGTGTGTGCCTGCTACAACGTTTTTATTTATCTCTTCACGAAGCAAGTGACCTTTGCTTGGTCTCCCACGCTTTCGTTTTTCAAATTTTTCAACTTCGTCACAGTCCTTTGAATTCGCCAGCCTCTTCATACTTTTATACACTCATATCTCATTCATTTCCCATTGCATTGCAGTGATCCCAATTTAGCTAAGCTTCGTTTTCGCTATGCCTCGTCTTTTACCAAATTGACTCCTCGAGAGCTTTGAAGAATTGGATCGAAGTGCCCCCAATAAAAAATGTCTAACCTAGCTGTTAACTTTTTGAATGAAATGGTGGAAATTTCAGTGTTAAAATCAGAGAAGGTGAGCAATTTCTAAGGATGTAACATTCTCGTTAGCTGAATCTTATGTTAGGTATTATGGATCGCAAGGAGAGAAACATTTCATTTATTCATAACAACAAGCTACAGTGTAGCCAGCAACATTATTGGTAGAAGGGTAGAAAACAATGTCACATATATTTTCAAATTTAGAGATGCCAGGCTTGCACAACTGGACACACAAAGTTGCAAAAGAAATCAGATATTAGGAAGCATATGTCTTCAAAGAGACACACTAATGCTATTTCATTTGCCAACACTTTAAAAAAACAGCAAGCTGGAGAAGCAACAAAGTCATGTAAAAGTGATGATGGTGATAAAGTTATCATTGCAGAAAAGAATAAAAAAGACCTTGAAAGTATAGACCCTTGTGGAGCTATTGAATTGCTACCTCAGCTGCCAAAAAAAGACCGAAAAAACCTCCAAGTGTGACAGCTGCAGTGCTTCATTTGGCAGGATGTATCATTTGCAAAGGCACAAGGCATCACATGGCACAAGTTCTAACCAATGTGTACAATGCTCAGCCAAGTTTGCCAGGGAAGATTCATTAGATGAACATTATAAATCTGTCCATCTGAAAAAAGCCCATGAATGCAGTGAATGTTGAGCAACTTTTCGCAGGCAAAGCAGGCTAGACAAACACCAAAAATTCATGCACAGGAAAGATTGATTCTAAGAAAGTCAACTTTTGCAGCAAAATTAAACCATGTTACGATGTTACGTGTTATGAAACAATTTGTCAAGTTTTGTTTGTTCAAACAAGGAAAAAGATTTTACTTTGTGAATTTGTTGGAGATTTTATATGTTATGTTTTTATTCACTAAATTACTTATAGATGAATTGTTATCTTCATCGCATTGTTTTGGTTTTTCATGTTTTGGCAGGATAATCAGTATAAAAAGAATTATTATATAATATTTAATAGATCTGTTTATAAATTATATCAAAGAAACATCTATGATAATTTCACATACATGTTTTTCATGTCTTACAAGTCCTTTTTTGTATGTTACCTGAAGGCTACTTAAATCTGCATTCTGCAAAGCTTCCGTAAATTTTGCTCTTTCCCTTTCTCGAATCCATCCAATTTGGAGAGGCATTTCAGGTTCTCCTTCTTCAGTTTTTCCGACATACTTAAGCACAATCAAGACAAATTTTGTAATGCTGTACTTTGTATCAAGAATTTGCACTGCTCTGCTCTGCCCTCTATACTACAAAACTTGCCTCTTGAAAAAAACATTTTAATGATCCACTGATCTTAAATGATGTACACAATCTTCTTCTTTTAGCAGTATGCTGTGCAGTGTATCCTTTGGCTGCTTCTTTTCTTTTCTTTGCTTCTCTTGGGGCAAAATCTTCTTGTCTCTGCAAAAAAGAGATAAACTAGATTGACAGAGAGAGAGAGAGAAAGCCTTTGGCGTGCCTTACGAAGGATTAGGTTTCTGGTTGAAAAGAAAATAAGCGTAGCATGTTTCCATAAACAAGCAAACTAGTGTATCTTTCAAAGTGAATCTGATTCATGTTAATAAAAGAACAGGCACAACATCACCTTTATGCCCAGTGGAAGTGGAGCAGTTTTGGTCACTGATGTGCAACTTTTGAAAATGTGAGCACAACCTTAAACCAATTTTTCTTTTAAATGTATACCTGACCAGGAACTACTGGAACCAAAGTTTCCAAGATAGCCCAACAATGCCTCAAAAGTCTCAACATGGCCTGATAACGTAATTGGTTGGTGTTACGATGAAAATTGTTGTAGGAAGACTAAAAATTTGAAAGCGTCTGAGTCACAAATTAGTGGCCATAATGCACGAGAAGTTCCAGAGACCTTCAGAAATGAAAGGAAATTACAAAGAAATTGTCAAATAACTCAAAAGCAAAATATACTATCTATCCCCCATTGATTTTGGGGCATAGGCCAAGTAGAAAATATTCTATTAAAATAGTTTCATTGATGTTGTTTGCCTGAGTAAAAATCGAAACAAAATAAGGGAAAATCGGGCACAAAACCTGCATGGCAATGGCAGCATGCCGACAGTGAAGGCCAGGGCCTGACACAAGAAATATATTTCGTTACCTTTGATTTAGTAAAAATAAGGTGAGAAAATATTCCAAAAATGAAGCTTAGAAAGTCTTCTAGTTTGACTATCCCTTTGCAGCGATTTGTTAGTTCGAATGAGTGCATGGTCAGTTGAGTCACCAGTACGGAAGCCAAATTGCATGCAGAAAAGTACTTCAGAGACTTGAAGGACTGTAAAAAAACTGTTTTCTTAACATCCTGAAACCACGTTATATTATTGATAGCCACTTTCGATGTATTTGATTTGGGAATTGCAGAAAGTTTTGCAACGCTTTATTATATATAACCATTTCACCCAATATCTGTCAATCATTCATTTCGATTTTAAGGGTCTTTAATTGAATATCAAAATCCAAATGTATGCTAGTTGTAGGCTATTTTCTTTTGTAAACTTTACTCCAGCTAGGTGTCCCTAAATGTCGATTTCATCAATTAAAACTAATACCATCATTTCCCAGTAAATCCTTGTTTGACAACTGGCCTTAGGGTCAGCGTGCATGACTGAAACAAAAGGGCTTCTAAGAGCTTCTCACAATGCTAACATGAATCAACAATGAATCATATCTTGCAAACTTTTATATTATTTCATAAACATAGCCATTATAACAGGTCACTCATTGTACAGCAACACTACATGAGTGATGGTCCTAAAACGTGAAAATGGCTGACAAGTAAAATAACAGGAATTGAGCCAACCTTACGGCATCAAATATTCACATTTCTGCGAGGTCATCACTTCTACAGTTTCAGTAAGCTGCCAGAGAAAGCTAGAAACATCGAACAAAGGTTGGTAATGACGTATGCATACATTTCAGAATCATCCTGAAAAATATTTTGATGGTTAAAAAGAGTGTTCGCATCCTTAAAATCCCTGATCCCTGTCACTTCTACAGCAGATGAAGCCTGCCTTTTCTATTCTATCTCGAAATTGTTGTTTGGAAAAGAAGTGCCCCTCCCCTCCTTCGATTTGGTGCCATCTTGCATGGCATTGAGCATTTAGTGTGCTACGAATAAAGCCTGGGATAAATTTAAAGAATTGCTGCAATCTGTAATAAACAAGCATGCTCCACTCATTGAAAAAACTGTTTGGGGCCAGGTATGTCCATGGCTCAACCAAGAGATTAAAAAGTCTATGATCGAAAGAGACTATCACCTAAGAAAGGCTCGTAAAACTGGAAGAGAGGCTGACTGGTCCATTAATTGGCAACTAAGAAATGATGTAAATAAGCGTATACAAGATCTATATTTAGAGAAAATATCTCGAACCCAAAGCAGTTTTGGAATCAAATCAAAGAATGTTACCCTGTTGAGCAGCAAAAATAGGTTCCAGCCAGGCTATTTAGCATGAACCCAAAAATATGTCACTTTAAGTTTAAAGAAACATCTGCAAGAGATATATACCAAAATCTGAAGTCATTAAAGAGAAAGAAGAGCTCTGGATATGATGAAAGTCTAACTACCCTTATTATTGATGGTGCGGGCGTACTATGTGCACCTATTTCGCTCTTGATTAGTGCTTCTCTACGAAATTCCATCTTCCCAACAACTGAAAAGTGTGCGAAAATTTCAGTGATCGATAAATCAGGAGGGAGATATACAATGGACAATTACCAACCATTTCAATTCTTCCTGTGTGTTCTAAAGTTGTGGAGCACGTTATTTATAGACAAGCCTATGAGTATCTTTGCAAAAACTATCTCCTGTCAGAAAATCAATTTGGATTTAGGCGAGTTTCATCTACAGAATACGCTGTTACTTACTTTACTGTTCAGATAAGAATGTGCATGGATAAAGGACTTCTGACTGGAGCCCTGTTTATAGACTTGAGGAAAGCGTTTGATAAAGTGGATCATGCCCGACTGCTCTCAAAGCTACCAGCATACGGAAAAATCGGAGGAGAACTGCTTTGGTTTGAAAGCTATCTCTTTAACTGAAAGCACTTTGTCCTATTTGACGGTGTTAAATCTGAAAAGGAATCTGTTACATGTGGGGTGCCGCAGGGGTCAAATTTAGGCCCACTGTTATTTAGCTTATTAATCAATGACATGAACTTGCAGTTGAAAAGGAACAATATAATCCTATATGCAGACGATACTGTTATATTCACATCGGACAAGAATAGTAAAGAAGTTGCCAAGAAGCTGAATGATGATCTTAAATATCTTGGCAGTTTCTTTGTTGAAAATAACCTGATAGTAAACCTAAAAACATCTAAAACAGAACTTGTGCTTTTTGGAAGCCATCAGAAATTAGCAAAGGCCGATAGAATTGAGATTACTATGAATAGTCAAAAGATTGTCGAATCAGTAAATACGAATACCTTGGGATACAACTTGATAAAAACCTAAATCTGTTGAGCCAATTTGGAAAAATGTATAAAAAAGTATCTTCAAGAATGAAGTTGCTTGCAAGAGTGCAAAGGAATACCAGCCCTACAGTTCTACCTATATTGTTATACTGCAGCAACATTAACATTAGGTTTTCAGACTCACACAGATCTAAGCTCGAAAAACTTCAGAATTGAGCAACAACATTCATCACCGGTCAAAATGGCAAAATTAGTCTTACATCCATTAATTTTGTACGAAATAAATGATGTGCTATTGAGGTTTTCCAGTGCTTAAATGGCCTTGCGCAAAAATATGAGAAAAACTTCAAAAACCTTGAACATCAAAAGGATACTCGAGGGAATAAATCAAATCTCGTGGTTCCTCACATAAGAAGAGAAATAACCCGAAAAGCATTTAGCTATCAAGGTGTTCAAATATTTCCAACCGATTGCCACTTGAATTGAAACACGAAACTCATTTGTGAGATTCAAGAAAGGATGTGATGACTTTGGTTTTAAGTTTTAAGGAACCTTTATTGTAAATGCTTTAAGCTGACCAAGCAAACCGGTAAAAATATTGATATATTATTATTATTATTATTATTATTATTATTATTATTATTATTATTATTATTATTATTATTATTACTATTACTATTATGCAGTCAGAAACAGCCAAGAAGATCGTATTAATCACGAACTAACATCACAAGGCTTTATCGTCTCTGTCATACTTATGCTCTCAGATCTGAAAGCATGTAGCTAATGGTCAATTGTACAACAGAACATGCCCAAAAACATTGTTAATTTCACGATCAAATACCTCAACAACTCTTTACCAACACGAAAAAATTTACATAAATGGTCTTTTTTCAATTCTCCATCTTGCTCATTGTGTCGTCAACAAGAAACATTGCAACATATTGTGTCTAGCTGCAAATCTTACCTTGATAATGGCAGATATACATGGCGTCATAATTCTATTCTACTTGCTATAGCCAAGTCTTTATCTTCATTGCAACATTGCACACTATTCGCTGATCTTCTTTCCTTTGCATCCCCATCTTTGATCACAGGTGAATCCCTTCGGCCCGACCTTGTCTTGATTTCTCAAGATAAAACTCTCAACTTGTTAGAACTGACAGTGGGGTTTGAAACAAACATCTTTATTAATAGCAAAAGAAAGTCTACTAAGTATAACGCACATATTAAGGACCTTAAGTCTCAATTTTCTGCTGTCCACTTTATAAATCTTTCTATGGGTGCTCTGGGTATTCTTGGAACTTCTTTTCTTACCTTTCCTACAATGCTCGAGGAAACTGGCATGGACAAGGCAATTCAAAGAAGACTAATGATGAAAATATCCACTATCCTAAAGTACCTATTATATATTTTGCAAGCGGAATAAAGAATGGACCAATCCAGATTTACTAGACTTTTAATTAGCCAATCTATGTAATAAACAGACAAGCCAATTGTACACTGCCTTCTATTAGTGAGGTGTATGATTGTAGTATTAATTTGATATGAAATAACATGAGAGTTTAAAAAAAATTATTTTTATTATTATTATTACATCACCGTGGTTTGCTTAAAGTTCTTAACTCATAGGTGCAGAACCTTTCCAGAATTGTTTTCTTCGTATATCAGAATTTGTGAAAAGCTTCTCTTAACAGCCGCTCAATTTAATGGGAATGTTTTTCAAAGGTTACTTTTAAATTTTGTAGTTTCTTTTCCATCTATTGCTTTTCTAAATGTAATGAGTTGTGGATGCTTTTCCATGCACCAGTCTACCTTATCTCTGAATCCTTTGTGCCAGAAATTGGATTTATATGAAGGTCGGTAATTACCTGGCCTTACTCATTAACTTGAAAGTTGGTTCACATAGAAAACAAAAAAATATAGAAATCAGCAAAATCTATTTCAGAAACATACCACTGTACATTTGCCTGATAAAACAATTTTATTTGATCTTCAAGGTATTCTGTTATGTTTGATGATGAGGAGGAAATCAAAAACTTTCTATTCATTATCACATCGCACAATGTTTTTGCTGAGATTGACTGGTCCTAGACTGAAGTTGCTATCAGAAGTGCATTTTGCAAGGAGATAGCAGAAATGGCAAAAATTAGAACTTTGGCCGATATTTACATTTCATCATTTATGATTATGAAAGTAGAAGATTTGGAATGGGAGCAATACTCTTACCTCGTATGTGCTTTCCTCCATGGCAAATTTACAATGAGAGCAACAAAGCATGCTAGACCGAATCATTAAGTTGGTTGATAAACGGACGATCTTTGGATTAAGTTCATAGCAACCAGTTTATAGGTTCTTTGTGTGCAGATCGTCTATTTTTCTCAACATTTAGCCCAAATGCATACCCTAAATATTGCACTGGAGGATTCATTTAGTTTAACCCCCCGTATATTAATCTGTTTCTATAGAAATGCACTAGTCATAAACATAAATCTTCCATAACAATAAAACATCAAGTGCTATATATTGTAGGTTTGCTACAAATCAGGTTGGCGTCTGGAGCGTTGGATGTAAATATTGCTTTGCATTGTGAGCAAAATGTAAAACTTTACAAGGGTGTGGTGACAACATGCATTTGTCAGTGATTGGACTTGGAGAGAGTGATGCTATTTAAAGCATGTGAATGTGGTCCTTTGAACCATTTTATACCTTTATTTTGGAGAGGAGGTGATTATCTACTAGCATTTTTTAAAGTCAAACTTTACTATGGCCTGGCAAAAAGCATATACATGATTTTTGTTTTTCTTTTTCGCATATTCTCAAAGTAGACATGTAATGACAAATCATCTTGATAAACGTTGAACACATTTTTTTCGTAATCGTTTAACTTTACGTTTTGACCAATTAGTCCAATATGGCAGATACACAACAAAGACTCATATCTAGCATTAATTTTTAGGACATAGGGACCAAAAGAGCGGTGTCCACAAAAGAAGCCAGGGTTTTGACGTTAAAGGATTGGGTATGTGTAAGGAGGAACAGTTTTGTGCAGGTACGTCGCGACTAGGCTGTTTGTTTGACAAAGAAGACTGGGTGCAGTGCAGAGTGTGCAAACTCATTTACCATGGTTGCTGTTGTGGTAGAAAAGCAATAAAGTTCAGTGACGAAAGTGGCTTTTTTCAATGTTGTAGAGAAATCATGATGCTATTAAAGTGAATATTACACCAAAATTTTTATTTCATTACTTTATTGAACAAAGATTGCTTACAACAGTGTTCTACTTCGGTTTTAAATCTGCCCCTTTTATTCTGCGTAAAGTAGTGTTTTCTTAGCCCTACTTTGGCTCAAATTGTTGTAAGAGAAAAATGCGGTCAAAATGCTGATAACATGGCCTGATAATGTAATTGGTGGGTGTTACGATGAAAATTGTTGTAGGAAGACTAAAAATTTGAAAGCGTCTGAGTCACAAATTAGTGCCCATAATGCACGAGAAGTTCCAGAGACCTTCAGAAATGGAAGGAAATTACATAGAAATTGTCAAATAACTCAAAAGCAAAATATACTATCTATCCCCCATTGATTTTGGGGCATAGGCCAAGTAGAAAATATTCTATTAAAATAGTTTCATTGATGTTGTTTGGCTGAGTAAGAATTGAAACAAAATAAGGGAAAATCGGGCACAAAACCTGCTTGGCAATGGCAGCATGCCCACAGTGATGGCCAGGGCCTGACACAAGAAATTTATTTCGTTACCTTTGATTTAGTAAAAATAAGGAGAGAAAATATTCCAAAAATGAAGCTTAAAAAAAAAGTCTTCTAGTTTGACTATCCCTTTGCAGCGATTTGTTAGTTCGAATGAGTGCATGGACAGTTGAGTCACCAGTACTGAAGCCAAATTGCATGCAGAAAAGTACTTCAGAGATTTGAAGGAACTTGTAGAGGAGAAGGATTGGTCGGTAATTTGATTTTAGTGTAGCAAGCCCTTTCTTAAAAATAGGTATCACCTTGGCGATTTTTAATTTGTTTGGGGATAACCCTGATACAAAGGATTCATTAAAGAGGAGAGCAAGATCATTGGAGATGAATGTACCAAGAATTTTCAGAAGCTTGACGGGAATAATATTTGGTCCACTAGATTTTTCCAAGCTTTAATGACTGTATAAGAGAGGACACTTCATTAGATGTGCAAGGGGAGATAAAGAAGGAATCTTAATTGGGATAAGACAAGTAATCCAGAGGTAATTTTGGAGTTCTTGGGATTTTCTTTGCAATACCACTTGCAACATTAATAAAGTAGTTATTAAATTAATTTGTCATTTTGACTGGGTCATAAACCTTGATGCCATCTTCATCTTTTAAACATGAAATTTATTCAGCATTGACACGCTTTATGCTTATTATACTGTATATTCCTTTCATAGCATTTTCATGTTGCTTTTTTGTTTTTCAAAATACTGATGATACTAACTTTTCTTACTTTCTCTTATTTCATTCACATCATGGGTTCGAAATTGCTTGTAAGCCTAAAAGTCATTTGCAAAATTTGTTAATTTGAACTGTCAAAATAGGTTATCTTTAATTTTTATCATTTTCTGAATGTGGAGATTAATCCAAGGTTTACTTCTGAGTTGCAATACCTTTCTTGATAACTTTTTCTTGGGGAGGTGTTTGTCAACAAGATTGTGAAGTTTTAACGGGAAGATGTTAAATTTTTGATTTATATCAATTCCATTATTATTTAGGAAGAACCTTTCAATATCATTATAATCGGAAAGGAATTTATCTTCATTAAAGTTTTTATAATCATAGGCATAGTAGGATGAAGTTTTTTATTCAGGGGCATTATCATACAGGATTGCAAACTGTTGAAGATGGTCAGATATTAAAGATAATATATTACCACTACATATGTTACTTTCAGTTGCATTATTTATATAAAATATATCAATTATGGTAGAGGAAGTGTCATCAATACGTGTTGGGTGGAGGATGGATGGCTTAAAGTGATAAGAAAACATCATGCTAACAAACTCATTTGTAGCTGTGTGAGTTTCATATTTCAACAAACCCATAACTTATTTTCCTTTGCTACATTTCCAATGACCTCATTAAAATGTTCATTAACTTGCTGATATAAGAACTTGGATGTTTGTATACACAGCAGCCTCAAAGGTCAACCCTTTTCACTGTTCAAGATAAGATCTAACATAGATTCCAGCACCACCAGCTGAGCTGAGAAAGGGAGTGTAATGAAACTTATAACCTCGAAGCTCAATATTTGTTTTTATGTGAGAATCAGATGAGACCTTTATTTCAGAAAGTCCTATAACTTGGAACTTGATGCTGAGGCTTGAGAGGAGTGCCTGAAGTTCATCAAAGTGAGGAGCATGACTTCTAATATTCATGTGAAAGGTCCTTTCCAGACAATTCCATAGAGGCAATTTCTTGAACTGTGTTATATTGTGAGATAATAGAGAGCTTACGATTTGACTACAGAGGCAACCACTACGTTGGCTGGGCTTCGTAGCTGCCCAGCCCTGGTAGTGAAGCTTTTGTGGATTACGATCTATGACTACGATAAGAACTTGGTGCCAAAATTACAAAATGGAAAATTTGAATCAAGTCCAGGAAATAATCGATGCTTTTTATTGTGCAGATGTTATAGATGATGTGGACTTTTTGCTGCTACACGAGCTGAATAGGCCAAGGAATCCACACTTTCTGTACCGGCAATATCACTTCAACTTTGAAGATATTATGGAGGATGAGTGTTGGGCAGAATTTCGGTTCCAAAAAATGGATGTCCCTCAACTTGTTGACATCCTGCATCTTCCCAATCGACTCAGGTGCTACAATGGTGTCATTGCCGATCTATTGGAAGGCTTATGCATCTGTATTTGAAGACTTGCCTATCCATGTAGGTATGGGGACTTGATACCAAGGTTTGGCGGACCAGTTCCGCAGCTTTCGATGCTTTCAAACCTTGTGATCAAACACATTTACAACAGATGTGGTCACCTTCTTCGAAGCCTAGATCAACCATGGCTTTCAAGGGCAAATCTAAAGTCTTTGCAAATGCCATTCACAGAAAAGGTGCAGCATTAGACAAGTGTTGGGGATTTGTTGCTGGGACTGTGCGACCCATATCTTGTCCAAAGAGGGACCAAAGGTTGTTTACAATGGGTACAAGAGCGTTCACGCTTTAAAATTCCAATCTGTCCTGGCCCCAAATGGTCTCATTGCCAATTTATTTGGTCCTGTTGAAGGCAGACGTCACAATAGTGGCATGCTTGCTATGACAGGTCTCTTACAGCAATTGGAACAGTTTGCTTACTCATCTGATGACCAAGCACTTTGCATATATGGTGACCTTGTATATCCACACAGATTGCACTTGCAATGCCCCATTTTCCATAGGAGGTTTAACACCAGAACAACAGGCATCTAACCAATGGATTTTTGGAGACATAATAAATTACTACAAGTTTATGGACTTCAAAAAGAATTTGAAGATTGGACTGAGTTCAGTTGGAAAAGCCTACTAAGTTTGTGCAATTCTCAAAAATGCAAGGACCTTTTGTATGGTTGCAACACTGCAGACTACTTTGCACTGGAACCACCTCCCCTCATCAACTATTTTGTTTGAAAACAGCTCTTTTAAGAGCTACCAACAATAAAACAGCTTTTTTAGAAGCTACCACATATGCCATGTTTGTGTCAACCTAGCGAATCACTGCACATGATGAAAATTTGTTGTTGAAACTCACTAACGAGCTTCTCATTTTTATAATATTCATCGTTATAATACAGTTACAGGAACACATGATGCACTGCAGAACAGGGGTAATAAAATGAGAAAAATGCTGAAGGTATGGGTAAAATAAATAGGATGTTTTCAGTGGGCAAGGGAAGATCACCTTACTTGTTCATTCTAGACTTGATCAGATTGCACTCATCTATGTTACTTTTTTCAATACTGCTATTCCAATAAAGGGATATTTTCAAAAATTTTGTCAAACATTTAGAACTTGTAAACCACACCACCCTAAGGAATCAGTTTATCTATTTTACAAGGAGGTTGAAAATGACTATGACTACACTAGATCCTTCCATTTATCTTTTACTTGTAATCAGAAAAATTTAGCTATGTTCTATTAGGGGAAGGTAGGGGGCCAGTTGCCAAATGACTTTTACATGATCACCATTGTTGCATTAAATCAAAAGTTGTTTTACGCTAACACTGAATCAAGTGTTAGTCAGATATTTAGATTTGAGATTTAGTTTCTGATACAGTCAACTTACATAAAGACTTACAACCAAATATCTCAAAATTTGAGAGTTTAAAGGATTAGGAAAAGTACCCCCTGTGCCCCCCCCTCCTAGTTCCTATGTCCATGTGTAGAAGTCGTTCATGAGTAAGATCCAATTCCCCATTCCCCACCATTCCCCCTTCTAGAGATCCCCCTTCTAAACACAGCCAAGACGCAAGGGTTATAAAACATTGAATCAAAACATAAACATACAGGTCAACAAAACTTAAATTTATCTACTTTATTTAACAGAATTCAAAATGGAGTCACTATAATTAAAGTCATTTGGCAGTTCTACAGCTTGTATGTATTAACATTTACCTCAACACAGTTGCTAAATTTGATCAAAATTTAGATTATTTGGGTACTGCTACTTGTGATTTTGGTAGAACTTAGTACCAAAGCTACCAGTACCAAAGCCCCACATTGTCACCCCCTTGTAAAAGCCTGGATTATAATGAAGTTGAAAGTGGTTGTATGCAAGTTGCCCCTGTAACAGAAAGATATGGTAAAGAGAAACAAAAAGAATCAGATATGTTGCAAATGAAGGAGGGCCCCATGGCTGGCCAAAAAGCACAGAATAATGTAAAACCCAGAGGTGGCTGCTTGAGATACATGCTTAGTGACCTTCCCCAAATACAAAATTTTTTTTTAGGTGTCGCATGACGGGCAAGATTCCTGGGACAAATATCTATGACTTTGGCAGACCTGAAAGCATCTCCAAGCCAACATATACTTCTTTTATTGGCCCATCTTCTGCTCCTCAAAGCACTATCAGTGCTGCTCCTGGAGGGAATGCAACCCAAACCATAGAACAACCATCGTCAGCAACACCCTACACCTGTTCGGCAATAGCAGCATTGGCAATGGTAAAAGTTGTGATGATGACATAGGTGATGCTGCAGGAAATCCGTATGATGCTGGTTGTTATGATGATTGGTTTAAATGGTTAGAATACAACTACCAGCCAGTGCCATAAAATAATTGATCCAATGTGAAATTTTCTCATGATGTTGACTTGAAGAACGCTACATAAAGGTATCATATATCAAAATTTTTAAAAATGTGTCACAACTTTTTGGCATCAGATTCCTTGCTCCTTCCAAAGCCCATGTTGTACCAACATTGAAATTCATGATTTCCATTACCTATTTTCACTCTAAGCACTAAGTTGTAACTATGCACATAAGAGTTTGTTTTTTAGTGTGATTACCCCCTAAAAAAGCAACTGAAACTAGTGCAAAGCTATATGGAATTCAGCGTCAACAGCTTGATGCAATGGTCTCTCTAGACAGCAAATATACTGAATTTGCAGTTCCAAAACTTCACTCTGATTAGAAAACTATAGTTAAAAGTGGCACAATTTTGTTATTTCCTTTTTAAAACTTTTGCTTTCTTTTGCTCCATAAAAACCTGCTGCTAGATCTTTTTTCATCTCTTTCACTTCTTCCATTTTATCAGTAACAATGTTTGACGGTGAATAAAATGTATATAACAACTTGGTTGAAAAAGTTAACCTTGCATTTTTATAGTCTTATATAATCTTATTACTGATTTAATTTTTGAAAGCATTGAAATCACTCTTTGAGTATCTAGTTTTTGATACCCCTCATGGTCAATTCATCATAATCTTTGAAATAGGGTTGAAGTTGGGTAGGTTTTAACACTACTACGCATTGGTAGTTTGCCACATATACATATTAGAGTATCTTCTTGCAGTATCATAATGATACTATCATTTCGTCACTCTTCATAGTATAATCATCATTAGTGATTGAATGATATCTTTAAAGATTACGCCATTTTTCATCTTCAGCCAAACAAGTACTTATTATTTATGAGGAAAGTTGTAAGCTTATCAAATGCAAATGGTTCCCCAACTTTAAGTTTATTTGTTGTTGCAGCTGTGATGAAACACAAAATACATTTGTCAAGAATTTAAATTTCATATGTTCCTACGAAGATAAATATTTATTGTGTTTATGAGATAATGTGGTCCAGGTATTGGTTGTAGAATTCTTCAATTTAAGTCTCAAGAAAGGCATAGCCCATTATGAAGATACATGATACTCACAGTACAAATGGTTCCCCAACTTTAAGTTTATTTGTTGTTGCAGCTGTGATGAAACACAAAATACATTTGTCAAGAATTTAAATTTCATATGTTCCTACGAAGATAAATATTTATTGTGTTTATGAGATAATGTGGTCCAGGTATTGGTTGTAGAATTCTTCAATTTAAGTCTCAAGAAAGGCATAGCCCATTATGAAGATACATGATACTCACAGTACAACATACCTATTTGACCTAACTATCAGATCAGTAGTATTGGCATCAGGGCACTCCTTCGATATGGTTCACTTAAGCTGCATGGTAATGCACACTAAAGTATTGATAACATAGGTATAATGGACTAATATTGACAATGGTCTTGTGTAGTTGTTTGTATCTATATCAACACCAAAATTGTGGTTAATTTCCAGACCAAATTTGAAGTAATTTTTCTTCCTTCCCCCTCTCTTTCTCAGTTTCCTTATACACCTTCCTACCTCCATTTTATTTACTCTTTACCCTCTTTCCATCTTTTAGAGTAAATGCAATGCAGCCACACTACGTAAAAGATATGGCATTATATTAACAAATTGACGATCCATTATCAGCCTGCAAAAAGGTGCAGGAATTTGAATAAAAAAAGCAATCAGGGTTTTTTAAGTTTCCTATTTACTGAAAGGGTGAAAGCGATAAAAAAATTTATGTCCTGTAGATGAATCAAGAGTTTTTTTCAAATATTTCTTCAAGTAAGTAAACAGCCTTTAAATAGAGAAAGAAGTTCAAAACATTGAAAACCTCACCTTGTCTGTTATGTAAATTAGCCCATGTCCCTTACATCAAGCAAAACATTGGTGAGACATTGTTTGAAAACGACTGTGGCAATGGAGTCCTTCCCTCTGATGATAGTAATGTCGCTCTTGTTATTATTCTTGGAATGAACGGTGTATTATCTTCTGTTGCATTTTCTATTGGCTTTATGTTTGCCAACATCTTTCCAGCTCATTCTTTCTTAGAAATATTTATAAAGTTTCGATAGCTATAAATGTGCAAATGTTTTCTTGCCAGCAGCTGCTCATTAGCCTCCACCGGGTCACTCAGAAATTCAAACGACTCTTTTGCAACTTCTTCCTCAAACATTAATTCTTTTATGCTTAATTTCAAATCTTGAATTTCGTTTACCTTTATCTTGTAAATTTCCAGTTGTCTACTGACCGCCTCATAATCCTTTTCCCACAATATTTTGTTTGTTTCCTCACTAAATAAAGCTTAGAAGACGGGTTTTCGCCAGACTCTTCTTCTTCAAGCTTTCGATTTCTGCTTGATTGTTTGCCATGTTCTCTCAGAATTCTTTAACTCCCATCTGGGGTGCCACTGTTTTGCGAACTTAAGAAGTTTCAGTGTGATACAATCACAAAAAGAGCTCACTTTACGTCTTTTATTTATTCAAAATACAAGTTAACTAAATTGGCTTAAGACTATTCTCGCACACTCATACCTCTTTTTCAAAACTTAAAAGTCATTGTTATTGAGCTCCTCACAACCACACGCTTGCTCCAACCTGCAGTAAATTTAAGCTGTTATATTTAATGGTTCCAACAACTTCTCAGCAAATGGCCTATATGGAATGGGATTTGGAGCGATATGTACATCGAGACCACATTCATGCGCTACTGTCATGGTCCTGGCAGGATAATTGAAATCACCTTGAAGCCTGAAATATGATCTTGTCTCGAGCAAAATATTGCAAATTTTGCTGAAGGTGAGCAATATTACACCAAAGAGAATAAAAAAGAGGAAACAAATCAAGCATATCATCTTATAGTTCAGATAAAGAAAGTATTCGAGAAAAGCTCCAGCTATGCATCGATCAACTTGATCATTCATCACATCCACCTAATATCGTAAATATTGTGGGTTTTAGAACTGTGACCAATAATTTCGATGTTCATGAAGCAGTAATCATGAGCACAAAGCAAATGAAGGAGTGCGAGTGCGGTTGGCCATCACAATTCTATGCCACAATTTCACAGCATGTCAATACTGCAGAAGAGAGTAAGAAGCATATTGTAATTGGTACCAAGAAGCTTTACGATACTACAATGATATTTAGCAAAGTTATTGGAATTCAAGCAAGTTCAAGGGACATTGACACCAAGACTGTATTCAGCCATGCATTAGCTCCGGTGCGAAAATCAATGTTTGAGGATTCTGGAGCCAATGTTGTTATGCAAAGGAAAGTCTGACCTAAAGAATCGCCTCGCAAAAGAAGCATCTTCAAAATGTATTACATCAACATTGACATTAATTGTTCTTGATGGCTCTGCTATTTTATGGGTGGTCCATTGGCCAGTTACAGGTGTCATTGCAGATTTTGCAAGCAATTTCAAGAAATATATAGAAAAAAGCACGTGTAAATGATGTTTACCTTAGCTAGATTGTAAATAGATCTGGAAGAGAATCTGAAGTAAGTAGGGTTTACCAGCTGACAGAGAATACACCACTCTCATTGTAAAAGGCTGTGCTAACAGTAGCGGCCAATAAGGTGCAGCTAATGTCAATCATTTGCAACAATATAATCAATGACCATGTCTTCCACAGAATACACACAACAAGAAACAAGTTATTCATCACAGGAAGTAGCAACGTTCAAGCTGAAATGCATAGAGCAGTGGTAATTGCAAGACATAATGTAGCAACATCATAGAAGCTGACAGTTTTGGTGCTTGCAGACGACACCGATATCACATGCCTGATGATTATATGCTCTCCAATGCAGGAAAGATCAGTTATTGATATAAAAGCCACGGTGGAGGTCCATGGATCAATAATCCATTTGTCATTGCTCCTCACAAAAGAGTATATATATATGTTCACAACAGTCTGGTAAATGTCACCTGGTCCGTAAAATACATTTTTAGAACTTATTAAATGACATTATTTTTGCTCTTTAATGGATTGATTGTCACAAAATTAAGTTTTGAATCACTTTTATACCAACGTTTTTACGAATTGGACCACAAGTATTGCATGCTTTATTTCCGCCATGTTGGAAGGTGGTGTTTGGTTACTCTTTTTTCTAAATTGTAGAGTGGGGTCATATTGCATTTTTTGAGACATTTTACCCCCCATAGCATTTTGTAGTGACCCACAATTTCACAAAAAAGTGAAAGCACAATATAGACCCAATTTCAAATGTCATCTTTGCCGCCAGTATCTCTGCTGAAAAGAAACAAGAAGTTCAACTTTCAACAATTCAAAAACACCATAAAATTGCACTACAGGATGTTCTGTAGTAAATTCATGCATGCTAATCTCTGGCTCTCTACATAAACAATCACCCCCTCTCCCAATTTAAGGAATTATCTTTCATTTTCCCCATAGATCATTTTATTATGACCTCCCAACCGAATGAAAATCCAAAAAAAAATTTTCACTTACCCTGCTAATTCGAAGTCCCCCTACAATTAAGCACAAAAGAGTAGTGCATAAGCGCAGCTGATCTCATTACTATTGGACATTGCAGCTGCCTTCCCTAACATATACTGACATGGTCAATAATCTAGTTCTTGAGAAAAGTCCCTGTTATGCCACAAAGGAATTCAAGAACTATAAAAGTTTGAATGCCTATGATCATTCCATGGCAGGATGGGTACATAGAGTAGAGTTCTCCAAACACAAGTTCAGCTGAAGCTTCCACAAACTCCAAAGCTTGGAAGATTTATAAAGCAAGAAAAGTGGAATTTGCAAAATTTATTTAAGTAGTTGATCCAAAATAGCCTGTATTTTTATAATTTTATCTTGGGGTTTCCCAAACTTTTGTTCCAAAGCTGCTGGAAGAAGAATATCCCCTAATTCTATCAGAACTTATGATGAGAGTATTGACACAAGTGATCAGTTCCTCCTTTTAAATGTGCGAACAAATTGAAGAAAAGTTGACTGTAAGCATTAATCAGCAACAAAATGTAGAGAGAAAACTTCAATGATCAGTATTCTTCAACAACATGGTTTGCCTTTAGAGCAGGCAGAATCACTTCATCAAAGTTTAAAGCTGCGGTGTCAACAAGCATCAAATAACTTTCAATTAGCCTCATCAAACAAATATGCTATCCTGGCAAAAAGAAATTTTCCTCTCAAGCTACAAGATATGGTACTGACCATGAGAATATTATATAGAATAGTAGTGTATTTGATTCAGATCTGTCGATTTGCATGGAACCAAAGTCAAGTGAATCACAAATTTTGAATAATTGAAACTTTTTAGTTTCACAGGTTCACTTTACCCTAATCAAAGAGTTCCATCAAGCATCTTAGTACTAGTTTCTTACAAACCAGTTTGTGTTAAAAAAACGTGTACCCTATTTCAAAAGAAATTGGACTGTGCTTGAAAAAAAGGTTTATTCTTTTTGAAAACAATATATGTTCAGCAACCTTCAAATGGAAACTGAACAATCTGAAATATATTAGTCAAATACAAGACTATAAGTGATGGGACAAAGCCCAGGTACAGCAAAAAATTTTTATAACATTAAAACTATTCTGTATTGGGTGAATTGACACTTTGTTGATATAGACAACCCAGCGTCTCTATCAACAAAAACAGGCCAATAAAAAATATGTTGTTAGTTTTAATAAATTTAGTAAAATATGTGTTTTGTATTTGAGAAACAGAAATCAAATCATTTTTATGGTCAAAACATTTTATTTTAGCTTCTGCATGGGATTTTTAAGTAGCAAAATGACATCGACTCCACTGTTTCCAGTAAAGAAAAGGGTATACCAAAAGGTTTACTGCAAAGAATTTTTGCTTGGTGGAAGATTATATTTCACAATTTCAAACGGAATGCCATCTGATGTTAGGAGGCGTCTATCCAGCCAGCAATAATCACAGTTATTTATTATCATCCTGAAGAATAGTTGTTTGCTGTAAAAACAAAAATGGAGAACCAAAGAAAAACAATCAGAAATCTAAACAAAAGTGATGAGCCAAAAAGCAAACGATCCAGACAAACCATGAAAGAAAAAACTCCAGAGGAAAGATGTTTGCAAACAGAAGGAAAACAAATCACACACCTGAATGTGCCTGCTGAGATGCAGGGGGCAAATCCAGCCATTTGATTGACTGATGCATTGAGGGGACTTGGGGGCAGAGGCCCTTGAAAAATTTTGTGACCATGCCCTTCAAACCCTTGTTAAACATGGGCAATGCCTTTTTAGATAAATTGGATTTAAGGTGTACGTTCTGACGCTTTGCATGAAATGGACCATTTTCAGTTGTATTAACTACAAAAAAGGATGAGTGTTTCAATTAAAAGAAATGGCCAATATGGGTTTAGTCAACAATCCCTATGCAAAGATAACGAGTGCGTATAAACTTATCAAGGGAAGCAAGGAGGGACGTAAGGCAACACTGAGGAATTTTAAGTAAAAATATACCTCTCTCAACCTTCATTAATGATATCTGCAAGTCTCATTCTTGTTTTGTTTTCTTGGGCAAAAATATCCACAACCTTGTCAGTATCTACTTTTACATCATATGCATCCAGGCAAGTCCGTTAAGTCTTTTTTCTCACATCGTGCTTATCAACCACGTCTTTAGCCTACGTAGGGCAGAAAAAACGATCTTTCACATTCACACGATGTCACTAGGATTACACCAAGGATTTTTCGCGTCGTTTATATGTTTGGGAAAGCAACTTGATCAATGACTCAGAGATACCTCAGGGGTCAGGCGATGTATAGTTGTCGTTCCAAAACTTTTCACACCTATCAATCTCTGTACTCACTTGTCTTGGATATGGAAGATCACTTTCATAGATTGTTACAAACGGCATGAACTTCACTTTCTAGAAAACGCCAGAACATGACAAGAAAACGATTTGAACGATGTAGAAGCCATTCAGAACAGTTAAATTTTCCATTGAAAAACGATGGTTAACCTCTGTTATTAGATGGTCTAAAAATGGTTTTTTTCAGTGCACGCTTGTAGTACTCTAATGGAGAGTCAGCTTCGTCAATTTCACAGTTTGTCTGTTTCTTGCATAGTCTAGGAACTTGCTCACCAGTATCCACTTCTTTTGCAATGGCTAGAGATTTTTTTATAATTTATGGCGAGTTTTGTGCACTTCTTCATGAAGACTGGCTAACATTTTCTTAAGGAGGTCTTTCTGTTCAAACGATTTCATGAAATCGATTCTTTTTTCTTGAGGATGTTTTGTTAGTGACATTTTGTAGTCCAGGAGGCCAGTGACGACATTGACAACAACAATAAATTGAAGGAAGTTGAAACATTGTGAAGTGCATCTGCCTCTCCAGGGCTGCTGCACCATCATAACCCTGACCACAGCAGTTCTCTAAGGGTGAGCCGATAACCTTAAGAGAACTTATAATCTTTTCAGCCAGCTTTTCCCCAGAGAACCCATCATGGCAATGTTAAAATCTCAAGAATCTTTCGCTTATTCGGTTTTCCCTGTCGATATACCTCATAATCAGAGCAAGTTGTTCTTTTCTGCTGCACTCAGAAGCTTCATCTGCAAGAATTGAATAAAAAGTATTTCTATTGATTTTTTCTCTTATCCATTGAGTGATCTGGTCACCACATAGTTGTATCAGTTTGTTTTGAGTTGACTTTGACCTGTATGTCGCATTTTTTACTAAATTATTGAAGTGATTTTTTAGAATAGTATCACCACTGCTTATACAAAAATTCAAAAAAGCTTGAAAGTCTGCAGTTAGGACTATCAAAATATTTTGAGTCGTCACAGTGGCCATGGAGGGCACAATTTTGTCTTCAGTTTCACCAATGGAATTACGAATTTTTCTGCTCTTCTGTATTCTTTTATGGATAGTCGCGATGAAAGACACGCCGCTCGTGATTTTATTGCAAGGCAATGGGAAGAAATCGGTGATGATAGCATTTTGAATATTTAAAATCCAAAACAAATTTTCTTGCCCTCTGTCTCTGCCTAGATGTTTCTTGATATTTTTTCAGACTTTTCAGACAGCAATGAATGGGTGAGGCTAAAGTGAGAAACATACATTTTTGTCTGAAAAACAGGTTTTCAAACTTACTTTGTGAATTGTCAAAACGTTTTTTTAGTAAGGAACCTAGCTAAAGGCCTAGTAGTAAAAGTTTCGTAATTTTTGGTCAAATTTTAATTCTGATTTGAAAAAAATAAAAGCAGTCAGAAGGAAAACAGCTTGTGAGAAAATAATATCCAAATCTGTAAGTTTTTTAAATTCTAGGGTGTCTAGTATTCCAGGGTTTCTTATAAACCGGTTTCTTATAAAAAACAGTTTATTGGTCTTATGTCCAGGCTATTTTAAATTACTTATATTCTGCCAAGGAATTGCTCCCTCATCACATCATATTTTAAAAGTTGTTCATGAATGACTCAAATTCATCTTCATTTCGAAAAATAACGAATATTTAAAATAGGACTTTCTGATAATAGAATTCTTTTTCGTTACAAATAGGCCATTGTGGTATTTAATTTTCTCCAATAGAACTGTCAGATTTGCAGGATTTCGCTTACTGCTTGATGTTCCCTTTGCTTCAGTTCGCTTTGCATCACATTGCATTGCATCACTAATTCACACTTGAACGCAGCCTAAAGCTATCAAGCCAATGTTTGGATAGGTGTCGGCCTCAGTGAATTGAGATTGTCCTAGGCTATATTTTGTAGTTTGATAATGTAGATGTGATGCTCACTAAATAAATTCCTGTCGTGGATCCCTTTAGTCATGAAACCATGTTTAGGAGGGCGAATAGTGGGCAGGGCTGCAATTGATTTTTTTGGATTGTTTTTTGTAATGACTTGATCTTTACAATATCATTTTCCTCGAGGATCTTCTGCAGGGTCAACGCCGATTCTGCCATATTAAAAGATATTATTTTGGCGCGTTTTTTGGTGATGAACAACAATGCTCAACAGACAATTTATTGCTTGATAGTAACCTTTGGACCAGTTTACCGGTGCAAACGGTTGAAATTTATTCTGTAAGGGGTCTGGGGATTGATGCAGTGTCTTTTGTTGAAAAGAAAAGAGCTGTGAAGGCTGCTATGATTGACATCAATGCACTTATCAAAAATGGTTACGCAAGAGTACTAGGTCTGTTTTGCAATATTTCAGCTTTCGTCGCTAAGTTAAGAGACTCAGGAGCAGAAACAACGTTCTCCGAGCGAACAGGTTTCACAAGGAAGGAACATGACTGAAGCAACACAGGGTTCTGAGATAATTTCATTGAGCCACATAAAAAAGATGCAGTAAATGAAACTGCTATTTAATATATGGCAATACAAATCCAGATAGATCTAAGATTATTTGAATTTGCCACAAACTCTAACTTTCAGACTTCTTAATTTTCAGTATAGCAGGAATGACCAATGAATTTGCACTTGTTGCATTGATCTGGAGCATCCCCCCCTGCTGAGATGCAGGACGTCAATCAAAGGTCTGAATGCGTTATTGATTAAAATGGTGATGCTACTGAGAGTTATGAAACATTCAGCCACAAAAGTGATTCTGCAGCCAAGATTCAAGGACAATCATCAATAGCTGGCATTTTGGGCACTTTGAAGAGAGAGAAACATCTCAAAAATGAAATTGCTGATGAGAATGCTAATAAGGCTCCTGCAAAACATTTTAAAGCTTAAGATACAGCTCTTGAAATAGTTTCCTTAATGATGGATGTGAATTTTAGTGACACGAATTACGAGTTGGATACATCAAATAGATTTTTAAATACATAGACATAAATGAATTGAAAAAAATCAGTAATATTACCGAGTAAGTTAATAGAATAACCTGCATTGAATTCTTTCATTAAAGAAAGCGTTATTCAATGCAGTATCTGTTTTAGGCCAATTTCAAACAATGAAAAGAAGATTACATCTTTGATGAAGCGACAAACAGCCTGCCTAACGTCAGTGGTGTAAATACCGATGAGCTTGCTAAGAACTTATTGAATCTTATTAAGGTGAAGCAAACCTTTTTCTTGGGAAGATCTTACAGAAAATAGCAGAAAATGATCTTACAGAATATAGCACTCTTGCAGAAAGATTTTATTCTGTAATGTCTATACAAAAACAATGATGCCATCAGTCAAACAAGATGATTGAGTTGGGAACAAATATTGAATGGCTTCTACCTTAAGTGGGCAACTGCATTGACAACATTGTAGCAGAGATAGCCAGAAAGTATTTGGCCAACAATTCATCACCACAATTGAGAGATCCAAAATGATATCTATTTCAAGCGCAAAAAGCAATCAAAAGTTGTCCACAGAATGGCAATTGAACCCATCAAATATTAATATTTACTATAAGAAGAAAAAAACTTCATTGAATTTTTTTTTATCAAGGGTCTGATTATTTTGCAATACGAGAAATTTTTTTAAAGGTGACTTTTGATCAAGGTCAAAGTTTTGGGTTGTGTTTAGTGTTGTCGAGACTGTTTGGCCACCCACTATACCAAGTCAAGCACATGCAAGCACAGCTCTACCAGTTTCCTTGAAACTTGCCAAATCTTCAATGCTAAGGTCCATCTTTATGTTCTGATAGTATCCTTGTGTTTCTCTTCTTTTAATCCACTGCCTTGTCTTTCTTTCTTGGGTTTAATATTGAAATCATCTATGTGTTGAAGGGCAAATAGAGCTCAAGAGCCTTCAGTTCCTTGATGCCATAGCAAAATTTAATCATCAGAAAATAAAGGAAATTAAATTTGACATAACATTTGGCATGTAATATCGAATAGGACAGCCCCAGTCTCAAAACGAGGAAAACTGAAAACTATGGTTCAATGAAAAGTTGAGCGATAAGTCAAGAGTGTTTGGCCGCCTCTGCTTGACAACACTCAACAGCCTTCCACATCTGTCGATCGTTGTATAGTGAAAAGTTTGAGAGCATTTGGCTGTATTTAGGTTCTTCTTTCGAAATTCATCATTGTTGAGAAAGTGGTTAATTGCCATAAATGTCGTGGCAAGTGGACACCATTGTATGGTTCTGAATTGCTATATTAAAAGTCCTTGGGCAAAAAGTATTTAAAAAAGGATGCTGTACCATCAGTCTTCACCTTTCCTGAACATTTGATTAAAAATGCTTCTAAGGAGAGAAATCCCAAGAAGCGCAAAATGGAAGACCCTCTAAATCATAAGCTCTGCCCCCTTAGCACCCCTGACGTAGTGACCATAGCTATGCTCCCAAAACATCAACTCGGAAAATTGTAGCTAATTATAAGAATAAAATGAAAACAAAAAATCACATTATTCAAAATTTACGCAGCAAAAATTTGAGGAAACAATCATAATCAAGGGTCTCACGCTGAAGCTGAGACAAGCCAAAATATTTTCTGAGGAAAGCATGGAAGCCTTGGTCTCAAATTGTGGTCACATGACAAGCCAACTTTTTCAAAATCAGATGAAAAATAATGAAAGTAACTCTGGCTCATGCTTTTCTAAAGAAATTAAAAGATTCAATTAAAATGCTTTGTGAAATACACCAATTAGACTCAAGCGCCCTCTGAAGCCTTGGCCAGAGATAAGTAGGGTAAAAAGATTCACGATCTGCTTCAAGACTACAGGGTGCTAATGATTTTGCTAAAATTTCCTCGATTTTTTCAATATATTATAACATGGGAAAGCGTAATTGCGCAGTTATTGGTTGCACCAATAGTAGTTATCAATACAAAGGCAAATGGAAAAAAAGTGTATGTAACATTCATGCAGGTAAAAATCACGAGGCTAGTGGCTGCGAGTTGCCTTTCCTCTTGTATTGCTTTCCCGGGCCTAAACTGTTTCCGGGGCAAAGAGAATAATGCACAAGGTGCATCAAACGAGCTAACAAAGACAAAAAACCATGGAATCCATGTAGTAGCGATAGTGTATGCTCTGAACATTTTGTTGATAGTATTCCTACGGAAAATAACCCTGATCCATCCTTGAAAATTGAATATGAATTGCCACAAAAACCGACAGCAAGAAGGACCTTGTTGAAACAGCCGCTTCTCAAAACGCCGGTAGGGTCATCGTCAGTTAAAGAGCAGGAGTTAGAGACTATGGCTGGTTGTTCCAGCTCTATTTTTCATCAGCATGTACATGGTTTTGCCATAGAGGAGCATGATTCCGCATGTCAATCTTGCAAGGATAAAGCTGCTACTATAACAATGTTGTCCAAAGAAGTAGACACACCGAGAAAAGAAAATGAAGGTCTACACAGAAAAATTTTGTCAAAAAAAAATAAAATAGCTACATTCTTTCACTACAGAATAAAAACAGATGAGAAAATGAATTTATATACTGGAATATTTAGTATACCATTATTTAATGTAATTTTTTCACTTTTGAGTCTATATTTGCCCAAACTCAAATATTTGCGAGGTAGAAGTACAAATTCCATCATCAAACAAAGCTCTGATTTGTCGTCACAAAATCCCTTTCCCACAAGGACGAGTTTCTCATGGTTTTAATGAGACTCAGACTTGGCCTCCTGAATGAAGATGCGGCAGATCGTTTTGGAATATCCACTGCAACTGCTTCAAATATCTTCACAACTTGGATAAAGCTTCTCAGAAAAGTGCTAGGACATTGTATGTTAGCATGGCCAAGAACCTATGCATTTTAGGCTATGCAACCTATGAACATCAAATTTGATTTCTTCAACAAAGAACCCATGGAATGTCCAGACAAAAAAAGAAACATTTTTTCAAACCAGTAACCCCCATTTGAACTTGGCATTGTGTGTAATATTTATGTTTGCGATTTAGACTGAGTTTTATGTTGTCATCCTTGACCAAGTATTGTAATTTAATATTTGGATCTTATGGTGTGGTATAGTTAATCGAAATAGGGCATTTGACTTCCAAACAACTTCTTTCACAACATGAACAAGACACTAAACGATCAGGGCTCCCTCCAATGAAGGGAAAATCTTTGTGTAGAAATGAACCACATTCCTTTAATTTCAAATCTTTGTGTTGCTTTGTGAATACTTCTTCAAAATCATTTACAGCATGCACCTCCATTGATCTTCCATATTTCAAAGCTACTATATTGGGATTAACATGAATGAAGCCTGATGTTTTTTCAAACAATGACCAAATATTCACATGATCAACACCTTTCTCAACTTTGTTAATACATCATGACTTTTTGAGGCAGTGATCAGATATTTTCTGTATTAATGCCACTTACAATTTTCACTCTGACCTATTGTTAATTGATCAATTTTCATGATGTTATCTGGTGTCATCAGCACTTGTAGATTATCAAAAAAGGTTTGAATTTATGAAGAAATAAAGAATATGTCATCAATGCTAGGTACATCATCAGGTTTTTCATCTGAATTCATGATCATTTCTTCTAAATAGAATACTTTGGATTTTGGCACAGCTAAATGTAAAATCAAATCAGTTTTGATATCTTCCACTGATGCAGCAACATCAGTCAAGTTCAAAAGTTTGATATCAAAATCAACCAAAGAGTCATAGCACTTTTTAGGTGACAATACTAGAGGCCGCTTTCTCTTACCACATGTGCCAAAATCTTCTCTTTAATTTATATCTTTCATCTTCATTGGTTGAACTTTCTTTTGATTTGGCAACCAGTCGCATGATTTAGCTGTGCATGACAGGTTATTCAACACAGCTCGTATTGCAGCTTCAACTCTTAACAGGGCAGCAGCAACATGATTTCAAGTCTGGGACATACCAGCCATGCAAGAGCAGTGGGCACAATGAATCTTGGCACCTCTCTTTTTAATAAATATCCACAGTTTATGTGGTGGGTCATTTAATCTTTCTGATGGCTGGCAATCAGTTTTCAAAAAACAATAAGGAGAAGATTCATCTATACTATGATAAGATATTAAGCCAAGCCACCTGTTGATAAAATATGAATATGCCTTTGAGGTCTTATATGCTAGGACATTGTATGTTAGCATGGCTTTCTAGAGAGTCAATAAAAAGTTTCTGCCTTCTGTTTTTAAAAGAACTGGTCACAGCAATACACGATGTATCATTTATTGCTCTGAAGTCTTCATAGAACCTCCAAACCCTCTCCATTCCCAGGCAGCCGCTTGGTCTGACTACAAAGCAGGGCTGCCATGCTGGGTTTGCTGGTTTCCCCTACAGCGCATGTTGAAATCCCCTACTTTCCCCTACAGTCATGAAGAATTTTCCCCTACGTTTCTTCTATATTTACTTAGATTTCCCCACAAAATCCAGATTACCCCCAACATCATGTTTTGTGAAATCAGCATAAATAGCCTTGATTATACTGTTTAATGCTTATTAACACCCACAATAGTTATTTTGAATAGATTTCCGTTGTTTGCACTGATAAAGACAGTGTATTCCCATATGTCCTGTCTTTGGGGAAGAGATAAGTAGAAATATTTTTTGGGTTCTAATTCCTTGATGATTTGTGAGAATTTGTTTCTTCCCTTATTTCCTGATGTCTAATAAGTAATCTAGAATATTTTCAATTCGTGTGTATGTCAATTGTCAAGGCAAGCTGAGCGAAAAGAACATTGATATTCAGAATGCCCAAACAGGAGAAAAAGTTTCATAGTCAAAACTATGGAAGAGAATGGGAAAAAGAAGCTTGGGCAAAAGGATGGCTTTCTTGTTCTAAGGGCCTGTTTATATGAGGAAAAACACCTCACCTGCCAGACCCGGGGCTGATAGGCGATATTTCTCCTTCCTATAGAATGCTTTGCATTTTTCGGCTTGTGTTTATATGAGAAATAAAATTTTACCCCACACCACCGGTATAGTGATATTTCACTTCACGAAAGGAGAAACTTCGCCCAGGTGAGGTGAAATTATCTCATATAAATGAAAACCTACCGGTTGGGTGGAGAAAACAGGCTTACTGTGCGCAGGCGCGTAATTCCATGTGCCTTGAGTCAAAATGGCGGACAGCAAAATGAAAAAGACGCAGACGGCAAGGTGGAGTACAGAAATGGTTCGTGACCTTATCAAGTGTCTCCAAAATTATCAAACAATGCTTTCGTATAAAGGATGTGACTTCGATGCTGACAGACCCCTTCAATACAGGGAAATAAGGAAATCTATGGCTAAGTTATACGAAGAGGTTAATATAGCCTTCTTTGGCCCACCTGAAGTTTCTGTTTCGGAAACTCCAATTCAAGAGCTATCGAAAGAAGAATTTGAATGCTACCAAAAGCGAAGAAGGCATGAAAATGATCTGATTGCCAAAGGTCATGGCCGTATTCATCAGAAAATAAAGGAAATCCGACAAAATTTCGCGAAAGCTGTGACTTCAGGAACAAGAAGCGGGAGCGGAAGGCTTGTGCTTGAATTTTACGACGAACTTGTTATGATATGGGGAGGTTCGCCGGCATCTGAACCTTTACATTTCGGGGTAGATACAAATTCGTTTGCAGAGAAAACAGAAGAATGTATTTTTGCCACTGATGATGAAAGTCTTGACCAAACCAAAGATGTGGATGAGATGAGCTGCAATAAAGCAGCTGAAGAAGGCTATTATAGAGACGAATCAGTATCGACCAAACCATCTCTCAAGAGGGCTGCAACTCCAAACAATGTATCAAGGCTCATAGACAATAAGCGTAAGCATTTAGAGCGAAAGCTATCTGCAACACAACGTGATTGTATCCTTATCAATGAAGCAAAGGAGGACAAAGAAATGAAAAAGGAATTAGCAAATATAATGAGAGAGTCAAAAAAGTGGTGCAATGAACCAGCTTGCACAAGGATTTACTCGTTCCATGGAGATGCTAACTCAAGCATTGCTTGTTGGACAGCAACCAATAAATCAAAATCTATTTTACCAAAACTCGGCATCCCAGTGTGGCCCCCACAATCCACAACCCCATTTCCAGCAAACTCAAGAGTACCAATTTTCACCCAGGAGTTATTCCAATAGCCAGAAAACCTTTACAACATTGATGAGAGATGCAATTGATGAAGAAAATGAGGATTGTTTCTGATTTAAAACAAAATGTGAATAAACAACAAAACTAAACAAGAGAAGTAGAAAAATATCATATAGTTCTAGTTTACAAAGTTTTGTAGAATCAGTTATCTAAATGATCTGGCAAGTTCATCTTGATGTATTCAGTTAGTGAGCTTCGGATAGCTTCCCCTTCACTATTATTCTAGGAGTATACAGGATCAGAAATTTTCTGACACTCTCTTGAACTGTCTCTGGCTATTGTTATTTGCTGGGCAACAAGCTCCTCATCAACATAACAGTTATGTTGCTCTGAAAAATTGTGCAAGACAAAACAGGCATATACCACTGTCGGAACTCTTTCAATTTTTAAATCAATTTTCCTTGTCAAAATTGACCACCTGGCTTTAAGACGGCCAAAAGCGCATTCTATGGGATTTCTGGCAGCCCGTAACAAGTTGTTGAAAAGAACTTGCCCATTGCTTTGACAAGTGTCATATTCTTTTTGGCAAAATGGGAGCAGGGGGTATGCTGGGTCCCCAATTAAATAATTGGGAATTTTCTTGAAGCCTGTAATATCACACTGGTATGTACCAGCAAGCTTTCCCAATCTCATAGCTTTATTAATAGAAGAATTAGCAAACACCTTGGTATCATGGACACTCCCAGGCCACCTACATTCTACATCCATAAAATGCCCTCTGTAATCACAAATGGCCTGTGCATTCAGGGAAAAAAATCCTTTATAGCAGTAGTAGTCCTGTGAACTTTCAGCTGGCCTAAGTATGGGAATGTGAGTTCCATCTACGCATCCAAATGCCTGGATCATACCATATTTTGCCTCAAACTCAGCAACACGTCTTCTCATCTCTTCTTGATTCCTGGGCATAAATACATATCTAGGCCCAAGAACTTGAGAGATTATTTTGCATGTTTCAAAGATGACTGAAGAGGTTGTGCATATAGCAATGCCAAAAGTATTTGCAGTCATGTTGAGAGACCCTGTATCCTTTAAATAATATAATGTCACAGCAAGCTTTTTTTCAGCACACAAAGCACGAGTATTTGGGGAAGGATAAGGTGAAATGTGGGGCCTGAGTTGATCCAAAAGATCATAAAAAACTTTCCTAGATAGCCTAAAATTTTTTCTCCAACAATCATCAAGTGCCCTACCATGTAACATGTTCTGCCACCATAAATCAGTACGGCCAGGCTTAACCCAATATGCACGTTTTTTTCTATGTAACCTTTTAAGTCTTTTTTGTTTCAATTTATTCAAGAAGTAATTCTTTTTCCGCTCTTGCATGCAAACAACGTTGGTAATCAAGTAATTCTGGTGAGCAATCCAACTAAAGGCTGCCCCATATGCGCTCATGACCACAGTAAACAAAGCACTGAGCATTCCCATTATTCCAACGATCATTAGCCTTCTTGAAATGTTCTCATCCATCTTTAAAGATTTCGTAGAATGGAGCCCGCCAAAATATTTAATTGCAAACTCGTTCTCACTTCACAAAAGCGAGACTTTTCTGGATCAACTCGCCTGTCAAACCCGGGTCTGACAGGTGAAGTAAAATCCATATAAACAATGCGTAAATTTTACCTCGCCTTTCAGCCCCGGGTATCGCAGGTGAAGTGTTTTTCCTCATATAAACAGGCCCTAAGAGCAACCCAACAAAGCATTTTGTTCCTTCTGTAAAAAAAAGTTGGTCTCTGGTAAATCTGTGCCCTTAGGACATTCAAAATCTTCACTCCATGTGCGAAATGCAAAAACAGTTCAAGGAACTCAGCCTATCACTGCATCTGTTCATCTAAAGATTCGTCAATTATAAAGGCAGAGCTGAATAAAGTTGCTCTGATTGCAGGCAAGAATGTTTCTTTTAACTTTTTAGATTCGTTGCTCGAAACTCTTCATGGAATTGCTGACGATTTAACTGAGGTATGATCTTGAACCAAAGGCACATAATTATTAACTGAATGTCTTTCAATCTACGGACATGAGAAATTGGTTGCAGATCTTAAAAAGGCTAATGGGTTCTCCATTCTCTGCGATAAAGCCACAGACATAAGAAAGAATAAAGTTTTCTGTGTGAACGTCAGATACCTTGACAAGGAGAAATGTCAGCCAATCACAAGATTGTATCGCCTCATCCCTGTTGAAGATGGAAATGCACAAGGCCTTGTTAACTGTCTTCAGGATAGTTTAGAAATGGATGAATTAACCTGGGAACAGGTTTTAGGGTATGCATCTGATGGTGAAAACCTCATGCAAGTACAAAGAAATTCTGTCCTTACAAGGATGAAAAGCGCAGCTCCCGAACTATTCCTTCTGAAATGCTACTGCCCCACCTTCAATCTTATTGCAGAGCAAACTAGCAGATCACTATCTTAAACAGCTGATCAGTTGATCCATGATGTGTACAACTATTTAAAGTTGTCTCCAAACAGGCAAAAAAGTCTGATTGAGTTTCAGAAATTCATGAAAGTTGATGTCCACAAGATTCTAAAGCCCTTTCAGACCCGCTGGTTATCTGTTCATTCATGCGTACAAAAAATCCTGGAGCAGTGGCCTGCACTTGAAATGTTTTTTATTGCTGAAGTTTCGGAATTCTCACAAGCTGAAAGAATACTGACTGCTTTGAAGTCACCTTACGTGAAGGCCACTCTTGAGTTTTGTGACTTTGTCCTTGGTGATCTGTCAGGCTTAATCCTTCTGTTCCAGTCAAATAGTTTTCAACTACACACACTTTTGCCCAAATTAAAGCGTGTTCTGCGTATGCTTTTCAACAACTTTATGAAAATCGATTCTCTGGTAGCATTGGCTGAATTGAATGCTAATGATGAGAGTAAGTGGGTCCCTTTAGAGAAAGTGTATCCTGGCTATATGACATCAGAAACTATAAAAAAATTGCCCCCACATCAGAAAGAGAGTTTTCTACGAAGATCCAGAGAATGGTACAATGAAGGGCTTAGTGTAATTTGCGAAATTTCGTTTACGGAATTTCACTATTTCTCACTATAATTCATGCATTTACGAGCTACTACTGATAAACAAACCTTTATTTTGCATTATGAGGATCAAATAACGCATAATTTTTGCATTTTAGCAACATATTCTTGCTTAGTCTAGAACAATGGCGGCCATGCTTGCCAAGCATTGCGTTTGTAGATGGGGGGCACACTCTTCTCAGATCACCTTCGCGCGGCAAGATGTCAATGCTACAGTGAAGCAGCAATAGACAGTTTGCAATCAACAATTGAACCTGTCAATGGAAGAACAATTCTGGAAAACACTCAAGTACCTATGGTTGAAATAACGTAAAATACTGACGAAAATTGGTTTATTTCCCATGTTAGTCTTTATGTTCCTCCTATGGCCTAACATAGTGCTTTTTGAAACCAAATGAAAAAATTTGTAATTTGCGAAATTTCGTATTTTATAGCTTTTTTCTGGACGATAATTCGAGTTGGAACTTGGCTTATCTGATCTTCCCAAGAACCTACAACAACTAAAATGGCATAAATGATACAATATTTGATAAACACGTCTATCTATTCCATTTTCTGTTACATTATCTATGCATTTTAGGCTATGCAACCTATGAACATCAAATTTGATTTCTTCAACAAAGAACCCATGGAATGTCCAGACAAAAAAGAAACATTTTTTCAAACCAGTAACCCCCATTTGAACTTGGCATTGTGTGTAATATTTATGTTTGCGATTTAGACTGAGTTTTATGTTGTCATCCTTGACCAAGTATTGTAATTTAATATTTGGATCTTATGGTGTGGTATAGTTCATCGGGCATTTGACGTCCAAACAACTTCTTTCACAACATGAACAAGACACTAAACGATCAGGGCTCCCTCCAATGAAGGGAAAATCTTTGTGTAGAAATGAACCACATTCCTTTAATTTCAAATCTTTGTGTTGCTTTGTGAATACTTCTTCAAAATCATTTACAGCATGCACCGCCATTGATTTTCCATATTTCAAAGCTACTATATTGGGATTAACATGAATGAAGCCTGATGTTTTTTCAAACAATGACCAAATATTCACATGATCAACACCTTTCTCAACTTTGTTAATACATCATGACTTTTTGAGGCAGTGATCAGATATTTTCTGTATTAATGCCACTTACAATTTTCACTCTGACCTATTGTTAATTGATCAATTTTCATGATGTTATCTGGTGTCATCAGCATTTGTAGATTATCAAGAAAGGTTTGAATATTTGAAGAAATAAAGAATATGTCATCAATGCTAGGTACATCATCAGGTTTTTCATCTGAAATCATGATCATTTCTTCTAACTAGAATACTTTGGATTTTGGCACAGCTAAATGTAAAATCAAATCAGTTTTGATATCTTCCACTGATGCAGCAACATCAGTCAAGTTCAAAAGTTTGATATCAAAATCAACCAAAGGGTCATAGCACTTTTTAGGTGACAATACTAGAGCCCGCTTTCTCTTACCACATGTGCCAAAATCTTCTCTTTAATTTATATCTTTCATCTTCATTGGTTGAACTTTCTTTTGATTTGGCAACCAGTCGCATGATTTAGCTGTGCATGACAGGTTATTCAACACAGCTCGTATTGCAGCTTCAACTCTTAACAGGGCAGCAGCAACATGATTTCAAGTCTGGGACATACCAGCCATGCAAGAGCAGTGGGCACAATGAATCTTGGCACCTCTCTTTTTAATACATATCCACAGTTTATGTGGTGGGTCATTTAATCTTTCTGATGGCTGGCAATCAGTTTTCAAAAAACAATAAGGAGAAGATTCATCTATACTATGATAAGATATTAAGCCAAGCCACCTGTTGATAAAATATGAAAATGCCTTTGAGTTCTTATAATCTGAAAGATATTTGCTTGCAAGTCCAGCTGGATTAAATGTTAAATGGTTAAATATGTCAGGATAGAGAATGCTAGGCCATAAACGAATACCATCTTCCTCTGATAACCAGCCTTCTAAGCTATAAGGATCTGGAATGAAAACATCATTCACAACAAGTTTATCGCAATACTCTTGCTGTATTTTCATTTCAACTTCTTGGGCTGTTTTACTAGGCTGTACATTGTTCTCTTTGGCAGTAAACACTCTTGCCACAAGGTCTTCTTTTCTGCCCGAAACTTTTAAACCACGCATTCTTAGAAAATATTTCAATTCCTCGACATTCATTTTACTTATTATTTCGAAATTCATGCTATTTTGACCAAATAATACAAAATTAAACTCAGCGAAATGACGAGATAATGGCTCAGACTTATTCCTTTTAGCTGTGTCGAGAATCTTTTTACCCCCACTAAACTCGGACCCAGGCTTCACAGTGCGCTTAGGTCTAATTGGTGTATAGGTGCTAATATCCATGCTGTATTTGTTGATGGTGCACCAAAAAATATTGGAATGGCCAAAAAGCTTGGCTGCAAGATTGACAAACTTGATGGTTCATTCCCCATCCTGTTCAGATTGGGGAGACAATATATGTTATTTTTGATATTGGCCACATGATAAAATTGGCACGAAATGCTCTCAGTGACATGAAAGTCTTTGTAACACCAAATGGAGACACAATTTCCTGGGAATGTATTGCTACTCTTTATAAGACTCAGCAGACTGACATTCTGCATTTGGGAAATAAATTAAAAACGAAACATGTCAAATGGCAGATCATGATGCTGCAGTCACATTTCTAAGAGGCTTAAATTAAAAGAATTCAAGGATTTGAATAATATATTTGATATTGAGGCCACTATCAAAGACTCGATTGAATGCCGCAAGTCTGTCAAAGTTAGTTCTGGAGTCCCCTTAATCAAAGGCCTACGGCAATGTTTTGTAATTGGGTTCTTTATCTCAGGCTTCTCAGTTCTTGCCATGAGCAAACATTTGTTGCACAGAGAAACTTCATTACTTCAAAAAAAAATAAGGTTGAGACTCCAAGTACAGCTAATTGTCTGGATCCTTCTGAGAATGACAGTCAAGATAGTTGCAAAATTGACACAAATGTCTTAAGGCTTCTCTTGCCATCCAATGCTTGGCAAGCAGATGTCCGGTATTACTTGGCTGGATATATTGTTCGGCAGATTCTCTAGTCCATAGATTGTTTTGAGTGTATTGAAGCACTATTTGTTAAATCTGGAGCAGATCACCATTATCACACTAACATCTCACTTCTCCTGTGTAAAAAGTATGGTAACTTGGCCATACCATCTAGCTCTTTCTTTACTGTTGTGTCTACTGTAGATAGATTAGCTAGGGAAGAATTGTGTAAATGGGCATTATTCTCAAAGTCTGTAGTATCAAGGATAACAATGTCTGTGCTTCAAGAAACCAGAAACACCACCTTCATAACATTTATAGCAGCACGCAAATGAGATGGCACACTGAAAAGAGGTCAAGTTATTTAATCTTGTGCAGCGCAGGTGCCGTTGAAAATTTAATGAGAACATGAAACAATACTCTGCTGGCGACTTGTAAGAGAATCTGTTCTGTTTCCTGTGAGCAGGTGACATTGTACCAATCAAAGGCAAGCAAACCTAGCTCAAAATTGAGAAATACGGAGAGAGAGAAGTAGATGACCAAAAGCCCCTAAAAACACAAATAGATGGCGCACTGGGAGCGACAGGTCGCTGATGAGTCACCGGCAATCCAACTTTTGCTTTGCAGCATTGGCACCGAAGGTTCTTCTTATAGGTAAATTTATATGAGAATCAGGCTTAATGAAGAGAATTTGATAATATTTTCAGCAACTGAAAAGAATGCACAAATGCCGGTTCAAGTACCAACAATTAAAGTGAAATTACTAACTCTAGATGATTTCTAAAAATCTTCAAAAACTAAAGAAATATTGTACTGTTAAATAGACTGTATACTTTTAAAACCAAAAGTAAGGTGTCCTTTGGTAAATCAAACGGAGAGGAATCTGGTAGTTTAGTCCTGATTTTTTCAAGTAGCCCGCTAGCACAGGCCCGCTTGCCTGAGTGGATCAGAAACCCGAGTGGAAAGAAATTGTTAAATTAGCCTTTGCATAACAACAACCATCATCACTCACAATCCCAAGTGGCCAGTAGTCCGAGTTTTCGTTTGCACCAGTGGCCCTACAATCCATAGAAAGTGTCCGTCATGGATCACTGCGAAAGAGCATGTGCATTTGACGTCGCATGTCACTGCGCAGGAGCACGTGACCTTCGGCTTGCTTCAAAAAAATTGGCCTAAAAAATTTGCAGAAAATTTTGTGAAAAAAATGCTTTTGAACCTGCGCTAGAATGCGGGGCTTCTTCAAAAAAGAAGGGCCAAAAGGAAGTGATGATGGTTGTTGTTATGCAAAGGCTAATTTAACAATTTCTTTCCACTCAGGTTTCTGATCCACTCGGGCAAGCGGGCCCGCGCTAGCGGGCTACTTGAAAAAAAGCTAGTCTTCTCAATTATTGACTTTAAGCAATGTTGTGGAAACAGATTGGACTCACAAAATCTAGTAGAAGGGCTAGAAAACTTAAGGGAAGGTAGAAAAGTTTATATGATGGGCAAAGAATTTGCAGAGAGGGTTTTAAGTTCTATTAGTCAAAATTACTGCCCCCCAGAAAAAGCATTATTTCAGGCTTGTTACTTGACATATAATACATGAGGGCTTTAATGATTTGGAAAAAGGGTAACAAATTGATCAGGACTCTCCATATTTAGCAGGAATTTGACTGATGTCAGATATATTAGGTTATTGGAAAAGATTGATTTCCGTTGTGATACTTGTTGTAAGGGGGTAGATTGAGTTAGAAGTGTGCAATAGAATGCAAGAAAGTGTGAATCAGAAAATGATCATTATTTCGAAAAGTAACTTATTAAATTGGAAAACATTATTAGATATGATTACAACAAATATACATATTGTTCACTGAACAAAATAAGTTCATAGTGTGAATGTGAGCTGTGAGTGACTCCAATCTATTAGATCTGTGAAAAGACAAAAGTGGTTTAAGACAGTTATTTAAAAGCACCAATCACATGAAAATAAACATTACGAAACAATTCTCGACATCGTGGAAATAAACTCAAATGAAACTCATCGTGGAATTCCCTAAAAATTCAAGAGAAATCACGTTAAAACCAACAAAGCAATTTTGCAGTATTTGGCAAATATATTTGGGGGAAGTAGATGCGATTATATGCATGCAATTGTTCATCAGTATAAAATGATGTTCAGCACAAAAATCCACCAAAATTGCTCGAGAAAAGGAGAGGCGACATGTTTGATTAACCAGAGTCGAAGAAGGATCGTGGAATTTCCTAAAATTTCAAGAGAAATCGCGCTATAACGGAGCAAAAACTTTGAGAAACAAATCTAGAAAGTTAACTAACAACTATAAAATTGCTTTGGCAAAAGAAAACATGATTTATAGCAAGTATTTCCTGGCATGCAAAAACAGCCAAAGCACATGCGAAAAACGCCCCGAATCTCCATTGCGGAAAACAAACTTGAAAATCGACTGAAATGAACCAAATAAATCGAGGAAATCAGTGAAACATCTTTAACATCCTTAAGAAAATATAGAAGGTGGTTAAAAACGACTTACCTGAGAAGAAAACGGTGATCTCGCAAGGAAAATAATTTGACGGGAGGCGAATCAAAATGCCTCACAGAAGCCAGGGTCGAAGGTAAAAAGTGAATTTCGGCTAAAAAATCAAAATAAGTTACGTTTAGATGAAAAAAATTATTAAAAAGGAGATGGTTAGAAACAGGAAATAGAATTCGAAAGTTTTCAGAAATGTAAAACGCTTACCTTGGTAAATACAGAGCGAAATTCTCCACTGTCATTCCATCCACCACTGCTCGTCGACATTGCACCACTCCTTCACGTCGCAGGATGAAAGCAGGGTGTTACAACAGCTAAGATCGTTTGTCTGAGAACAAAAGTGGCAACGACCATTTGCGTAAGTAGCATTGTTTCAGCCTCGCAAAACGTATCCCCCGGGGAAGGATGAAAGGCGCCGAGCTCGAAGATTGCGATGGCGATAAAAAAAAGAAAAAAATAGCTAAAAATCGAAACTATACTTATGTATTCGAAGCAGCTCGTAAAGAAGACCTGGGAAAGTTTTGGTCGCGTTAGGCGAATCCGTCTAGGAGGAGTTCAAGTCACAACACCTCTGGCTTTTAGTCCATTGTAATCGATTGTTCTATTGTTCACTTTAGCTCATTTGCATATTAAGCGAATTAGTAATATAGGGATGGCAAATCCACAGTTTTAGTATTAATATCTAACCAGGAATCCACTCAGAATTCCAGTAATTCAGTTTTCAAAATGCTGGGATGAAATTTTCAAAAAATGCGGTGAGATATACTGATTGGGTCCTTAAGATCTTATGTTTGATGTTTCCTTTTGAAATTTGAAGAGTATTAGAGGGAGTGGGAGTGAAGGTAATTGTGTCCCAAAACACCATAACGTTTGCCTCTATTGGTTCTACTCACGAATCAGTGGTGGTTGAATATTACAAATATTATAATATTGCTCTAAAATTATCATCTGCTAAAGGTAGCTTAGTTATGGGAAAAGTATTTTTTCGAAATTCTAAATGTTTTGAGTCGATTAACTGCTTGTTCTACATGGATTCTTAAATTGGCAACCACTTTACCTTTTTTGCATTCTTCTTTAGTCATCTGAGGTTTCACTCGTGCACCATGTGGAACCTTCAGTGTGCAATATTGATGCAGCAGATCTTCTTGAATTTGAAATCCCACACCTAGTAACCACGTTCTTGAAAGGGAGATGAAGTACTCCCCCCATTTTTTTAGTCTTTTGTTTTTTGGCTTTGTTGTGCACCAATCAGCAGAGGGGCTCCAGATCGCATGCGTACTGTGCATCTATCTCTTTCTTGTTATCATTCCAAATACATTGAACCTTTGCCCATTCCTGGCTGCCTGTTGGAGATTAACAAACTCGATGACCTTTCCCTGCTTCAAAATTAAAATTCATTGTTCTTGTTTATTACTACTGTCACCTCTCTGAACAGATATTCGATGGGATTTAAACTTTAATCAGGAAACAAGACTCTTTTGATCATCGTGGAATCGTAGTCGTTTATAAAACATTATAAAATTTGGTACTGATTGCTGTAACAGCTTCTTCCTTTCCCTAAAACAATACCCTAACCCTAACTCTAACCCTAGATGAATTCGTCATCAACAAGATAAATCCTGCTGTTGCAGATCTGGGAATTTGCACGAATTGCAAGAAAATATACAGGATGGAGGGTGGCCTAATGCGACTTATCACAAAGAAGCATAATGGTTTATCGTTGCAGAAACAGCAAGCCAAGTGGATGTGTCCGATAAAATGAATTTGGTAAAAGATTCACAAACAGATTTGCATCAATATCATTGTTATCCAAAAGCTTTATGGGAAAAAATTCCCCAGCACTGATTTTGTTTGACTGACTCATTGAAAGAAGAATTGATAAATTGCTATGCAGTTTTATCCGAGAATGGCGATGTCGAAAAAATATTTTCTACCTTTTACAGAGGGGTAAGCCAATTAGCTGATGTCATTGTTCCAGATATGGAACGACCTTGTTCCACATAACAGTTGAAAAAGTTGGGAGAAAAAATGTTGAGTTACCTCAAGAGACATCAGCAGCTAGCCCAAAGGAAACCTGAGGCAATCAGAGACAAAGAATTGGTTGGCCTACAATATTTGTCAGGATTTGAGTTCATAACTTCTTGAAGAAGGCAAGAATCAGTCCACAGAACAAGGCTGATGTAAACCAGGCTAGCATCGGATTGCTGGAGAATTTGGTATAAGAGAAGCGTACATCTCAGAGGATAATTAAAAATGCAGAGCAGAGGTTGATTCACAGCAGTCAAAACAGAGGTACAAAATATATTTGAACATGCTGAAAGAATGTTCAAGATCCAGACTTCTTCCAACATTGTTTTCAACATTAACGCGAAGGGAATCACAAATAGCCTACTTATATAAACACTGAAGTTGTGAGTCTGTTTAACAGCCTCATTGAGGATTCTAGAGTGGCTTTTGATCTAGAAGTAAAAGATAATTTGCTCGAAAGCATGTTGAATTTGTATTTGCGAGTAAGACGTTTTTCCTATACAAAGGATGTAATAAGCAAACATAAATTTGCATTGAAAAAGAAGAAAAGGAAAACCCTGAGAAAAAAAAACCAAAAGGGCCATGGACGAACCTGTAATAGAGTAAATGCAGTTTATATCACAACAATAATCTTCATATAAACAATGTGATTCTGAACTCAAAATGTAATGTATTAAGTAAGGTTTTTCAAAAAGTTTGAATGTTACTTTGTTTGGCAACTTTCAGCCAATGCTTTAACATGCCAAGCAGATGTGTTCAACTTCAACTTTGTCACACAATTTTCAAATTCATTGAGTGACTTGTACAAGGGAATTTTCTCTTTGGATAACAAACTGCTGCCCTCTTGCTTCGAACGAAAGTTTTTGTGCTTTCTTTCTTCAAACTTTCTTGACTCATGAGATTTCTCAGGTAGGTTGAATTTCGGCATTGCACCATCATTCAATCTCTTCTTGCCGGTTTCTAAAAATCAAAGCAATGCTTTCAATATGTACGTAGATAAAAATAAAATGGATATTACAAAAATTTCAATGAAGACATATCTTCAAATGTTAAGCGTTTATTTAAATTCATATGATAAGGCCTTAATGGCGATGCAGGAAAACCCTGCACAAATGAACAAGTGGATGAAGAACACTTGGGCTGAAATTTGGCTTGAAATGCGCCACAGACATAAAAGACATAAAGTCAGCCTGAAAAAATAAAATTGTTGCTATCTAAAAGCTGGATGTCATGATTTACTGAATCAGATGCTGTCATTGATTTTTACCTTTGCTAAATAAATGGTGCAAAGTAAAAATTTTATACTTGACCATTATTTCATCTGTTGTGTGTTGGTGATATTGTTCAGTGTTTAATTTTGGCAAAAGGCTTAAGAACACCTTTAAAACACAATCAGCCTTATTTTGCTGAAAACACTCGATAAAGAGGAACAGAGTCAGCTTGAAGCCCCAAAACTGTGCTCTTTTATGTGGGTTTCTACGGTATGCGGCCTATAAACCAACAACATGCAGCAAAACCTTCAAAACTCACTCGTTAAAACATTTTTTTCTAAATGGAAATGACACTCTCAGATGTAAGCTTTTCCATCCTTCAACCTTTCTCAAAGTGGCATCCACTCCACAATACTTAAACTAAACATCCAGAATGTCCTTTTGCCATTGCATGTAAAATTCTCCTGTTCTCTTCGGTACTTGAAAGATCGCCAGCGAGGCAAACTTTTCTCTTCTAGTCACTCCACAGTTGGGAAAAGCACAGTTAGCACCAGGCATGTTTGGATTTTTATGATAAAAAAGAACGAATTACAATATTTTGTACAGTCGAGTGAGAAAATTGATGTTACAATATCATTGGGCTTAGTCATCAACCTTGTTTTCTCGGTGGTAAGCAAAAATTTACCAATAAAGGTAGCTTTAACAATTTTGGGATGCTGACTTCCAAAAGACCTACAGAAGAGATAGTATGGGCCATTTAAGTTTTAATTAAAACAATCGTTCAGTAGCTAAACAAGAAGCAACAAAGGAAAAAGGGAAATGCGCTAATAAATTAAACGTCTGAAATAGTTTAATCATCATCCTCTTCCATCTTACATCAAAGTCATCTTCCATGTGGCTATTTTGTGGGATATCGGTGTTTTCTTCTTCTTCTTCTTCGTAGCTCATTAACAATTCACTAACATCATCTGGGTAGCAAACACTGCTCCACATTACTCTCCCTCTTTCATTCCAGCCATGATTTATCGGCTCTTCTATATTGAGGATCAAACGATTAGCATTCCTAAACATCTATGCGACGTAGTCTCAAGTAGAAACATTAGCAGCAGAGGCTTAGGCAACCAGCTTTGTGTCTGCTTCTTCGTGGTCACTACTTAATTCTTCTATTACTGATATGTCAACCATTGTTATTTTTTTACACTGGGACTTGTTGGAAAAGAAGATGGTTTTCCCTTGCAGATCATTCTGCCCCTCTTCGATTGCTTTCTGGATAAGATTGAACAGCATTTCTTTATTTTCCCCATTGCAAAGAAAGCTTGTATAATCATAAGGCACTTTTTATCAGGACTGGTTAAGACATACCGCTCGCTTTCACCTCTTGCCTGGCATTCTCCACCTTTGATGCTGTTTTCCTGGTATGTATCACAAACTATGAAGATAGTAGTATACTGGGCTGTTCTCATTGTTGAAGGGGATTGAAGTTCATCATGGCTTATAATCTTCAGGTCAAGCATGGCAGCTTCATATAATCTACTTTTGACGGGTCTTTCTTGGGCCATCTGCTGTGCTTAGTGGAACTGAAATTGGTGCTAGAGGAAAACACAGGACTCTCTCAAGATCGACTCCTTTCTCCTACTTGTTGGAATATGCGACTAATATTCCTTAAAATGTCTCTTTGAAATGTTAGCTCCTTCATCCTTCCCTGGCTTTTCAATCTTGTTTTGACGGCTACATTCTTGAAGGTCTTGAGGGGCTCTCTCTTGATTGGACTGAAGAAATTTGTTTCCGACATATGGTACATCTTTCCAACTTAATGGGAGAAAACTTGGGGATGGCAATGAAAGCTCCTCAGTATCTATTTTTTTAGAGAATGTGCATTTATTCCAGACTCCTCCATCACTGACCTTGTCCCAACATCTGCATAAATACACACATAGTCAGGGCCAGCAACAGCCATAAGAACAATTGAATGAGTGTGCTTATAATTTTAAAACTTTGACCCCACATTTGGTGGTGGCAGCATAACAATGTGTTTACCATCGACAGCCCCAATGCAAATAGGGTAATTCTTTCTTTCTTCAAACTTTTCAGAAATATCTTACCACCTTTTTGTTGTGGGTGGAACAGTCATGTATTCAGCTAACTGAATTCTAATTGCTTTGCAAACTTGTGCAATTATATATGATATTGCTGAACTGGGAGGAAAGGGACCTATAGGTTTCGCCAGTGGCAAGAAATCTTAATGTTAATGCCAATCTTGCTTTTGCATTGATAATTTTATGTCCACCTATTATTTGCTTTGTGTTATATTTCTTTCAATTTTTGTAAGAATACAATAGTAATCTTCCTTGGACGTGCGAATCATTTCCTTGATATGATAATCGCCCACTTCATCTTCGTCTTCCATAACTTCCAGTAAGATAAACAAGGCAGCCGCTTTGCCTTTCATTCCCGCCATTTTGAATCGATTAGTTTTTGTTTTGCCATGCTTTCGCATTGGATAGAGGCACTCAAAAAGAAGAGTGAAAAATCGAGCGAGAAGTCGAGTGAAAAATCGAATCGTTTGGCCAGCTATGCTCGACTAAGCTCAATTTTGAGATAAAATGTCGTGAGAAAAATAGAGTGAAAAATCGAATTGTTTGGTCTAGGCTTTAAACGTATTAGCTATAAATAGTGCCATGCTAACAATTTGATTTTTGCATAGACTTTAGGGTGGGCAGCATACAATTAATGAAGTGTTTCCTTCCAAACATTTGATTACATTAGAGTCAGATCCAAATAGGCAGGGTTCTATAAAAGTTCAGTCATCTTAACCAGGGGCAGACTGGCACCTAAATAGGGGCCCGGGCGATTTCAAAGAGTGGAGCCCGGTGCCACAACTTATTTTCTGGGGGTAACTGCAGTATATGTTTATAATATCTAGCCTCTTGGACTTCGGTATCTTGAACTACATTCATGAATAACGAGAAGTATTGGATAGATATATCTTGTTCCATTAATATCAAAGCAAGCGTGAAAGCTTTGTTTGAAAATGCTCAACGTAATATGGTGATATCCATCAGTTAGAATGGCATTTCTACTAGTCTATGGAGGCTAATGCGTACGTGATATTTCACTTTTATAAATAAGAAAAGAACGAAAACCACCGGGAGTGCATAACCAATACTAAACAGATATGAAAGCCGAAACACTGAAATAGTATTTTTTATACGGAAACATTGGAAAATTCATTGTTCTACCTTTGAATTAAAACTTGTATTTCCGTCATTTGTTTTTTACTCGAGTTTACTTTGATTCCCAGTGATCAAAGCGATGCAGGGAAAATAAGATATCAGCATGTTCTACAAAAATTTTAAAAATGTAGCAATCCATAAAGTTCCTTTGAAGTTCCAGCAAATTGTTGAATCACATCTTCATTTGAAATATCATGTAGCAAGTGGCACTCGATACTCATTAGCATGAGGGCTTCTAAACGTTCTTGCTCAATAACACTCCTTAAACGAGTCTTGATTATTTTCAGAAAAGAGAAGCTACGTTCACATTCAACTTGTGTGACTGCCAGAGTCATCATGAACTTGTAGATGCAGTAAAGCTCTGAATACACTGTGCTGTTAAGTCCAAACGCATGAAGAACCTTGAATGCACATGCAAAGCACGATCTACAGGAACCTCCATGGCATAACTTCTCGCCTGCGCTGTCTATCCCAGCAGAGATTTTCTCGGAAAAAGCATTGTCATTACCATCGTTATTCATCAAAACATCATATTCATCACTAAAGCAATGACCACAACCAATTTCATCATCTTCATCATCATCATCATCTTTATCAGTATCAATATCATCATCACCATCAATTCTTCTTTCAACATCACGCTGATACTCTTCAGATAGGGTCATTGCGAGTCTTGGAAAAGCTTTATTGAAGTTGGAATGTTGCTCCTTTATTAGTTCACGCGGGCCACTTGAATAAAGGCTAGTCTTCTCCATTATTGGATTAAGCAGTGTTGTGGTTATTGGTTGAACTCACAAACTCTAGTAGAATGGCTAGAAAAGGGGAAGGGGAAGGGGAAGGGGTAGAGAAGCCCATATGATAAGTGAAGAATGTGCCGAGAGGGTTTTAAATTCTATTAGTGAAAATTACGGCCCCCCGGAAAAAAGCATTACCTCGGGCTTGTTACTTGACATATAATACATGAGGGCTTTAGTCATTTGGAGAAAAGGTAACCAATTGGCCAGGTCTCTCCATATTTAGTAAGAACTTTAGTGAAGTCACATATATTAAGTTATTGGAAAAGATTGACTTCAGTTGTGATACTTGTTGTCAAGGGGTATATTGAGTAAGAAATGTGTAATAAAACTCACGTGATTGTGAATCAGAAAATTTTGATGATATTGATAAAATAAATGATTAAATTGTCAAACATTATTAAATGTGATCACAACAAATATTAAATTGTTCATGCATTAAATAAGTTTATAGTTCTGCTGATAATGTCATCATAGTGTAATTGCGAGTGACTGCAATTTTTTATATGTGAAAACAGTATATTTGTGATGAAGAAGAACTCCACGGGGGGCGAAAGAACGGTGCCATGTTTGTTGAACCAGTTTCGAAGGTCAATCGTGGAATTCCCTAAAAAGTCAAAAGAAATCACGTTAAAACCAACCATAAAAATAGCAGTATTTAGCAAATACATTTGGGGCAGGTAGACGCGATTCAGTACATGCAATACTTTATCGGGAATGAAATAATGTTCAGTACAAAAATCTACCAAAATTGCTCGAGGAAAACAATAGGAAACTCATGTAAAAATTTGTTTAAAATATCAATAAAATGCAAGTGAACATTAAGACAGAACTGCAGAACAGTTCAGTAACATGCATAAAATTGCTTCTGTAAAAGAAAAACATGATTTGATGCACGTATTTCCTGGCATGGAAAACCGATGGAAGCACATTCGAAAAACGCCCCCTAGTCTCCATTGCGAAAAACAACCTTGAAAATCAACTGAAATTAACTCTAAAAAAAGATAAAAGTTGATAAATACCTCAAGGCAACAATTTAAAATAAGTTTAGTCGTGTTTTAGTGATATTTACCTGAGAGAACAGTAATTTCGTGATGAAGAAGAACGCCACGGGGGGCGAAGGAGAGGTGCCAAGTTTGTTTAACAAATGTCGAAGAACGATCGTGGAATTTCCTAAAAATTCAAGAGAAATCGTGCTATGACCGAGCAAAAAATCTGAGAAACAACTCTAGAACAATAAAGTAACACGTATATAATTGCTTTAGCAAAAGAAAATAGGATTTATAGCACGTACGTTCTGGTATTCAAAAACGGTCGAAGCACATGCAAGAAACGCCCCCAAATCTCCATTGCGAAAAACAAACTTGAAAATCGACTCAAATAAACCCAAAAAAAAATATTTTATCATAATTGCATCAAGGAAACAATTAAGAAACAGTTAAGTCGTGTTTTAGCGTGATTTACCTGACGAAACAGTGATTTCGTGGTGAGGAAGAACGCCACGGGAGGCGAAGTAAAGGCCTCATGGTTGTTCAACCAGTGTCGAAGGTCGATTGTGGCATTCCCTAAAAGTAAAACAACACGAAAATCATGTAAAAATTAGGTAAAAAAATCAGTAAAATGCAAGTGAACATTAAAAAAGAACTGGAGAACAGTTCAGTAACATGCATAAAATTGCTTCAGCAAAAGATAACATGATGTATAGCACGTATTTCCTGGCATGCAAAAACGATCGAAGCGAAGAACGATCGTGGAATTTCCTAAAAAATCAAGAGAAATCGAGCTATAACCGAGCAAAAAATCTGAGAAACAACTCTAGAACAATAAAGTAACACGTATACAATTGCTTTAGCAAAAGAAAATAGGATTTATAGCACGTACGTTCTGGTATTCAAAAACCGGCCGAAGCACATGCAAGAAACGCCCCCAAATCTCCATTGCGAAAAACAAACTTGAAAATCGTCTCAAATTAACCCAAAACATCGAGGAGAATACATAATACACGAAAAACATCCTTTAACAAATGTAGAATGTGCTTTAAAAGGACTTACCTGAGGTAAAACGGCCAACTCGTGAAGAAAACGGCTCGACGGGAGGCGAAGCAAAACGGCCTAATGAAAGCCGTTGTGGAAGGTCGATTTGAAAACAGGCTAAAAAAAGAGAGAAAAAAAATCGGATCGGGTTAAAGCGCAAAAAAAACAATCGCAACGTACAAAAGAAGAAACAGGGATGCGAAACGCAAAAAAATTTGGAGAAGATAAAAAACAGCTTACCTGGTAAAAGAAAGAGCGAAATTTGCCGCCACAGCAATTGCGATCACACCACAGCTCCGCGACATCGCACACCTCTCGACTGTGATCGTGCGATCAAATTTAGCTCGTGATCCTTTGTCTAAAGCATTGTTTAGCGGTACCTCGTGATGAGGATGAAAGGCGCCGAGTTGGAGCATTGCGATGGCGATAAAAAATAAAATAAAATAGATAAAAATACAAAGCGAACTTATGTCACATATAGAGGTGAAGTAGAAAGGAGAAAAAGGTATTTTGCAGGCATGGGCTTGTCGGTCTAGGAGGAGATCCGGGCAGATGCGGTCGACTGCACCCGCCATTGTGATGCATTGTTCCATTGTCCGCTCTGCCTCATTAGCATATTAGGCAAATTAGTTATATAGGGATTATCTGCTGCGAAACCAGAAACCTCGCCGCATAGTTTCTTGAGCGCTTTATCTGGGACTCCTGTTTTCTTGAAGTCACAAAATCTTCTTAGGTCGAGGCAGGAAAAATCCTTGTAGAGATTCCCATGTTGTAGGAATCTCATTTTCATGCTTGACACTAACTGATCCATGATCGTATTGTGCACATCAATTTCATACTTTTTCACTGCAGATACAACCTTGGATGCCGTTCTCTTTTCAGGAAAGGTTGCAACTACTCTGATTATCATGTGATCGTCCTTGGCTTTATCTTGCAAGATCATATTGGCACTATCTGCAAACCTGATGGCTTTTTGGTGAATTTCTTGGAAATCTCTGCTAATGATTTTTAGCCTTTCAGTATCAGTCTCAACCATTCTCCATGCTTGTAGCATATCAAGATTCCTTGCTTGCAAATACTCTGATAATGGGGCGGTGATTGAGAAGATTCTATTGAAAAGAAATGCGGTGATGATGGTCTCGAAAAGGAGGAGCTTGCTAAGTATAGGTAAATCATTTGATTGATCTCTGGTTTCCCTGCTGACTTTAACCTCTTTGCAAATAGCAGACAATGTAGTTACCAGATCTAAAAAAAGGCCTTTTTCTGCTGCATCTTCTTCATGATATGGTCCGAATATCTTCCGAATTGCTCCTGATTTTGTCCACCATCTTGTTGTACCAATCATGTTAAGCCTTCGGAGTTTTGCAGTTCCAATCTTGGGTAGCATGGATTTTTCCAACTCTTCCATCCTTTTCAATGACTCTCGTTAGAAAGTTGCACATTTGGTGAGAAGACCGAAGAGACTGACAGTTGAGACATTAAGTGCAGTGGTGTCACCAAGAACGAGATTCAGTGTGTGTGCATAGCACTAAACATGAATATGCTTAGATGCTACTTCCTTAATCTTAGCCTGAACCCCTTGATACTTGCCGGACATTTTGGCTGCTCCATGAAAGCTGTCCCCAACACAGCTGACAATATCAATCTTTAGCCGATCTAGGGTTTTCTTGAGCAAATTGAACAATTCTAAGCCGCTAGTGCCACCTGCTTCGACAACACTCAAAAGCCTCTCTCGAACCGATCCTTTGCGTACATAGCGTACAACAATAGAACATTGATCTTGACCACTGATATCTTGAGTTGCATCCATTTGAATAGAAAAAGTCTTGGCCTTTTTCACTTCATCTGCAATTTTCTCCATTCCAAGAAGTTTCCATGATTTGCAACATCATCTTAAAGGCTGCATGCAGATTCATTTCTTCTTCCCCTAAATGCAAGCCCCTGCTTCCCGAATGTTTTAATAACCTCAATGATTCTAACAAGAATTGCTCGTCGCTGATCCACTTGACGTCTGCGTCTCTCAGCTGCTGGTTCCTGAAATAAGCGTTGGATTGACCCAGATTTCGACAGGTAAATCATATATGCTTCCACAGCCAAAGTGTGCATTTTGGAGCTCTCGTGCTCCTTCAGACGTGTATAAACGTGTTTTCTGTCTGAAACAGTCACTGTAAAAGGGAACCTCCATTGTTTTGCAAAAAAGCAAGGCAGATGAAACACATCAGACTATCATGCTCCTGTGAGTAACTGACCCACTTTTGTGGAACCTGGTCTCCTTGCAAAGACGTGCAGCTATAAGCGATAGTATGGTTAAAGGCAATTCCTTCTGTTGGTTGAAAAGGGTCTTTTCTCAGAAAGCTAATCAGCTGAGATGCCGAGGGTGGAATGAAATAAGGAGATGTAGAATCCTGAGAAGCTGCATCATTTGTGGTCAATTTTTCATGAGTAATGCCCTAGAACTCACTAACTGATTAAATTCTTTTTACAATAATATTTATACATAAAGGGTTTGGATTAAAAATAGAGTAGGAGGAAAGGTGGAATGATTGATTATGACCATAAAAGGAAATGGTATAGGCCTAATGATGGTGAGAGGTATGCGATGATGCGCATAAAGGGGAAATGGAGGAAATCATGAGGTATGAATAAATGCTAATGTATGGCAGAAAGAAAAATAAGTTGCTAAATGAATGGATGAAAGAAAAAATGTTTGAGGTCACTACAAAGTTCCCCCCCCCTAGACTGCAAGTAAGACGAAGCAGGTGATTAATAAACTACTAAAATCCAAACTACTGTTGCTGTTCTAAAAATGTTCGAAAAATTAAGTCTATTGTCCAAGTCTTTCTGGGAAGCGAACAGTTCTTCTGCAACGCGTTTTTCTGGAGGGAGAATGTTGAATCGGTGTAACTTGAGGAGTGCTCTGTATCTCTGCTGTAATGGGAGGCCTAATCTCTGTATCGAGGTGTGCTGGTTTAAGATGATCGATGGTGATGTTCTGTTTTTTTCCATTGACAACAACGGTGAAATATTTGGCCTTGCGAGCGATAACTTTGGAAGGTCCGGTGAAGGGTGGCTGCAATGGTTTTTCAGACAGAGTCAGTGCGGATAAAGACATGGGAACAGGCTTGAAGATCGTTGGGAATGTGAGATTGGTGCTGTTGAGTACAAGGTGAAATTGGAGATAGTTGGCGCATGAAGTCATGAAGATGATTTGCATGTATGGTTGGGTCTAGATCGGTAGCGGATGACGGAGAGAAAGATTGACCTGGCAAGCAGAGAATGGTACCGTAAACGAGTTGCGAAGGAGTGCATTGAAGATCAGCTTTCAGGGTATTTCGAATTCCAAGGAGAACGAGAGGGAGTATTTCTGACTAGTTATGTGGGCTGTTGTATGCCTTGAGAGAGGATTTGAGCTGTCAGTGAAAACGTTCAATCATACTGTTAGAGATAGGATGGTAGGCAGTAGTGCGATTGCGTTGAATTTCAAAGGTTGACGTTATGAGAGAAAAGAGAGAAGATTCAAATTGAGATCCCAATCGGTAGTGATGGTTGATGGGATTCCAAAGTTTGCGAGCCAATATGTCACAAAGGTAGAGGCGATTGACTCAGCAGTTATTTCTTGAAGTGGAATAGCAGCTGGCCAACGAGTGAAACAGTCGATAATTGTGAGAAGATACCGAAAGTTTTACGAGGGCGGTAAAAAACCAAAAATGTCAATGTGAAGGTGATCAAAACAGGCATTAGTAGAGAGAAAAGTTCCGAGAGGAGCGGATACATGGCAGTGAATTTTCGATCCTAGGCAGTGTTGACAAGTAGGAGCCCGTTGGCCAACATCTTTGTTTACATTAGGTCATACAAATTATTCTGAGATGAGCTTTTGTGTACCACGAATTCCAGGGTGCAAAAGGCAAGGAAGACTGTCAAATACCAGGCGGGGAAAAGAAGGAGGAACGTACGGACATGGTGAAGTGTTGGATACGTCACAGATGATTGTTCCTGCAGAGCATGCCAAAGGAAGAGTTTTGAAACGAAGAGAAGATGTTTCGAGAGTTTGTAAGTCTTTCTCACTCTTTTGTGCTTCAGCAAGTAGTGCAAAATCGATAACAGTGGGAATGTGTATAGTGTTGATATCAATTCTCGATAAAGCATCTGCGACCGGGTTGTGTTGTCCTTGCAAGATCTCAATATCTGAAGTTAATGGCAAGATAAAATCCAGTTGACGGGTTTCACGAGGCGAATAACGGTAGGCGATGGTGACAGTATATGTGTTAACGATTTGTGATCCGTTAAGATGTAAAATCACCTCCTTCAAGGAAATGACGGAAATGTTGAATTGAAAGGTAGATAGCAAGAAGTTCTCGGCTGAAAGTACTGCCCTTGGCTTCTGCAGGCGGTAGGCATTTTGAAAAGAATGAGATAGGATGCCAGATACCGTTTATGTGTTGTTGAAGTACGCTTTCGACGGCAGTGTTTGAAGCATCTGTCATGAGGCAATAAGGCGCATCTGGAGCTGGATGAATGAGTTATTGGCCTGAGCAAGGGCTAATTTGATGGCATTTAAAGCTGTGGGAGCGCCATCTGAAAGTTCAAAGGATTTCAAAGTTCCTTTACTGGAAAGCAGGCCGGTGAGTGGTTGTAGAATTGTTGCACAACGTGGGATAAAATGATGGTAGAAAGTTATGAGTCCCAAAAATTCACAGAGTTTGCAAAGGTTGGCTGGTGGTGGAAAGGCTTGGATGGCTTGAACTTTGCTTTGAAGTGGTGAAATATTGGCGGCAGATATATGATGACCTAGAAAATCAAGTGACTGAAGGGCAAAGATGCATTTAGAAGGATTGATGAAAATACCATAGGAGGATAATCATTAAAAAAGAAGTTTTAAATGGCGGAGATTTTCATCTTCTGTATCACTTGCGATAAGCAGATTGTCGATGTACGTATAAAAAAAGTGGAGACCAAGTAGGACTTTATCAATAAAGTGTTGGAAGGTTTGTGCAGCGTTGCGTAGGCCTAAGGACATACAAAGAAATTCAAACCGAAGGGCATTGAAATGGCTGTCTTTTGTACATCGTCTGGATGCACCGGGATCTGGTGGTAGGCATGTACGAGATCAATATTTGAAAAGACAGTTTTGCCATGAAGAGAAACAGAAAAGTTCTGGATGTGCGGAATTAGGTACTGGTCAGGAATGGTGATATTGTTTAACACGCGATAATCGCAGCAGGGTCTCCGATCTCCAGGCGGAGGAGGAGAGTGGCGAAGACCAATGGCTGTTGGACTGTTTAATGATGCCAAGTTCGAGCATGTTGTGGAATTCAGCTTTGGTTACTTTGAGGCGGTCAGGAGCTAAAAGGCGTGGGCAGCAGTGTACGGGTGGACCAGTAGTTCTAATATGATGTGTGATGTTGTGTTTGACGGTGGTTTCTTGATAATTTGGACAGGAAATTTGTGGGAATTGAGCTAAGAGGTCGGTGTCTGCAGATGAAGTCTGCGGCATAGCGAAAATTAGGCTCTGTGATGGAATTGAAGCGGTAAGGCTGGCGTTGGAGTTTTCTGACTGATGGGATGGTTGAGCTGGTTGTTGAAGTCCTTGTGAGATGAAGACGCAGGGGGGTGAACATTTTCGGGGGTTGGCGCCAAATTCGTGATGATACCAGCAATTTGGAAATCGGTTTGGAGATCTTGAAGTCAAGGGTCCACGCGAACGAGGTCCTGAGCGAAAGGGAGATCGTCCACGAAAACAAGGCTGGCTAGGCCCTTGCAGTCACTGATCTCAAAATAGGGAATGGATTGTTTCAAAGGTGAAGCCATCAAAATACCAAGACGCCATGTTTGATGGGACCACTCTCCCTACGCTGCGGTAAAAACACCTTACTGACTATTAATCAAAAACAAGGTCACACATGCACCACTTATTCATGGAAAAAGCTGAGGATAATGAAAATGCCGCTTCACGGACACAGTTATTGTCAACTTGCTGCAAAGGATGTTAATTTACAGTTTTTCTGTCGATTTATACCTATCGTTTCTATTGATAGACCGCCTAGTTATCAAGGCTTTATTTCCAAGGAATGAATTAGCATTGTGAAATATTATCATGTGCTAGTAAGATTTGGTGAGGACCTAACCTTGGGCTTTGGTAGCTTTTAAATAAGCTGTTTTTATTTAAAGACGGTAAAACAGTGCAGTGAAACCAGAGAATCAAGTGACTTGGAAGCTTCTAAGCGAATGCAGCTTGGAAAGACAGCTTATTAACCCTTGAAAAGAACCAATTTGGTCAGCTTCTTCCTTACATTGACACCAACAACCTTGGCGGTATACTCTTGTCCCAGATGGTGCAGACGTATCTTGCTGTAGCTCTTGAAAATTCCCTTGACCAAGCTAAATACACGATTGTCATTGACAGCAGTGTCAAACATGTGTGTATCAAGTTCCCTGACAACCAAAGACATATTGATCCCGGCCAACACTGAAGTAGCAATAGCGTCTGGAATACCCTTTCCTGAAAGTAATTAGCAACGTCAAATTATCACTATTTTTGACTTAAAAGAAAATGACATAGAGGCTGCTGAAGAAACCCTGTCAAGTGAGGCTTAATCTTTTAAAAATTCAGATTGATTTCTCTTTTGTTGTTTTTGGAGCTTTGAGGTATTCCTTATTAATTATACTCTTGTGTCAATAATAGGAGGAGGAACAGAAATCAAGGGGGAGGGTTGTCCAGAAAAAATAGCTAAGTTTGGTCTTTTCCTGCAAACGACATGGGATTGGCTTGTGCTTTTGTAATTGAATTCATAAACTTTCTCTTTATGGCAAACCAAGGTTTTACACATCTACAAAATCTGAGCATAAAAAGAATAATCTTTTAACACTCTAGCATAACTCTGGCACACTATTGATTTTTTTCATAACTTTAGCAATTGAATTACCTTGAGGAAGTTTCCCTTGAGTGGAATACAACAGTCGCTGGAAATTCCTCCCAGTTTCTTTGGGCACTCTAATGACACTCTGTGTTAGCTTGAATAATCCCCCTCTATCTTTCATTTTCAGGAAGCTTGATACTGTTTTGCTTTGTTTTGAGCCAAGAGTTTCACAACAAGTTCTGCAAAATCTAATCTTCTCCACCATCTTTGCAACATACCCTGAAATGTAGGAGATAGCAGCCTTCTTGAATTCACTTGATTGACCAATGTTTGCTGCCTTGCAGTAATCCTGATCATTTTTTAGAGATCCTTTTCCATCAAGGTCATATTTTCTTATAACTGCTGCATCAGTTATGGAAACATCACTGTCACCAACTTTGCAAGTATCATCGAAGCAGAAAAGAAGCTGTGTTTCATCTACCTGTTGACAATTGCCTTTGCCCCCTTGTATACTACTTCTGAACAGTAACCTTTTGTATGCTGAAGTAAACTGAAGTGCTGTTGGGTTATTGTTGAATCCTCTAGCAGAGCATATAGCACCAAAGAACAGTTCAATGTGATCCTGGCTCAACTTGTATGTCAGCAAGTACTTCAGAGGGGCTGTTTTTTTCTCAACATAATCATGAAAGATCTCTTTTGTGCTTTTTATTGCCATCAAAAATCCAAGGAAACCAGTTTTTCTACGTGTTTCATACATGGGTGTACCTTGAGTATCCTTGAAGCCAAGAATGTACTCAAATGCACTGTTAAGAAAGGAACTCCAAGATGCCTTATTTTGAACTCGTAGAGGAGCTTTGTATCCCTTTGCAAATGGGTTCCTTGAATTGAGTATGTCAAACAGCTGGTCAAAAATACGAATAAACTTGATAGTAGCACTAGATCCTTGGAATTGAGGCAGCTTCAAGACATCAGAGCAGTACTGTATTGCATCAGCAACACTTAAACTTAGAGCCTGTGCAGCAAGGTTTACTTTCATTATTTGTTGTTTCCACTGTATGTGTGCTGTTTTGAGCTTGTTGCCTAGTCTGAGAACTTCCTTGTTTTTGAGTTTTTGGAGCTCAGTGATAAACTGCCAATAAACTTTGTTCCCAGATTTGCCAACCAGTAAACCTCCTGCACAAAATGTGTTCCTTATGAGCATTAGCATGTGACACACATCTAGAAGAACATATACTTTTTCGCTTGGATTCAAGGGATGAGGGAAGAAAGTTTTTAGTTTCTTTGTTTTCCTACAAACACCAAGCTCAGGAAACACGGTAAGATGACATGCAGGACCATCACACATCAGTGTTGAGTGAAATCATAATAAGAATCATAACCAAGAAATAAAAGGAGTAATCGCAGGAGCACCCAACAAAGGAAGGGCCAGACCCCCGGTTAAAGTGTTAAAGTACCGCTATGACAGCACCCACCATAACAGTAATAACTTGAATTGTCCGAAGTATTTATTTAGGGAAACTGATGCGGTGTATTATGGTCAAAAGATGAAAAGCTGGATTGAGATAGTGAATAATGGGCCGCAACTCCAATTGTAAGTGCACTATGTATTATGTGTAAGAGGGGTGGTAGGATTAGACGCAGCATATGACTTGGAATATGAAAGAAGGAAAACATCGATTCATCAGCTGTCCACCTGTGATCAGCGTTTCGGGGTTTGAGAACAGGACGCTATAGATCACAGGACCCCCGACACCCACAAGGGGTGCCATCGTAATGGATCGAAGATGAAAAGACAGAAAGAGTAAAACGTAAAAATTGTGGTTTGCATAGCGAATTCAAGGTACAGCATTAGGGAAATTTAGAGTGGACTAAAATGTCTTTCAAGTTCTTATTGCGTTTGAATGCAGTGATGGGTATGCCCGCTGCGATGGAACAAAGTGCGTCATCGTCTTCTATGAAATGCCAGTGTCCGTGTCATATCTTACTAATAGACATCGTATTAGTGTTATAAGGAACTATGAATGGTATAACGTTTTTTGTATTATCAGATTTCTCTTTCAAGAGATCGTCCTGTGACATAGACAGGACCGTCCAAAAAATAGAGGATACAAGGTGGGGGTCATAGCCCCTAGCAACCAGGGTTTCTAGTAGGTTGTTAAGATGAGACCTAAGGTCCTGGTCGTCAGATATAATTCTTCTGTATCTAAGAGCCTGGCTATAGATAATGCCTTTTTTACAGTTAAGGGGATGAAAGGAAAGTGCGTGTAATCAGGAACAAATATCGGAGGGTTTCTTATAGAGAGAAGTTGAAATGGTGTTGTTTGGAAGGATCATTGTCATTGTATCAAGAAAATGTATTCTCTTATCGGAAAATGACATTTCAAATTTAATGCTATCATGTGACGAGTTCATATGAGAGTAAAACTCGTTGAGTTTGTCTGGTCCATGGTTCCAAATGACATAAATATCATCAATATAACGTTTCCAAAGTAGGGGGGCTACACCCCTCGGGTAGGAGCAAAGAATACGTTCTTCTAGGTCTGCCATGAAGATGTTGGCATAATTAGGGGCAAATGGGGAACCCATTGCGGTACCGTGTATTTGTAAATAGTAAGTGCCATTGAAGAAAAAGTAATTTTGTTCAAGTATAAAGGACAACATTTGTCGTAAATGCTTAAGGGGTAGGGGGAGGTTTTCTCCATAGAAATTGCTTATTGCTTTCAGGCAACAAAGAATTTCCTCCTCATTCGGTATGTTAGTGTAAAGTGACTTTACATCGAAAGTCACCAATAGGGAGTCAGGTGGAACAACGCCCGCCTTTTCCCTGAGTATGCGGAGAAAGTGAGTGGTATCTTTGATAAAGGAGGGAATTGTTTGCACTATAGGTTTCAGGTAATAGTCGAGAAAATTTGATAGGTTAGCTGTAGGTGAACCACATCCTGATATGATAGGTCTACCAGGGGTACCCTCTTTGTGGATCTTAGGTAACATGTAAAACAAGGGTGTCCTGGAGTTGTTTAATGGGTTGAGAAATAAAAAAATATCATGTTCAATTAGAAGTTGACTTTTTAGGAATGAGAGAAAGGTGGAAATATCCATGATAAGTTTCGGGAGGGGGTTGTATTCAACCACTTGGTAATATTTGGAGTCACCGAGTTGACGGTTGGCTTCGCTCAGATAGGCTGTGCGGTCCCAGATCACGATTTTGCCGCCCTTGTCAGCTAGTTTTATAATGATATTTGCTGTTTTTAGCAGATCCCGTAGGGCCTGTTGTTCGAGTTCAGTGATGTTTTGAAATGTTTTGGGCGATTGTTTGGTACAAAAAATGTCCCTATAAATATTAGAGATATAGTTTTGTATACCATTATTATCAGGTATGGGTGGTTGCCACCCTGAAGAGATGCGGAAAGGATGACTGGGCTTTAGATCACCCTTATTCAGAAAAAAACGTTTCAAGTAAATTCTTCTTTGAAAGTTTGAAAAAGATTTTTCAATTGTTAATTTCGGAGTCGGTTTTGGTGAAGGGATAAATGAGAGGCCCTTTGATAGGACTCTGGCCTGTGAATCAGAAAGGGTTATACCACTTAGATTGTGAACATTGTTTGTTGTTTTTTGAGTGGAAATTGTTTTGCGAAGCATTTTCTTAAGAGAATTTTTGTTTTTAGAAGTGGATCTAGTCCTTCTCTTGGCACCAGCTATTGTTTTCAAAATCTTCATTTTACCAGAGTATATCAAATCGGGGTTATTTGTCTCTAGATAGTAGACACGAGAATAGGAATATGTGTGTATTGACTCACTCAAAAAATCATTAGAAAATCAACCATTACAATGCGATAATAAGATAATATGTAGTATATAAGAATAAAGGGGTGAACCTAATTTCGGATAACGAAGGGAAGCAAGTTTCTAGTGCTAGTGCTAGTAATGTATAGCTGTATTCGGTGTATTGCTATATAAAAGAACTAAATTATCAGGGGTCTAAGTTCATAAAAATAAGGTATAGGGCTAAGGTATCAAGTAATTAGGCAAAAACTATGTAATTACAGTTGATTATAGTCTGAGGGCTAAGGTGCTGAGTATTTAAGAAAAAAAGGGCTTATAACAGCCTGGAGGCTAAGGTGCTAGTAATATGGGAAAGATAGTATATTGCTTTAGTAAACAACTCCTATGTTAGGCAGGAAGGACGGGGTGCTTAATGTAATGAAATAAAGGACACTCGTTGCAGTGGGGGTAGAATAAATCAATTTGCTATTCAGGAAACTATTTCTATGCTAAATAATTGGTCGAGTAAATCGTATCGAAAAGCGAAAGAGTCCCATGTAAGAGTAATGTGCAATGAAACCAATTAGAAACAAAGTATTTGTAAACATGTTTATTTGTTTTGGAAATCTAGATAGCGAATGTAGGGGCATAGCAAAGTGGACTATGTATGCAAGATAGTTATTCAAAAAGAATCTTTAGAAAAAGTATAGTGAACAAGCTACTCTCGAGGACGTTTTTCGCCTGCCCTTCAGACTCGCTTAGGAACTAGGATATCATTAATAAAAGCCTCAGTAGAGGCATCCTTAGACAAAGAATCCATGTGTGTTAACAATTTGCGATCTTTATAAACTTTAGAAATAGTATCAAGTCTAAGTTGAACGATTAATCGCTCCCTCTCGGCCATTTCTTTGTGATGGTCGGAGAGAAGAGCACATAAATCTCTTTGGTAATTTGTATTCATGGCTAAGAAACGGCTATTTATATTGTGCGAAAAGATTTTTTTGTCAACAAGTTTAACGTCCGGTAATGTGTATTTTGGAGGAAGAGAAGAGGAGTTCGATAACATGCTGAATTTTGTAGAAAGTTCATTGTGCTTAAGTAGTTGAATCTTGTGTTTTGTAAGGTCGTTTAGAAGGTTGTTTTGAGCTTGGGATAACACAACATTATCTTCACCATTGACAGGAGTGTTGTTTAATGGCCTGGCTTGTATATCAACAATCGCAGGAGAGTTGGCGTTATCTTCGATGTCAGATGGGTCAGAGCTTGGTTGTGTTTCTCTGATAATGAATCTGGCTTGTGTTTGAAAGATTTCATCTTCAGGAGTAGGTTCAGGATCAAGGATGCAAGCAACTGTGAAAAACAACGTGAGGGTTGTTTTGAGTATATGTAAAAGTGGTAAATAGTCAGAAAATGTCGATAGGAGATGAAGAAAGGAATGAAGGTTATGAATAAAAATGACAAGAAACTTACGTTCAGCAGAAGTAGAAGAGCCATTAGAGGATTTTGATCGAGCCATGATTGGAAATAATTCGAAGAGATTGAAGCTTTGTCTTGAATTGTTAGTGAGTGAGAGAAAAGAATGGAAGTATGTTTCTTATAGGGGATGGAAATTCCAATATGGAAAATCTGTGATGGAAGGGTGGTGGGTGGTGGAAGAGTGTTAGACAGGACAATGCTAATAAGCAACAGGCGGGAAGAAAAAAATATTAATCGTAAGGGTCACATGGGTGGTTAGGTAAACAGCAAAGGACACTCTTTTGCAGTTTTTTACTAGTGAAAGTGTAGAGATAAAATGTTATCGGTCAGAACGAGGTGAGGATTGAGGAATGTAAAGGAGGCTCGGTTGTAAACGTGAGGGGTGTCATTAGTAGAGTAAGGAAAAAAAATGGGGGGAAAAATGCCATCATAGGGGAGGGAAGGCCAACCAATGTGGGCACAACGATACTACTAGGAGCGTCATGCTTTCCTCCTGGGTCATAAATGTTGAGTGAAATCATAATAAGAATCATAACCAAGAAATAAAAGGAGTAATCGCAGGAGCACCCAACAAAGGAAGGGCCAGACCCCCGGTTAAAGTACTGCTATGACAGCACCCACCATAACAATAATAACTTGAATTGTCTGAAGTATTTATTTAAGGAAACTGATGCGGTGTATTATGGTCAAAAGATGAAAAGCTGGATTGAGATAGTGACTAATGGGGCGCGACCACAATTGTAAGTGCACTATGTATTATGTGTAAGAGGGGTGGTAGGATTAGACGCAGCATATGACTTGGAATATGAAAGAAGGAAAACATCGATTCATCAGCTGTCCACCTGTGATCAGCATTTCAGGGGTTTAATACAGAAGAAAGATATAGAAAATAGATATAGATATAGAAGATATAGTTAGATACAGAAGAATTATATCTGACGACCAAGACCTTAGGTCTCATCTTAAAAACCTACTAGAAACCCTGGTTGCTAGGGGCTATGACCCCCACCTTGTATTCTCTATTTTTCGGACGGTCCTGTCTATGTCACAGGACGATCTCCTGAAAGGGAAATCTGATAATACAAAAAACGTTATACCATTCATAGTACCTTATAACACTAATACGATGCCCATTAGTAAGATATTACACGGACACTGGCATTTCAAAGAAGACGATGACGCACTTTGTTCCATCGCAGCGGCCATACCCATCACTGCATTCAAACGCAATAAGAACTTGAAAGACATTTTAGTCCACTCTAAATTTCCCTAATGCTGTACCTTGAATTCGCTATGACCACAATTTTTACGTGTTACTCTTTCTGTCTTCATCTTCGATCCATTACGATGGCACCCCTTGTGGGTGTCGGGGGTCCTGTGATCTATAGCGTCCTGTTCTTAAACCCCCGAACGGCTGATCACAGGTGGACAGCTGATGAATCGACTTTTTCCTTCTTTCATATTCCAAGTCATATGCTGCGTCTAATCCTACCACCCCTCTTACACATAATACATAGTGCACTTACAATTGGGGTCGCGGCCCATTATTCACTATCTCAATCCAGCTTTTCATCTTTTGACCATAATACACCGCATCAGTTTCCCTAAATAAATACTTCGGACAATTCAAGTTATTATTGTTATGGTGGTTGCTGTCATAGCGGTAATTTAACCGGGGGTCTGGCCCTTCCTTCGTTTGGTGCTCCTGCGATTACTCCTTTTATTTCTTGGTTATGATTCTTATTATGATTTCACTCAACACTATTTAAATGCTTTGAAGCATAAATCTTTGCTTTTGCCATTCACTTCTCCCACATGTCTCGGGCATAAGGAATTGCACCCTCTTTTGTCAAATTATCCTATATCTACCCCTGTGATTGATCTGTAGCTGAAATACGGCTTCTTTGCAAAAAAGTATAATTTTGAGAATACAACATTTAACAGATGGTCTTCTCTAGAAAATTAGAGGAATGCTTACAATACGATTTATTATTTTCAGGATATTCTATTTCCATCCCTTCATTCGCATTGGCAATAATATCGAAAAAACCTTAATTCAATCGCTACAGCAGAAAGGAGAAGGTTTGGTGGTGGCCGGTGATAGGCGCCATGACAGCATGGGCCACAGTGCTAAATACGAAACATACACTCTAATGCTTTGTGCTGTTCCAACTATTATTCATTTTGCAGTGATTCAGGTAGGCCCTTTGCATTTTCAGAATTGAAATGGTACTCAATATATTTGCAAAATGGTCTTGTTTGAAATTTAAGTTTTAAGATAATTTTGTGGAAACATTCAATGCCAACCTGATTTGAGCTACCTCTGTAAAATCAATCTTTTACATTTTTACATTTGAACATTTATTTGTGAACACAATAGGATAAATGTTGACATTTCAGCTTGCCCATGACACAGAGAAAAGATATGTCTAAGAAATTTTTTTTTCTCCTTCAGGAAAATGACGTAACAAGAAGTGCTCCTATGGAGTTTGCAGGATTTCGGAGATGCATGGCTTGTTTGGCTGGTGTTGGGCTAAATGTGGCAACATTCATACCTGATAGGCACATTTCTATTGCAAAGCACATGAGACTTATGGCATTGAAAAAAAAGTAAGTATTAAACTTGGAAGACAGGACTTCTATTTTCAGGTGGACAGTTACTTAAAACTACATGGAAAAGTTCAATAGGACTTGCTATGTATCTGAATATATAAGTCCTTTGTATATCATTTGTTGACATGTTATATATGTACAATTTAAAGTTGAAAGATTTTCTTTTCATAAGTTTCAGCTCTTTTAAAAGTGAGCATATTTTTGTCCTTTACCCTTTTGTTCATTTAGTAGACCGAATTGATTTCAAACTATTCCCATTCTCCACAGTTGGAAGAAACTTTAGCCTTGAAATTCCTGCTTAGATAGGTTCAAAGTTAAAAAGACGACTTACTCACTTTCACATCCTTTTTTGTGGTATTTTCTAAAGTCTCTTGTTGTGTAGCAGTCAGCTGCTTGTCCCAATGACCACAACTGGTCTGAAAGCTGGGTGCCCAGTGATACATTCAATATGGAGAAGGGATTCTTCCAAAAGAATCTCATCATCCATTGCTTTGACACAACCTTGTTCCTCCTTACAGCATTAGCACTCCTTTTGAATTTGTAAAAGTGAAATATGCATTTCCACAACTTCACCTAGGGTGCTGATGTTGAAATATACATGAATAATTTGCCTCAGACAATTGGATCACCATTGAGCCTGAATATACCAAAACTCTACGTGTTTTTAAAATATTTCAAATAAAATTATAAAAACAATGAACAGTCAATCTGGAGAATATGGTTTGATTAGAGCTAGTGTTGTAGAGATGAAAATTTTTTGAAACCTTTCTGCTGTAAAATGCTAAAAAATATTATCAATGGCGGTTAGTCGTGTTGCGAATCAATGGCGGTTAGTGGTGTTGCGTTTTTCTTTGCTCTCGTTTTTGCATCTCTACAAGTGAAAAAGACTGCATTTTGCAGCTCGGATTCATTTAACTTGTATCTTAACAACACTTTCGACAATCTGGTCATAAAAGAAACTTTTATCTGCTCATCAATATGGATAAAAAAACAGTTGAAGCATTTACAAGTTAGGCCCATTCGTAACAGTTCGGCTGTAATGGTTCTATTAATCCGGTTATGTGGTGATATCGAAACATGCCCTGGACCAGCTATCAAATGTGGTTTTTGCATGAAAGTAATAAGGAAAAATCAAAGCAGAATATGCTGCACTAGCTGTAATTTGCTGCACCATATAAAGTGCGTGGAAAATGTGTCGGAAGCCCTCTGCCGCTCCTGTTTATCAAAACCTTTCGAAGTCGAAGATCACACTGAAGAGGCCAGAACAGAGAACGAAAATCAGCATGAATTACCTGAGCTAACTGAGCTACTTGAAAGGAAAGGCCTGAAAATTCTGCATCAAAATATTGGTGGACTTTTAGCACACAAACAGAATCTTTGTCATGTCCTTGCTGATTTCAAAGGAATCCATATTCTCTCTCTCAGTGAAACTCACTTGGCCGCTAATGAGGAAGCTGACGCTCAAATTATCGGCTACGATTTCCTTGGTAAACCAAGGATTTCTGGGCAAAGGATTTTTGTATACAACAAGTTTCTAAAAAGTTCATACATACAGACAAACTTTTTAATTGAGCAATACTTTCCTTAGAGTCAGAGCTTAAGACAAGATGGAAGAATCTACTTGGTGCCATAGGAAAATGTTTAAAGAAGATTGAAGCTGATACAAGGTCTGGTTCTGCAAGCAGCTAAGCATGCACTTGCAAGCATTATAAATCCCTATTATTTCCTAGGGATACACTTGACAGTCGTGCAACAGAGTCAAATGTAACTGAACAGCCTACTGCATGCATTTCTCCATCTCAGAGAGTCTTTTCTCAACCTTCACCTTTGTCAGTTACAAAGTCAGATGCCTCACTAATTTCTAATATGTCTCCCCTTGCTAGCTCTTCCACTGATTCAAACTTCCCAACCATGGCAAATTCTGCACCAAAACAGAGGAAAGTTGAAAGAATAAAGGCTGCTGAAGACAGGAGAGACCAACTTGATTAAATGTTGGTAGCAGCTTCAAATAAGCCCAGGAGCAATTCTGAAAGGAAGGAGACATGAATTGGATGCAGACGGATTATTTTGTCAGAGCCTGATTTTAAGTTTGCGTCAACTGCCACCAAAAAAGAACAGACTTGCAAAAATTGATATTCAAAAAGTACTTTTTAAGTATGAATTTGATATTGATGAAACTGCTTGATCCCCTTAAATTATTGCATAAAAGGCTTCAACATGTTCAAAAGCATAGGCAGGATTCTGAGTACCGTAAAAGCTCTATTAAGCCTGGGGGGTCTTATTTTTTGCAGTTTTAAAGGGGGGCCTACGGGGTTTCAATGGTCGAAAAACAGAAATTTTGAGGAAAAGTTTGAATTTTATTTTTTTGTTATATGATAAGCTCTGAACCTACCTTGATATGATAATTCAAACCGTTTTTTCCTAGCTCATCGTAAAGTTGGTAAAAATTAGAAAATTTTGGCTGCAGTCCGAATCGATATTGCTTTTTGGACCAGATTGTTTACATTTTTCTAACTATCATATTTTCATATTTATTCCCGCAATATGTAACTCCTGTACATCATTCGATTCCAAATTCCATGGGGGGTTCAAATATTGAGATGACCATCAATTGTCTTCTTTCTATTGCAAAGGAGGGCACGAATTCGGCCGTTAATATTATGCCATCATGATTTAATTAATGTGATTGGATGATTTTGCTGATACCGGCTTTTCATTGGGTGATCATGGTCACGTGAATCAAATATGGTGGATCACTGTTTGAGAAATCGTTAGATTTTCGGATGTGGAAGGATCGGATATACTTTATAAATGATTCAGAATATTTTGTCTTTATTTCGCACCTCAAAGATGGCAAGAAAGATGCAAAGAGCTGTACCACCCTTTTTGTTTGTAGAAAGATTGCGGTGTGGTATGGTATGGTAGGCCAAAGATGGAATTAATCGAATTCTGCTAGCTCAAAAAATAGGGTTATTTCAAGATATTAAGGCTCTGATGTTCCAAGAGGACGACAAGATCGAATGTGCCCACAGTGATGATGACTTTTTTCTCCTTGTCCCGAAATCATCTTTGGATCAACCAAGTCAGCAGGCTCCTCTGCCTGTCTGATTTTCGGTAATAGTATTATAAGGATCGCAAACACTGCTATCATAAATTGGTACAAATTTAGTAGCAATATTCAACAGACTGGCAGATCAGAGTTTATTGAAATACTGTGCTACAGGTAAAACCCAAAGTTCAAGTAAGCTTCTACACAATCTAACATGAAAGCTTTATCCAAAGCACATTTTTTTAAGAAGAAATACCCTGGAATATGCTGCGGGCCTAGCTTTTTGCCTGTTTTCTTCTGGAGCATTTATGAATACTCTTCCTTGGCCTTTAACAATTGAATCTGGGTAATACACAATCATGGACAGTTGTTCAAATGATGAGAAAAGAATCAAAATTACAGTTAAATCAAACATGAGGTATGTAACATTCAAAGACAGCAAATGGAGTATGCAAAGACCTCAAATGAAAAGTAATAGACATCAGTTGGCGGGGACACGTATGCTTCTGGGGCATAAGTAATGGACAAACTAGACACTGCTTTAGTATAGAAACTGTTTTTTTAAAGTTTTCATATCAATTCTTTCATCTACTGGTGCATTAAATTAAGCCAAATGGAAAGTGAAACTCAAATGCTATCTTAGAAATGCATTTATCTCAAAACTGTTATTTTGCTGTACTGGGTTTGCCAGGAATCGCATAACTTTTTGATAATAAAATAAAGTATAGCAAACTATATATCAGTCTGTTCCTCTGATAGTGATGTGTGATGTTAAGGCTTTAGAAACTTTGTTTTTTCTACAGGAGGAATGCTTTCCTTAGTCAAAGTTGAAGCAGGATCAAGCAATAACCATTAATTAAACATTTTCCATCAAAAAATACTCTTTTTATGAACAATAATTTTAAAAAAATAGATAACATCACATGGGAACATACAAAGACTAGGTTTATAATAAAAGAAACCCCTCTGATAGCTCTTTCAAAAAGTTATGCATGCTCCCAACTAGCCACTGTAAGTACAAAAGATTTGCTGTTTCCATGGCAACGGGTAAAAATAGAAACATTCTGACTCAAAATTCTGCCTCAGCACACAAAGCTTAGTTTCCGTGCAAAGTTTGGCTGACCTAGCATTAGAAACAAAAAAGTTAGTTTTTCGACCATTGAAACCCCTTAATAAAGTAACATTTTCCATGCATCACAGAACCATACAATCATTTGTTTCCTGGATGGCACCCTCATATTACCTGCAGCAGCGAGTTGATGATAAAGAAGAGGGCTTAATAGAGAGTAGGGCTTATTTGAAATATGTGACACAAAATTTCCCAAATAATGAGGAAAAGATGATGGAAGAGATTATTGAAATGGAAAGTGAATGGCAATTCCCATATACTTTTTGTGCAGTAGATGGCTGTCATTTACCAATGAGGTGCCCTAGAGGTGGTGAAGAGCATCACAATTTCAAGAATTTTTATTCTGTAATTTTGATGGCTCTTGTTGATGCCTAATACCGATTTATCTGGGCTGGTTCAGGGTGGGCTGGAAATACCCATGATTCAACTGTTCTGCAGTCAACACAAATGTACCTGCAAATTGTACAACAGGAGCTACGTCCAGAAGCAATGTTGTCATTGCAGGATGTAAACATCAGACAAATTTTACTAGGAGATGGAGCATTTCTCTTCCAACCCTGGCTGCAAAAACCTTACTCTCACGCTACATCAACAAAGGAACAGTCCTTTTTCAACTACAGACTGAGTAGAGCTAGAATGGTTGTTGAGGCAGCTTTTGGGATGTTGAAGAGAAGATGGCGTGTGTTGCAGCAGAAATGTGAATCTTCTAAGAACGTCGTGAAATTGTACTCCTTGGCATGTATAGAACTGCATAATCTCTGTTTAGGAAATGGAGACACCTCACCTAGATCTTGGGACCTTGGTCTTGACCACTATGGCAATTACAGAAGACCAAAATATAAAGTTAGAGAGTTGCTTATCATGGTACAAGGTAGTAATCAGAGAGGGTCAGGTGCAGAGAGGGTTAGAGATGCAATAAAAAAAAAGTTGTGGCAAGAAAAACAGCTTCAAATTGTGACATAAATTTTACTAATCAGGATACTAGAATATATTTTAATATACTAATAATTTAATATATTATAGTATTCCTTAGCATTGTTTTGTTACGTTTACCAGTCATTTTCATAGAGAGTTTCCTGACAGTTGAATGTATCAAATGACTGCATATTCCTTGGTTCCTGATTGGTATCATTGGTACCTGATTGGTATCTCTGAGGATCTCTTGGGAAATGGAGAGAGAGCCCCATTGACTGAAATACAGATCTTTGCCCAATGCTGGAAATGAGATGCTGCTGGAGTTTAAGCTGTGCATGTCATTATGCTGCATGATTATTGGTTGGGCATTGTAGCGGAGCCAGCATTTGTAAAATCTTCAGCGCAAGCTGTCCTGCTCTTTCATTCTCTTCTTGGATATATGCAATGCGTTTATCTGTTTTATCCAATTTTTCCATTGCAGATGCTACTACATTTCTAAGGTCTTCCATTGCATGAGGTTTTTTGTTTTCACCTTTTGAAAGGATGAACATCTTTTCTCCTTTTTAATCCTCTGTTGTATTTCCCTTATCCTCGCTGCTCTTTGGCATGGTTGAATTTGTAAAAGTGCTTTCCATACTGCTCGCACAACACCTCTCAAATGCTTAAAGCCCCTGCATTTTGTGTCCCAAATGCAACAATCATTCTTTACTTTTTGTATAAGCATCTCTTCAACCTCATGATGTGAAAGAAAATTTCTCATTCCTATGCCTTCCTCATCACAAATCAACCTTTTTTCAAAATTCACAACGGACATGTTGGTGTACAATGCTTTGTGTTCTAACACTTTTGATAGATTGTAGTGTGTAGTGTTGAAGGTAACGGAGGCAGACAACAACTTCCTCCGTGTTGGAATTGAGACTCAAACGAGCTGAGTGCTTGCTGTCAACGAGCTACAAAAGATGATTCCAGTTTGCTGTCATTAGTTCTTTCCCCGCGAATTCGCTGGGAAGTTGAACTCTTTTCAACTTTCATATTTTGCCAGCGAATCGGCCTAAGCCTGGACAAAACAAAAGACATTCCAATCCCTGACAAATCTGCTTAAAATTTTGCTCAAGTGGAAACCGGCCTTAAGGACTTGCTAGATCTTTCCTCTGTTGTAAGTCCATTCTAACTTTAGTTGCCGTGGGTATAAAGAAGTTCTTAAAACTCTCACTCCTACAGTACAAAATAAGAAAGGGATATTTTAAACAGTGTGCGATAGGGGTGAAAGAGGAAACTGGAATGTTGATAAGGTTATTACAGATCTTAAACATCATTATTGCTTTAGCTTGCTGTCATCAGTCTGCTAAGCTTTCCAATCTGATCATTTCCGTGGGACTACCTGTTTGGCGATAGTCACTACAGACAACCAATACAATAAAGGAGAGTTCCAAGATTGGTCTGACTATTGATTTTAAGCATGATGATTTGACAGTTCATGGACAGTTACCCTTACTTCTTCTAATTGGACCTAGAGTGCTTTAAGCTTTGGAGCAAGTTAGATTCACCTGAGTGTTCCAACTCAGTGATGATTGTAGAGTTATTTCCAGGTAAGTTTTGCGTGACACTTTATGAATGTGACCGTCCATCCTTTATATTGATTTCAGCGGTTTACATTTGTTTGTCACTCTCAACATTTCACATTCTCTTTACACTATCATTGAATTTTTGTCTCGGTCATTTTGTTAACAAAAGGCGTCTTCTTCACTTCATTTGATCTTAATCAACTGAAAAACTAACAAGTATAGTAATCAGCTCAAACAACTCAATAGTCTTGTTATAACCAAAGATGGACTTTCTGCGCATGTCAATCTGGCGTGCGGACGTGTTTATGAGTGCTGCGAAATGTAAATCGAAATATCAGAGTTTTTTATATTTATATTTTATTAAACTTAGTTTTTTTGTTATTAGTTTTTCTTCTACAATATGTAAATCAATTAATGGAATAAGCAGGCTGAAAAAAACAAGATTTAAAAATGGCAAAAAGGAATTCTGATCCTGAAATATCAATGAAATCAAGCGAGGGTCTGGAGAAACGCCTGGATCAGATAATAGAGATGATAATGGGAATAAAAACTGACTTCGCTAACCAATTTAAAGAGATGGACAAACGCATCAGTAATCTCGAAAAGTCAACTGATTTTATAAATGGCCAATTTGAAAAACAGAAAAATGTCTCCGACAACTGTATAAAAGACAACAGTAACATCCGAAAAGAGAACGCAGAGCTAAAAGAACAACTAAAAGGCCTTAAAGACAATATTGCTGTTCTCGAAAGAGAAAACAATGCTTTAGAGCAGTATGGCCGTCGAGATACCCTTGAATTTGGTGGAATACCACGATTAAGCAACGAAAATACTGAGGAAATTATCATAAAGATCGCAAACCAAATTGGTGCAGATATTGAAAAACACGACATTGAAGCATGTCACAGAATTACGAATAACCAAAACGCGGCCATCATTTGTAAATTCCTATCTAGGAAAGTTAGAGATAACATCATGAGCAAAAGAGACAAGGTTAAATCTATTACGATCGCTAACCTTGGTTTTCCTTCACCAAAAGATGGCAACAAAGGCAGAATTTTTATTAACGAATCGCTAACAAGACGTTCAAAGGCTTTATTCAAAAACGTCAGAGATAGACAGAAAGAGCTCAACTGGAAATACGCATGGTCAAAGAATGGAGTAATCTACGCCAGGAAAGACAACGAAGCTGCGAAAAAAAAGATCATAAATGAAGAGGACATTATAAAGAAGATGACTGAAATTCTCCCTTAAGCTGCTATCACTTTCAGGTTGTACCTTATTAGACTTTTAATACCTATAGCTATTTAAAATTATTAGATGAAACTCCCCTAAGCTATTATGAATGACGAGCTAATTTGCCCAAAATGTAATGAAATCACAGCTGATAATCAAAATTGTATCCACTGTGATATTTGCTGCAGGTGGTTCCATCTTAAATGTAGTGGATTAACCCGCAAAAGATTTCTAGAATTAGGACATAATTCATCGTCATATTGGCTTTGCAAAAGTTGTTTAGCTGAAGCCTTGCCCTTTCAAAAGCTTACAAACAATCAGTTTTCACTAATAAATTCTACCGACAGGAAACTACATGACCAACCCATAGATTTCGATAAAACATGTGCTGTTTGCACCCGACGTGTGATTAACATTGAAAAAGCGGTACCCTGTTATAGTTGTCAAAAGTTTATTCACAGGAAATGCTCATGTTTATCCGAACAGCAAATTATTGATTTCGGTGCCAAGATACAACAATGGCTCTGTGCTAACTGTCGCAACGACACTTTTCCTTTTAATTGTATTAGCACTCACGAGATCTTATCCGACAATTTTAACTCGAACGAATATTGCATTTGCAACGACATAACGGATTTGACAGATTTTGACTGTCTCGACACCATAACTGAACTTAAATTAAACAAGCTTGATCTAAATACTTTTCATCCTAACATTGATAATGACATTGATCATAACCTAAATTTTAATTCAAACTTTAAATACTACGCAATTCATGAATTTCATAGATTATGCAATAAACTAAAACTAGGTAAATCGCCATTCTTTAGTCTAATGCATACAAATATCTGCTCGCTAAATAAAAATCTTGAAAATTTAGAGTTATTAACAACATCGTTAGGACATAAATTTGACGTCATAGCACTCTCAGAAACATGGATAACTGAAAAGAATGAATCAATTATTAATAACCTATCTCTTCCAGGTTACCAAATGTATCACGGAACATTAGGCAGAAGTTTAAAAGGAGGCTGCGGTTTCTTTGTTCTAAATGATCTATGTTTTACCCCTAGAACAGATTTAGACGTTTCTTATTCGGATAACGAAAGTGAATTTGAAGCAAACTGGATAGAGATTAAATCTAAAAATAATAAAAGTTCCTTAGTTGCCGTTATCTACCGTCATCCAAGAAAGAGAAATGATAATAAATTCTTAGAATACTTAACCAATACAATTTCAAGAAAAATAAGAAAAGAGAAGAAAACGGTTTTTATAACAGGGGACTTTAACATAAATCTATTAAATATCGACTCAGATGAGTACACTGAAAGTTTTTTAAATTTACTCCTCTCTAACTTTTTCCAGCCCCACATTCTTCAGCCTAGCAAAATACTAAACTATAGTAAACCGTCACTAATTGATAACATTTTTTTGAACTCAATTGACCATGTGACTTATAGTGGTAATTTAGTCTCTAAAATATCTGATCATATGCCTAATTTTATTTTCTGTAAAAACATGCAGTTGAAAACAACGAAAGACAATAGAGGATATTTTCGCGATTATAAGAATTTCAACCCAGACTTATACGTACGTGATTTGAGAAAAAGAAATCTCGAAACATCAATTAACTAAATTCGCGGAGCAAACGAACAATATACTTTATTCCACGACAACTTGCTTAACACTATTAATAAACATGTTCCTTTAAAACCAGTAACAAAGAGAATTTATAGACAAAGATTAAAACCTTGGATCACAAAAGGAATTTTAAAATCCATCTCCATTAAAAATAAATACTATAGGAAATTTCTTAAAGCAAAAGAACCGAATCTATACAAAAAATATAAATATTATAGAGATCTTATTAATCATCTTATAAGAAAGAGCAAAAAAAGCTACTATGCCTCATATTTTGAAAAATTTAAAAAAAACAGTAAAAAACTCTGGTCTGGAGTTAAAGAAATAATTAATACGCAAAACAATAACAATAACAATCAAAAACATAACTTGCTAATAAATGGAAAATTTACATCTGATAGCAAAACTGTTGCTAATTCATTCAATCAATACTTCACCTCAGTGGCACAAAAACTAGTAGAAAAAATGAAACCATCCACAAAAGATTTTAACGATTATTTGACAAATTCTAATTTAAATAGTATGTTCCTAGATCCAGTGACTCCAGAGGAGGTAAATGATATAGTAGCTAATCTTGATGAAAGTAAATCAAATGATTCTTATAATATTCCTACTAGGCTCATTAAAATAGTTCGCCACACTATTTCAGAACCTTTTTCTGTTATAGCCAACTCTTCATTTTTGGAAGGTATCTTTCCAGATAAGTTAAAATTCGCAAAAGTTACCCCTATACATAAAGGTAAATCAAAATTGCAATGTAATAACTATCGTCCTATTTCGATTCTTCCAATTTTTAGTAAAATTCTTGAAAAATTGATGAATTCTCGCTTGGTAAGATTTTTAGGAATAAATGACATAATATACAAACATCAATATGGTTTCCAAGAAAATAAGTCAACTTCTCTAGCAATCCTAGAACTCCAATCTCAGCTAATTAATAATATTGAAAAAGGCCTCTTCTCTTGCTGTATATTTCTTGATTTTAGTAAAGCATTTGACACAGTCAATCACAATATTTTATTAAAAAAACTAGAACACTATGGCATCAGAGGAATAGCTCTCTCATGGTTTAAATCATACCTAGATAAACGAAAGCAAGTAGTCATTGCAAATGGTGAAACATCATCTGAACAAGAAGTTAAATGTGGTGTTCCACAAGGGAGTGTGCTTGGACCCTTATTATTTCTGCTTTACATTAATGATATATATAACTCTTCTAAAGAACTTGATTTCCGTCTTTTTGCTGATGACACCAGTATTTTATTCGCTGATAGAAACCTTGATTTTATCGAGCAAATCGTCAACTCTCAACTAGCAAAAGTATCTGAATGGTTACTAGCTAACAAGCTATCATTAAACGTTTCTAAATCTAACTTCCTTCTGGTCAGTCCGAGAAAAGTAACCAAATCTATCAATCTAAGCATAAATAACGAAAAACTCAAGCAGGAAAATTATACTAAATATCTTGGAATTATAATAGATGAAAAGTTAAATTGGAAACAACATGTAAAACAAGTAAACCTTAAAATATCTAAAGGTATTGGAGTTCTATATAAATTAAGAGAGTTTGTCCCAAAGAGTACCTTGAGAACACTCTATAACTCATTTATTCAATCCCATGCACTCTATGGTATTCTAAACTGGGGATGTGCAAAAAAATCAACCCTAGAACCACTAAAACGTAATTTACGAAAAGCTATCAGAGTAGCTGACTTTGCTCCATACACTGCACATAGCGACCCAATCTTTCAACGTTTAAAACTCTTGAACTTTGACAATCTTTACAAGCTTGAAACAGCAAAATTTATGTTTCAAATAAGTAAAGAAGCTAGTTCCAACACTCTAAGAACTGAATTTCTAAAAACAAAACATCTTCATCATTACAACACTAGACAGTCTTCTAGCCTTGGGTTTTCCCTTCAAACGATTTCTACCAATTTTAAGAGAAACTTCCTCACATTTGATGGTGTTAAATTATGGAACTCACTGCCATTAGATTTGAAAAAGACCATCACTAAAGTATCTTTCAAAAGTAAAATCAAACATTACCTCCTAGAGAAACTCTAGTCCTACATATTCTAAGCCAATTGAACTCTATGAAAATATTTATACATATTGTAAACCCTTTTTTTCTTATTATTATTTTTATTTTTTATCATTATGATTCTTCTAGTTCCATTTTTCTATTCGACTTATTTCTTATCATTTTTATAAATTGTTTCTGTTACTGTTAATATTCAAACCCAACTAATATTGTAAAATATATATATCGTCATTTCACGTCGTAATTGGGCACATGGCTTTGATAGCTCTGCTTTGGGTTTTTTCTATGTGTCCATCAGCTGATTTTGTAATATTTATATTGTTTTTTTGTAATTTGCATCTTATAATTAATGATTGTATCTTAACAACTAATACGATGTAACCTGTAATTAATTTGATGCTGAAAAAGAAGCTTTGAGTTTGAGTTTTAAGAGATACGTCAAAATTTATCAAAAGAAACCTCATTGTCAATTGTGTTTGTTGTCATGTGCTTGTAAAGATGAAGTGTGCGTTCTTTCCCAGTGCCCTTGCCTCCACAATTAGTGGGACCTGATCCACATGCAAATTCAGTGTGCACTGTAAGAAATTGGGGTAGAAAAATATTCCATCAGTACGGCTGCTGAAAGGTAACCTCTTGGTGACTGAAATAATGTAGTTGAGTCTTCGGCAGCAGAATATCTACAGTAGATTGCATGAAAAGATGAGTGATTTTGCCTGCTTGGATTTGTATGGCACAGGCAGGGTATGATTTTACTTCTACTAGGCTACAGCCCTCAGATCTCATCCACTGTCTTCCTAAAATGTTTGGCAGGTTTTCTTCTTAAGTTGATTAGACATCTCAGTTACTTCAACCTCCTTTTTTGTACCACCACTATCCAGCAAAAATTTGAATCATGCGGTCACTTAATAACTGTAATATTTGGTTTTTCCTGCCATTGCTTACAGCCTCCATCTTAGGCTAACATTCAGACAAAATCAATAAAAACACCACTCATATTCCATCAATAGGAAATCCTGCACCAAGTGTGTGTTTTCCTTTACAAAAATTTCAACCAGGGTCTTTTTTAACATACTGACCGAGCCTTGGCCCCCCTCAGCCCTAGTGGTGTTCCCAAGTCAGAAAATTTAGCCCCCCAGATATATTTTAACATCACAATTTTGAATGCTATCCATATGTTTTTTTACAATACAGGGTCGACAGTTGAATCTTTCAGCTGATTCTTCCTAAACTGTCCACTAGTTTTCCTTTAACTACTTCAACAAGGCCATCCATCGCCCACAACGGACTTCAGAAACAACTGAGGCCAAAAAATTGGCACCCTGATTTGACAAAAGCGAGTGCGGGAATCCATGCCATCTATGATTTCCTTTACATGGAACCATGCAATTCAAATCTTAAATTGTTAAAAAAACCATGTAGAATTAAATAGAAAATAACCATCATAATGGGCAGACAAACTTAATGTAGCAGAGGCTTTTATGTTTTTATTTGTTGTCATAATTTTGGGCGTGATAGCATCTTTAACACTGCACGTGCTCATGGAAGCATAATACATTTTCAAGATTAAATTAATTGTGTGAAACAAGTTCTCACAACATACAAGAATTTGGACAAACAATGAGATCAAAAACTAGGAATTGAGCAAAACGTTAGTAAAAATAATTAGGAAGAAATTTTTTCGTAGAAATTACTATCGCCAGGAAATATAAACATCCAGTTGCTGACAATAGGGGTACTGTACCATTTAATAAAAGCTGACCACCAGGAAATTCCGCAAGAAAAGAGAATCTGAAAGGGAAGGAATAATTCCTTCAAGTCTTTCTTTTGGGGTAGTTGAATTCCTTCTATCCTTAACTACATTCACCTTTTTTTTTACACTGTAAGGAGATCCGCAAAGCTGAGAAGTGGAGTTAAAAATTTGCCATCTTTGTCCTCAGGTACATAGCTTCTGACAAATTTCATGATGTCAATTATATCATGACTATCATTTTCATTCTTCCGTAACATTGCACAACATGCCTGGAAAAAAAATAACACTATTTTACCATTTGGGCAAGTATTTCATTTTAGAAACTAGCTCGGTTTCAGTAGAATTATCAACAGAAAAATGTTTTGAAAGCATATTCTCATGTCCAGAATGGGAGGGGGACAGAGTTAATGTGGGGATGGGTTTGAAAATTTCTTAAATTGAATAACCAGGGGGGTGTAGTAAACAAGGGAAATGAATAGGGTAGGCTTATTTCAAAGGGTGCTCATTTCATATTTGATTGATACAAAGACTAATTTGAAAAATAATGTCAGGGGATGTTGTTTCCAGAATCACAAATATTTTGAATAAGCAATATAAAAGAAAAGAAAATAAAATGTTTTGGTGAAGATTGGTGTATCGGATAGAAGAAAACTTTGATGTTGAAAAAATTTTTTCATACCCACAATGCTTTTGTTTTAAATTGTTTCATTTTACTATGCCATATATGTAGAGGAGTGACCTTTTTTATCCATTCCACATACTTGAAATCTTCTATTAGTTGATCATTGTCACGAACACTTGAAAGAAATGAAGTGCTTGGGGGTTGTTGATCACTGTTCATCCTCTGAAGTTTAGAAATAGAAGAACAGTGTTGTTAAGGGCCTACTCTCTCTTCTTTATAGTGATGATAAGATGGAATAAATAATGATCAGCAATGTCATTACTCTTGTTTGCCGCCAGGCCCTATTTCTTATGTCTAAGTTGTCACCAACAACTATGAAGCCTTTAGGATCAAAATCTTCTACAGCAGTTTGATACTTTTGAGTACTACATGTTGCAATGCATGCTGAGTTAGCATCACCAGATGTAGGTGTAATGAATTGAATAATTGAATATTAAAGTTTCAGTTTATGGTCCATGAAAGGTAGCTTTTAGTTCTCTCGGAGCATTCTGCTTATTACTTTTGAAACACCTTATGCACCAAACAGTGTTTTTTTGTCGGTTTTCTTAACAAAACGAACTCCAAGCTGTCCTTTAAAGTGCTTTTCATAGCTACCTTCACAGCCTACTCACATTTACTTGGTTAGGGCCCATTTTACACTTACCATCATTTCATTGAATGCTGTTTCTTCTTTAACATTATGAAACTTATTGAAGTGAACTTCGAATTTTGAGGTCAGCAATTCAATCACTGATTCAACTGATAATTTGACAGCAGCAGTACAAATGCAGTGCACGACAATTTCAACTTCATTGTAAAGCTTTCTTTTTATATTTAAAAAGATTTTGATTAACTCTTTGCCGTCAAGGTTCTCCTCTTTAATGCCCTTTACTTCAATCTCTAACCTTTCTAAAAATTTCTTGAACTTAGAGAAATTTATCTCATCTGGGACACCTTTTACAGTTGGTATGATCTTCCAAATATTTCGATCTTTCTAGGTTCGGTACAAGTACGGCACCTCTAGATTGTAAGCAAACCACAAAAATTTTCAATTCCGTGAGCAATCTTGGATGCTTAATCATTTCTTTCGCCGAATCAGGAACGACCTGTCGCACAAATCTTTTCCCAGCCGTTTACAATTGTTGTAATGTCCTTAGAGACTCTCTCTCTGGCATCTTGATTGGCACTTAAAGTTTGAAGTTGTTATGTAATGTTATATCAAAAATGTAGGCGACACTTCAAAAAAGAACACAGATCTTTAATCAAGCAGGTTTAAATATACTGAAAAAGGATTGAACATCTTATTGTCAAAGTCCTGCATGACAGGTCCAAACTGAAGGACAGACATGTCCGACGGACCAAAATGCAACAAAACAACTACCATTCTCAAACAGCAATATACCAGGCATATGATGATGTAGGATATTATCTAACATCTAAGTGTTTGCTTCTGTTAATGTAATTCAAGCAAATTTAGCTACAGCAAGCAAAGAATATGGTTGTCCATCCAACATATATTTAATAGTATTGAGGTCTAACTTTGAACATCTTTAGACAGCCGATGCTTCATGAAACCACTACTTAAAAATTAGACAGCAAAGCCAGTCAGTAGCAAAGGTATCATTGAATATTTCATCAAGCGGTAATTGCATTGATTGTCCCAGAGATTTTGATCGATTTGGTCACACACCTCTGGATCATGCGCCCTCCCATAAAACTGAGTGTAAACGGGTATAGAATCAAACACGACGCGATTAAAATTAAGCAAACACATCAGACCCGAATCTTATTGTACAAAGGTTCAACATTGTCTACCTGCAATTTCATTGGTATCTTCAAGGCATTCTCGATTGCCACAGGTTCTATCGAAACATCAATCTCTGGCAAGTAGAAGGATGGTATCCTGTTCACCGTTGCGCAAATTCTACAAACTCCTTTGAAGAATTAATTATTTATCTACCAAATTTTACATGACATGATACAAGATTTTTCACAGTGCCCGCAATGCCATCTATTGGCCCTTTGCCATGATGCCTCTTGTTGCAGTACCACCTCACATGCAAAGATGGGTTAAGGTATGGGATGAGCCATAATACATAGTGCGATCTAAACTGAGCGGCACAGATGAGAAAGACAATTTGAAAATATGCTTAAAGAAGGAAATCCATCAGTCAACAGCTTTATCAACTGGAAGGGAGAAGTTGAGGGAGAATTTGAGACATGGCATGCTATTTCTTTGTCAATTTTGGATCTTATAAGCTGCATCACTTCGTCTTCACCTGTTTCTTCATACTTGCCACATCCTCTAGAGTTTTTTTAAGCAGGAGATGAACTCATGAGAGCAGAGAAAATCAGTGCTACATTATAAATGCTTCTGGATGTTAAGGAACAGGCTCCAGTTATTTTCAATGCTATTATGACATCATTAGACCTCCCGTTGCCAGAGAAGTGGAAAGAAATGCTTTTTGCATTATGCATTCACCAGGGGAGAATATCGAAAATGTGGAGAAAGGTGGAAATTTATCCCATTCACATTTACTTACGAAAAGTCATTGAAGCTTGAGAGAATTAATAATATCAATTAATTCTATGATTTCCTGCCAATTATCCTCTTAATCATGTGAATAGGAGTTAGAGAGAGAGAGAGAGTGGGGGGGGGGGTTTGGTTTCATAACTTGTAATGGGATTGAGAGTGAAATCTTGATATAAAAATAATAACAATCATCATTATTATTTTTAATCCAATTTCTATAAAGTTAGTTTTCTGAAAAGTAAATCATACCTGTACCAGAATTAATATTTATTTTATTCGGATTCCTAGCGCATTGAGTTAGTTGGACACAGTCAACATATCTACTACGTCATAGATGGCATTCGATTACATTTGACAATTGCAAGACTGAGTACTTAATTAAACCCAATGTATTTGAGAAGTTAAAAATGGTAAGTTGTGACTGGACTGTTTGGATCCTTTCATGCAATATTTTCACTGTATTTAATGTGGTAGGAAACTAAACGAAAATGATTTTAATTTGTTACAGTCTTATATTTAGTTCATCTACTTAGCATCTTCTCACAGAATTAATTTTTAGGAAAGTGCTGATTGAGTGCATTACATTGCAAAAAGTGAACTTAATAAAATATTGAACATAACGAAACTCTATGTATTTAACTAAATAGATGTGTAAATAGGTAGTTATAACCGAACATTCAATTGCTCTCCAAGTAACTTCTTATAGCTGTCCTTCAAGTGAAAGTCTGGCTCGTCAGCGCTCTTCTTCTCACGTTTTAGATATTGCCAGCGTTCCCCATGATTGATAACTATATCAAAGGGAATTGCACCAAGAATGTCTTTCGGGAACTCTTTTGAACAGTGACCACATCTGTTGGCACTCTTAGATATCTTGTTCACGTTGCAAATAATGAAAGGCTCGTTATGCCAGATCTTTGTAAAAAGAGGTGATTCATTTGTAGAACCAGAAAGGGAAAGACTTGGAAATCTAGGCGCATACTTTCTAGGCCTTTGCGATTGATGGGCCTTCCCCCCAGCTTTTCTTTCTTTATGGGCATAGGTAAGAGCAGATCTGCATGATGCTCTGACTTTCTTGCAAGTGCAACAGCATGCTTACATATTCTGGCGAACTGAAATCCTTTGCAATTGCAAGTAACATTACCGTTTACTGCCTTGATCACACTGTAGGGCGTCAGTTTGTAGCCGGCAACTAAGTTTTTGTTTCCTCTCTTGTCTTTGCTTAGACTGGGCTCTGATACAATGGCATTTTTTCTTGTTTAGTAATTCAACTGCCTTCCTTTCAATGGCACCAGCATACATAAGAAATGGGAGCGCGGTGCTTGAAATAACTGATAATGAACTAGTGGGGGTTTGAGTGGGGCCAGAGAACAGTGCTAGCACAGGTATTGTCTTTTTATTGTTCATGTCATCAAGAGACATTTGATTAAATTACATCAAGTAGGGATGTCTCTGTCCTGTAGTCCACTTATACCAGTCCTCTATGTTCACACTCAAATGGATTATTTAGTCAATCTATGACTGGAACTAGTACCAGTTATTGCTTTACATATCTGCGAATCTTGGTAGTTGACAACAGGTTCCCATACCTTCCTAACAAACTGGGTTTTACACAAGTCGTCCTTCTTTGAAAACCCCAGTGAAGCTTTCTTTGCAGCTAGAATGGAATTGACACATTCAGATTGATCTGTGTCAACCCTTTTTATATTCTGTCCAGGTCACTTGGTATACCTGTCTTTGTGCGAGCTTCCCGGATCAATATACGTAGGACTGTCTTCTCTCCCTCTTTGAGATATTCATAAAATTTCACTTTCAGTGCTTTTGCTTCCATCTGTGCGAGTATTGTCTTTGTGTCTGTAAGCTTTTTATTAAGATCCTTTTTATCTCTCGACTCTCAAGACCATTCTTTCCACAAACAACCTCAAGCATCATGTCCATGCCAGCACCCCTCACAATTAGCATGAACATGGCTGATGCACTGTAGCATTGAGGCTTTGGTGAAATTATTCTTACAAGCATTTAGCAGAGCTTGTTCTCCATCGGTGATTATTCTCACTGAGCTTTAAGTGAGAGTAGAATGTCGTGCAATTCAGGACTAGCTTTGTCATATGTTTATCATGCTGCATGATTGTTGGCCCAATGAATACTGCACGGTGCCAAGAATCTGCAACATTTTTAGATTTACATTTGATCAGACGATGTCTGTAAGTCATTGGTGTGATCTCAAATTTGCCAAAGTTAAATGTAGGATCCACAGAAAGCGGTAACCCCCCTTCGGCACGGTGTAAATCCAAAAGCAGACGTTTAGTTGACAAGACCAATAAATCGTTTCGTATATAACTTTGATGCAGAAGAATGCCTTCCTCTCCAAGTTCTTCTTTATAAGCCAGCAAAGCATCAGCCTCATTCGTTTTGCATTTCTTTACCAAATCGTGCAGAAAGATCTATGATTTGTTTCTTCGATCTTGGTACGTCCCCATAATCATAGTCATTCTGACTAACCTGTTTGACTGCTTCATCATAGACAAGACCACTATTGATCTTTTTACCCGGAGAGATTTCCTTTTGAACAGCCAGCAGCTTGCTCTTCTTTAGTGGATGAAACTGTGATTGCCTTCTATCAAGTCTTGCATTCCCATTAGCTGGCACTTCAAAATCAATTTCCTCTACGTTGCCCCTAATTTTTCTGTTAATGAGGTACTGGAGCACTATTGAGTTGTTAACAATTTCACCAACTTTTCCCGAAAATAAATTATATTTCAGACCAATCCAAATTCATTTTCCTCTCATTCCCATTACAAGTTAAGGAAACCCCGCCCCTGTCTCCTATTGATATTTCTAAGATGAAAATTGGCAGGAAATCATAGAATTCGTTGATATCATCAATTCTCTCAAGTTTTAACAGGATTTCGTAAGTAAATTCGAATGGGGAGAAATTTCCATGTTTTCCACGTTTTTGACATTCTCCTCTGGTGAAATCTGAAAATGCAGAAATCACGAAATTGCTCTGATTGATAAAAAACAACTAGGTAGGTGTCCCAAAGAAAGCAGCGTTTTTTGTGAAGATTATCAACCAAGCAACCCTCTTCCTTCACTCAGATAATATTTTCTTAGACTTCAGAAATTTCTGCGTGTTCTGCGTTTTCCATGTTTTCCGTGTTTTCGACCTGGCCGATTTGCTGCAGGGGAGTCTATGAAAAAGACATTTACACACAAGTGCGAAGAGCCTTTCTAGGAATCCGTTCCTATTTTAGTTAAAAGCAATTTTCAAATACTTTAGCATTCACATCTAATAATATAGCAAAGCCTTAATCTCTCTTCAGTGCTGCACAGACTTAACTTTCTCTTCTACTCTTCTAACACCCTCTTAGATCTGGTAGCCTGCTTGAAAATTATTCTGCTAAACTCGGATACTTAGGCAAAAAATCAAGGAGGCTTTTGCAGTATGATATGATGCTGAACACACTTTTCAATAATCGATACTTGCATCAAAATAAATCTTCTATGTTGTTTGTAGGGGTCTGTTATGGATTTCAAGTGATGAAATCACACGAGTTGCCTAATGGTCCACTTACATTATTCCAAACGAGATTCTCAAACAATAGGCATATAATTATGACATTTGATAAAAGTAAGTCACTCTTAAGAAACACCTACAAAACTTCAAGTATAACATAAAATTACAAAGCATTAAATGTAAAAAAAAACAATTGTGAGGAATTGTTATCAGAAACTATTAACTATCGCCTCAAAGTGCTACATTTTGATCTACTATTTGTACAAATATCAATGGCCTTGAACTATTCATTCACTTATTTGAAAGTAGTATGAAATTAATCATCAGATGATTTTGGGTAACGAGTGCAATGATTATGTATCAAATATGCATTTTGTTAAATGATATTAATCTCTCCTTTTTATTTTTAGCTTTTGAGGCCATCATATACAATAAGTCCTGCCAATTACATAAATATTGTCTAGACAGAGACCCCACAATTTTTAAAGAGAGAACATTTGTAGTTGAAAGATTTCACTGGGAAAATCACAAAGGTAATTTGACAATCACACATAGACAGTCGTGCAACTTTCCTGAAAAAGGTTCGCCAAAAAGGTGATGATGTACCTAATAATCTAGTCTGTACACTTCCAAATACGTTCGTCTAATGGAAGTCAAGTATCATACATAAAGTAAACATGTGACCGCAATAAAAAAAATATCTTTACAATTCCTACTCAACCATCAACATTCATTTCTATTCTTTATATCCAATAAATCCCAAAAGTGAACCCCACCCTGTCATCCTGGTTTTGGAGTTCACAATCTGGTTTGGGAAAATCACAGTTTCATACACTACTTTTTTAAGTTGCTGCCGATGATTTCTTTCATTCCTGAAGAAAATGAATATGAGCAGCTCAGAAGATGAATAAAATGAAAATGAAGCTAAATATAACATAATATAACTAAACATAACAATATAACGTTAATTACCTAGGACAAATTTACTTGTCTATCATTCCCTGCCTTCCAGATTGACTGATATTCCTTTGATCTAAATGACAGGTTGCGCCAAAAGCTATAACATTTCGCTATACCCAAAGTTTGCTGCTATAAACAGTCAAATAAATGAGCAAAGAAATGCTGGATTGAAAAAACTGCGGAACCAGGTGTCGTACATGTCTGAAGAGAGGTTCTTCGACCATGTAAAGCTACATTTGTGGTATAAAAATCTTTCATTGAACTGAGAATTGCCATCATTCCGCTAAAATGTAGCGGAATTTATGTCATTTCCTTACCAATTATCTTCGAGCTCTTGAAAATGTTACTCTGTCTTCTCTACTGATAAGATACGCCAAAAGTTGCAATAAGCAAAACTTAATGTAGATTAAAAGAAACAAAAGTAGATTACTGGAAATGCTTTAAAAGGTTGTTTAACTCAGCTAACTCTTAAGGAACTGGCTGAACGCTGTCTATCATTTCCTTAATATGCTGCATCATAAAGATAAATATGGAAGTGTTACTAGGATAAGAATTAACTCTGGTAGAAGAAAGTATCTGTTTATGAATATCCCTCTGTCAAAACAATGACCCAAAAACCGTTTCTCAGAAGCAGCTATGCAGGCAAGATAGCTTAGCAGAATTTCCGTCTACAAAAAATATTGTATTGTTAAAGGTGGTACTAGGATATCTTGATAGAAATCCGAAATGAAACCAGATATAGCAAATGATTATCAAAAAAGGAGACTTTGACCATTGAAGCTGTAGCATGGTAAATTAAGTTAGGCATACATTTCTGTTATCGCTATGCAGTAGTCTCATTGTTTTTCAGCTTCCTGCCTCAAGAACAGCAGCATCGTCTTCTCTTAAAAACAGCTGCATTTTCGAGGAGAAGACCGTTTCTCTGATGATCCCTCTAACATGAGCCTACAATTGCGTAAGATAACTTGATTTTAGTTCATGAACAATAAAAATGACTTGCAAAATCAATCAAGCATAATCCATCCGATGGTACACAAAAGAACTCTACAAATTTTTAGCTCCAATTTTGAGGATCCACTCTGAAGCAATCTCATCAGATCCTTTTTACTGGCAAATTCCTTTGTCCTAGAAAAGTATTATAATATTGAGAGAAATAGTTTACAACGGGAAAAGAAAACCCAGAGGCATCTTCAACCCCAAGTAACAAGAATCTAAAATTTGTAATAAAGTTCAATTCTTACTGTTGTGAATGCATCCCAGCAATGTGGCATCCACAAATGCCGTCAAAAGTGACCCCATTTATGGTGATACTGCAGGCAGCAGTACCTACAGTGGAACATGTTCGTTGGAGGCTGGCACTCAGAGAAGTTTGTGACACAGAAACTTGTGTTGCATGTTCCCAAATTGTCCCCTTGATTGCTTAGCTTGATAAGAGGAGGAACATAAGGATGCCAATTTTCATCAAATACCCAAAGAAGGTTGATCTCGTTGCAAGGATTTGCAGGTGTTTAATCCAATCGATAGAATGAATTTGACGAGTAGCATTGGATTATGATGTTTAATGTTTCAGCAAGAAGCACAACATGAATGGGAAATTGTTGTGTAAATTGCCAAACAGGACCCAGGATTTATATATTCACATGATAAAAATATGTATAACATAATGACCAATGTATGGCCAAATTCCCATGAAAAATTCCTGACATTGCAAATTAAAAATAATTTAAATAAAATTGAATTACATTTAAGAAGCTGAAAGATCAAGATAATATACATTAGGACTGCTTTCTCGACATCATGATGAAATGGTAACTGTAAAACAATTAATTATCATTTATTGTTCATGCAACTGGCAATCATAATGGCAGTTTGTCAGCTACAAGTTTCTGCGCAAAATAACAAAAGGCCAAAATCCAAACGATCAAATGAAGCATAAGATATATCTATAAAGTATTTATAAAGTATTTACAACTTTCAATATCAATGTAAAGAATTGCACAAATAACGCAAGTACATTCATTCAAATCTGACATATAACCATTGAGATGTCACCTTAATTTTAATTGTATTCATTTTCTCCATACCCGATGTCGTACGCAGGAAGGAGCCGCCTGTTCTCTTCTGTACCATAAAATGATATCCATACAGCATGAAACAGTTCACTACCATCCCGCGTCATTCGAATTGGCTCGATAGTCCCAACTAATGAAGCAGGAACTTGTGTCTGAGCCTACAATTAAATTCTTTTCAAAATGATAGTAAAATAATCTCTTCTAAATCAATTTATATGATAAAATGTCTGTTAGAACCTAATTGATCTTTAAAATTCATTACATCCTCAATGATCTGAATTGGAACTAACCAAATCTTGACATCTATTCGGTACCACTCGCTATCCTCTTTGTGCATCTCCCAGCTACGCGGTGCGAGCAACAATATGCTTCTTAGTAAAGCTTCGTCTGCTAAATTTGGAATTGAAGACAGGAACGGTTTGGTCTCCTTGCCATGATATGCACTGTTTAGAAGACATGATAGTGTAAATCATAAAGAAACCAACGTTGAAAAAACAAATTATTAAGGATATGAAACATAGGCTACACATTTGAATATGAATATAAAATTAATCTATCAACAATCAAATATTAGGATTACTTTTATAAGTGTATCCGGTTGTTGTAAGATTTCATTTTTCTTTCTTTTTTTTGTTGATGCAGAAGAAGAAAAAACATTTCAATATATCATAATTGGTGTAAACAGTTGGCTTTATTTAAAAGAAGCTAGCATAGGGGCCAACTTTTGATTTTCGCAGGAAGGGCTCAATTCCAAATTCAATTTGATCACATATATTTTGAGCGAGCAACCATGACTTAAAACTCTATTACTAAAAACCTTGGAGGTTAAAAGAGTGTAATATTAGGGCATAAATGGAGTTATGGTACGGGGATACAATATTGGGATACAAGACCGGTATTGTCCTCACTTGGAAATTTTAATATGTTAAAATTCCAATATGGCAAATACACCAGACGAAACCAAACATCAACAGAATCCTTCTTACATCTTCAGCATCATTTCCTCTATGACAGTGTGCTTGAATCCCCTCCATTTTGTCAACTTCTCCCATCCCTTCCACGTCCTCAGGTGCCTGTTAACAATGATTAAGGCAATATTAGAGAAGAGCATGCTTGCAAGTGGGACCAAATTAACTTCTAGCTATTGATACAAATAACACTTTCTACATTACACCTTTATCAGGGACCGTGTAGCGGTCTGGGGCAAAGGGAATAGAATGGAGGTCTGGGGGCTTCTCTGCAGAAAAAGTTTTGAGCCGAACAATGCAATACCTGAGAATTATCATAATTAGTAACAAAGAAATGGATTAAATCCATTTATGGACAAATTTGTAAATGTCTGTTAAGGCTAGTTTACACTTGGTTGCATCAAGTTTCTTGTTGCTGCAACCTGCAACTTGTTGCAACGTACTGGTGCTGCTAAAACCTAAAACAAGATACATCTTCCAGTGATATCTGGTTGCAAAAACTAGCAACAAGTTGCAGCAGGAATCCTCGAAATCCAATAACAATCAACCAAGCTGGAAGCAGAGGCCGGTTTTGTTGTAGCCTCCATGTTATTGATTCTGCTGCACAAACGAAAATTAAGACGGAAGCAAAGAAAAAAAGGCTTTGAGTGAAGCAGTAGATCTCCAGACGCAAAAAAATTTAGGGACTTACCATTCCTTTCTCAGAGAATTGGCATTGGAGGACATATCCTCTTACAAAAATTATTTGCAAATGGATGCTGCTACGTTCGAAAACCTGCTGCAGATAGTTTCTGGCTTGTAGCTGCATGTTCCTATCCTTATACTCCTTCAATTTCGTCACGGGTACCTCTCGAGATTTTCAACTAACTTGTTTTCTGCCTCGGATGACCATTGGAACATGGTCAACATCGCCATTTTGAACTAAGTCCTCACCAGGAAACACTTGATCATAACACAGACTAAAACTCACATGATATGTTGTGGTATTTTCATTGACCAGTGACCTGCAACCTATTGCAACTTCACTGGAAAAAAGGATCTTGATCCTAAATTAGTTGCAGGTTGCAGTAGGTTGCAAAATGAAAGTTGCACTTAGTCGCACGTCCGTTTACACATGCAATGTTTTCAGTCTCATTGTGTTAGTGCGACAAGTTGCATAAAGTTGCATATGAGAAGTTGCATGTGTAAACTGTGCTTTAGAGACGCGAAGAGGCGTTCTTTCATAATAAAGTTGTTAGAAGTCTAAAACAATTTTCACATTCCCAGTAAAAGATCTTATGAAATGATGAGAGAATGGAAAAAGTGCTTACATAAATGACTGAAATATCTACATTCACATTCTTTGTGGACCAAATTGTAATCTTTTATTGCTTTACTAATGGTTATAATGCCATGTTACATTTTTGTTCAAGTTTAAACTTGTATAGAATATTTAACCTCTAATCATACCACAAATATTTCTAGAAAAAGGGGCTCATGCTAGTAATTTTTCAAGCACTCTGAACACAAACGGAAATGTTTGCTTAGAAGAAATTTAAAAAAACAGTTTGGAGATAGATGATTGTAAAGCCTGGTTCTAATATGTCGCAAAGCGTGGAAGATGATCGGCGATGATCCCAGACGTATTAGTTCTCATATATCGTAAATGATTGACGATGATCAGCGACCATGATTCTCATATATAGCAAGGCAACCGGTGATCAGCCTTGAATTCATATCTGCATTTGGCGCAAAAGCTTTATTCCGAAAAATGACTGTATTTAACCACAGGCTTGTTCTTGCTATTCAACTGAGGCTCATAATTACCCTTCTCCAGAAAAGAAAATTACTACTAGCAGATCTGAGTAGGCCAAGACGTAGAAAATTCTGGGTTCGAGAGATACTTAAGAGAAGACGACAGCAAAGCAAATGCCACATTTTACAGCAAGAGTTGCAGCTGCATGACGGGGAATAGTATTTGAGGATGTGTCCAGAGCGTTTTGAGTACCTTCTCAAACAAGTTGCCCCTTTCATTCAAAAAAAAAAAGTAGAAGCAGAGAACCAATTTTACCTGCTGAGAGGGTGGTGATAACAATCTGTTATCTGGGCACTGTCCTGCAGAACCTGTTGTTTTTGGTGACTTTCTTTAAGTAGGCGTTTGGGGCTGAAATTTTGACATGTTTGCTTCATCAAAACGAGCATTTATATCTTCATCATGTTCCTATCTCTAATTTTCGTCCTTGTCTCCAAAGACAAATAAAGGGGAGGAAACTTCACTGCTTCTCCCTTCCAGGTTGCTAAAACTTTGTCGTGATCTGATGTAGATCAGCAGCCATCATAAATGCTCAAATTTTGGATCAAATGGGACAACTTCTGCATATCCAGATCCTGATTTCCCTTCTTGTTTCTTGCAAGATATCTGGTGAATACAGTCCTTATCGTTTTATATCGCCGTTCCACATCATCTGTTGAAATATCGCGTTCTCATAAACTTTCAGCTTCACAAGTCCATTCACAATGGTCGCCAACCATCGCAGAGAACAAAATTTTTCGTTTCTCGCAATGCAATTTGCAAGGGTCAGCGATGGTCGGCGATCATTGCCGACCAAATTTTAACTGCATTCTCATACGTAGGGAGCGTAGCAAAGCACATGTCCGCGACAATCGCCGACTATTCACAACATATGAGAGCCAGGCTTAAGAAGAGTTCATCTTGATCACAGAATGACTTTTATCACCTCTTTGTCAAATTCGATTGTTGTCAAATAATTTGTTATTAGAATGGATAGTCAACTGCTTCATAATTATTTACTATTTTTACAATTAAAAGAAACTCAGTATGCCCCACCCAATGCCTCTTGAAAAACGAATGCTTATCTGGAGCTAACAAGCGGCAAATGAACAAATAATATTTTTATTGAATGGTAGAAAAGTGCTGAGTAGCAGTCAAAGCAGACATCATCTCTAAATAACTGCAAATAAATATATTAACAGTGAGAAGGGCTGGGAACGTCACAATCAATGTCTTTTGATTGCTTGTACCTCCCTGGGATTGCTGCAGATTCTGCTCTAATCCGGCCTATAAGAGTTGTACATGTTTCTTTTCTTTTATATCTATGGTATTTTATACTAACCATGCTACCCAATTTTACTTTTTAGTCTCGACCTTAGGGGGAGGGGGGGGGTTGAACCCGCGCTTACCACATTCGAAGTCACATAGCCAATTATATATATATATATAGATATATATATATATTAGAATCGGTGTAAATGGGATTGGAGGGGTTCCTTTTGCTTTTGCTGAGGGGCAACTGTCCTTAAATTAATGAAATCAACTATCCTTGTCTTTATCAATGGGGCTCACCAACTGATAATTGGTAACTTACCTTTTTCTTTAACTACATTCCCAGTGGTAATCTGCTCCCTATTTTGAATTCCTTTCAATGTTATCTCCACAAATTCTTTTTTGATGTAATTATCTTCTGCAAATTCTCTAAATAGGCCATCACCTTAAATTTAATAGATTAAAATAAATTATATTTTAAATCAAAATAATTGATTATCTTACTTGGGATTTGAAATGATGAAAACATGTAGTTTAAATACATTCAAGGACAGACATGGAGGTTAGTAACCCTTTGTCACTTGTACCATTATTGAGAGGATAATTTGAAAATATTGTTTAGTAAGCATACATACCTGTATTCGAAAATAAAACAGAAAATGTGGTTGAGAATGCCTAACCAAGATATTGGATGAAGTAGCTGTTGGCATCCTTCTTTAAAAGAGTGAGTCCAATTGTAATTGCACCACTCCGTTTGAACCATTCCTTGAGCTGCAAAAGAATAGCTAAATCCTCGATTAGTTTATCTACTGAGAGATTCCCCTCCATGCAAATCTCCTATTTTTAAAACTGAACTGCACTAAACTGACGGTGAATTAAATTACATTGTAGTAATAGCAGTTTAGGTTCTAGTCTCATGGCATTTTTGGCTTGGAACATCAAGAGATACATGAATGCAAGTTTTAGGCATAAAGTAATCCAACATTGCGTTGTTTGTTTCTACTTGTGTCTATGTCGCAATAGAGGAAGGGCCATTCACTTGAAGAGGTTGTTCTAGAATGTTTTGTCTGTGAGTGGTGAGTAGTTTCTTAATCCATGAAGTGTAACTGACCCTCCGCCATTGGGCCTAGGCGTTGTAATAATAATATAGTACGAGGCATGCTCAGGAGTCTACCATTATAGAAAGAATACTGATAAGAGAACTTGGGATTAATGCAAGAGAAGGAGGATAATATAAAAGGTAAGTAAAGAGAGCTAAAGTATAAGAGTTCGTTCATAATTAAGTTCATCACACAACAGGTGTCACTGAGATGATTTTGCAGTGCCTTTCTTTAAATAGCAATATCAAACAACTAACTTCATCGATCATCGTTGATTGGGCTTGACTTTGCGTAACATCGGCCATCATAGTTTGATTTTTGAAAAACTAAATAAAATGACTAAAATAGCTTTCAGGGTCCCATGCGTCCAGTTACTTCCTAAGTACCTGTGTCGATCAATTTAAAATTCCCACTAATTATTATCTGCACAGGCGCAGAAATTAAATGTCAGCCATAAAAAGCCAATTTTTGGTGTGTTTTCAAACTGCCTCATGGTTCGACCTCTCCAGGATTGTATTCCTTGCTTTGGTACTGACCAGTGTTGATTTGGTTGTAGCAAAATTAAGGGATAGCTGATTGCCTTTCAGCCAGAAATCAAGTAGAAAAGACCTTCGTTTATAGCCCTATTCAGCCTAGATAGATCATTTGATTTACACATGGTCCACTGAAAAAACTCTGGTCTCAAAGCCTATTGTTCTAACTTATTGTCTCAATTATTGATGGCCATGTGATCAAAATCTATGCAAGCAACGCCTTAGCACAGAATAAACCACTTTCGCAATGACGTCAAGCTCTGTTTGAAAGCGAGGTGCGATATCGAAAACGAGAAAAGCGATGTTCCACATCTTTTAATCAATACGTGACTATTAGTCTCGAAGAGAACTTCTTTAAAATAACAGTTTAAACTTCGTAAATTCTTGAAAAATGAGCGATAAGGCAGATCATGAAGTAGTAGATGATGTTTCAAAGAAGAGGAAGAGATCTCTTGGACGTCAATGTGCTGCGTACGGATGCTATAACACTTTTTATAACACCGACGGGACAGCAAGCGGCCTACATTTTTTCAGATTTCCGCAAAAGAACCCCGATAAACTTCGCTGGTGCAATTTATTTAAAAGAGTTGACGGAAGAGACGGGTTTAAAGTAACAAATGCTACTGTTCTATATGAGGACCATTTCGCTATGGAAGACATCAAGCGTAATCCAAATCATTGGCGCTTAGTTGCTGGGTCTGCTCCTTCTCGCAATCTCTTTCAAGGCAGCACCACAATAGTCAAGCTCAAGTCGCGCAAGCCTCCTTTGAATCGCCCGCTACATTTGCCAATTGCATCTGCTGGTCCTGGACCATCAGTCTCTGTTGCTGAATCTGCCAACCTTGATTGTCTTCCTGATTTCTTTGAAAATGCAGTCTCTCTTTCTTGTGGTAATTTAGTTTCAGTGTCAACGCAGACAGATTTCTCTTTTATCAGTTCGGCTGTTTATCTTCCTTCTGACTCTGGTGAGGCTAATCACGAAATTATGAAGGTATTTGTGGAAACCAACAATCTAAAGTTGGAAGTTCAAGAATTGAACTCGAAGATATCTTCTTTGTGTAATCAAGTAGCCTCATTGGAATCTACGAGGTTTTACACTGGATTCCCAAATTTTTCATCTTTGTTGGCAACTTTTGAATATTTTGAACCAAAACTGTCCAGGATGCATTACTGGCGTGGTAAGCAATCATCTTCAACTTCTGATCTAAGATACCATGGAAAATCCATCTTGAAGCCTGGTCGAAAGCGTTCCCTTTCCCTCTTAGAAGAATTTGTATTGGTGTTGATGCGACTTAAAGTTGGCTTATTTGTATCCGATTTATCTGATCGGTTTGGTATTTCTCCTGGCCAAGTTTCAAAACAAGTTACAACCTGGATTTGTTTTTTATATCATGAACTTCCAAGCTTATTTCCATTTCCATCTCAAGATCTTGTCGGTAAAAATGTGCTATCTCAATTCAAAGATTTCCCCACAACTAGAATCATTATTGACTGCACTGAAGTTTTTATAGAAGTTCCATCCTCAATGAAATCACAGTCTCAAACCTGGTCAGAATATAAACATCATAATACATGGAAAGCTCTTGTTGGAATTTCTCCAACAGGATGCATTACATTTATATCAAAGTTATGGTCTGGGAAAGTTTCTGACAAAGAAATAACACTAAAGTCAGGCGTATTATCACTTCTGGAGGATGGTGACAATAACATGGCAAATCGTGGGTTTGATATCCGAGATATTCTTCCTCCAGGTGTCACCTTGAATATTCCTCCATTTAAAGGCCAAAGAAGCCAGCTTACCGCAAAGGAAACAGAAGAAACTGCTCACATTGCATCAGTGAGGATACATGTAGAAAGAGCCAAAGGAAGGGTTAAAAACTACCATATCCTTGATGGCATTCTACCTCTAACATTATATCCTGTTGCTGATCAAATCTTCACTGTATGCAGCCTTCTAACAAACTTTTTACCTTTTCTTGTAAACCCAACTGATTAATGGATTTTGTAACATTTAAGATAGAGTAGTAAAGCAAGAAAAAAGTAGAAAATAACTCCATATTGGTATAATAATATTACATTCAATAAATTGGCAACAGCAAGATATTTATGTAATATAATATAATATTATATAACATAATATAATATAATATAACATAATATAATATAATATAACATAATATAATATAACAAAATATAATATAATATAATATAATGCAATATGATAAAAAAGACAATTATTATATTATATGATATATGATATAATATATTACACAATATTATATTATATTACAGTATTTTATATAATGTAGCAATAACTGTTTGTACAAACTCTTATTTTCTGCATTGGAAGATGTATCCAGTAATTCACCTTTTGAAAACCACACATGAAGATGAATAATTTTAATGCGAAATTCCACTGATGTTAGCTAGCCAGGGTGCAGAGATTCTGCTTTGAATATTATAGTATTGGTTTAAATCCTTGACAACATTATCAAAGAGTGGAACTATTGATAAATATTGCTGCTCTGCATGACAATTGGCTATCTTGAGCCAACCACACATGGCTACGTTCTGACTGGCCCCTACAATTACTGCCATAACAGGAATATGTTTGGAGCACCATTTGCATCATAAGGTATTGGAAAAGGCTATGAATTTCTTTGGTGGTGCTGATTGATAAAGACAGTTGAGTAAAAACTATGCAAACTTTCATGATGGGTTGAGTTTACATGCCGATATGTTGTATATATTATGTTGATGTAGTGTTTATATTCTATTGCATATTATTACATATTTTATTACATTTACTTCTATTTTTTCTTTAAATTCTCCCACCCACCATGCAGATACAATTTAAGTCCCTTTTCTGACACGCTTTGTAAACAATTCAGGGAGAACTGCTCTACAAAAGAAATATTGTATCCTTGGAAGGACAAAATTGGCCATGAACTCTTCATCGTAGCTGATAGTCTCAACATACAACGGTTGCCCACTTCCAAACCAAACAACTAAATCAACCCTCTGTAAATTTGCACAAAACATCTGGCCTTGAATCTGGAAATAGTAAGGGTGTCTATGTTTCAATCTTACACCACTACTATCTCTAGCAAGGAAAAACTTCTTATCTTCTGCAGCATCTTGAAGAGGAATGTTGAACTTGGAAAAAGGACATTTGATTTCCAATCCCCATGTTTCACTTTTGCAAGTAACAATGCCATCTAGTGAAGCACCAAGATAAGGAAACATGGAAGACAATTGTAGACCAACTTCAGAGACTTGAGCCTGAATACCATTGTCTTTAAGTAGCATGATATAAAGCTCTCTGGCACTTGCTTCACATTTCTGGCCATGGGACACAGCAGTTGATGTGAAAGATTTATAATACATTGCATTTAACTTTCGAGAGGGTTCAACAGAGTTAACAGCAGCAGAGTAGAAATTAGAGGCAGTTATCCTATACATGCGATGTTTTTTCCAATTATCATTTGATGCTTGGCCACGAGTTGTTGTTTCAATAAGAGCTATTTCATCCTGGGTTAAGGTTAAATTCTGGCAATAAATATCCATCATTTCTTTGAAAAGGGAACTTGAAATATCATAATATTCGTTGAAAGCGATGGATTCATGCATGGAAGGATATGTACAATGAGACGTTGAGGGTTCAGCAGGAGTATTAAAATTAGAATCGTCAGGTTCAGACAGTTTGTGAAATCCAAAAAAACCACTGCTTGGAAAACATTCGGCTAATTTCGCTTTTAAAGTATCAAGTCTTTGACAATCTACAGTTTTATCAGATGGTGCACGTGGATCAAAAGGCTTGTAACGGGACACACTATTCTTTTCATTGTCCTTTCCAAACTTGATTTTCTGAACAATGACTTCATCTATTGGAGCAGGATTGATGGATTTTAAGGCAGTTGCACTAGGAACGTTCCATGATGACAACTTTGAAGTGCATGATATGGCAGATGGATACTCTTGTAATCCACGTCTGTTAAAATCTTCAAGAGCAAAGAGAACACCCCCAACATGGTTACAATTACCATAACCGCCAAGACCAATACCAGCTGGGCAAGTACAAGCAGCAGAGCAGACATCACCCGACTTGCTTGACAACTTCAAAATGACTTTATATAAACATTTCTTCATCGAAGCTTTTACCCGAACATAAAAAAAAACGAAATTGTTGTTGGTAGCTACATCAATCTTCTTGATAAATCCTTCATAAAAAAATTGGAAAGCCTTCAACTTTTTATATGAAGTGCTTTTTAAATGAATATGTTTAAATTTCGACGTTCTGATTACGAGGTATTCATACAGTTGTAGAAAATTAAAAGCAGGAGTTCCGCGTAGGTCGGATGTCCACGGAAGATGCTCGCATTGCCGATGCAAAGCTTCGTACGTGAAATCTTTTTCATGGCAAATAAGAGATTCTTCATCTGGTAGATCTCTGGATTGTGTTTCAAAGTTCTTTGCGCGACAAAATATGGCAAACGTGCGAAGAACAAGATCGGCCTTGACACCAGATGTTTTCTCTTTGTAGCGTTTCAATAAGTTCTTTAACTCTACAACAGTTAATGACCCTAAATCCTCTAAACACTCGACTACCTTTCCTTCAGGGAGTAGCGATTGAAACTCATCCATTGGTAATACTTAAAAACTCAAGTTTATTCTACTAAAACGTCGTTTATATTTCGAGAGAAGATCAGTGGTATGAACTTCCCATAAGATTCCAATCAGGCCGAAGTTGGGGAACATCACTTTTCTCGTTTTCGATCTTGCACCTCGCTTTCAAACAGCGATTGACGTCATTGCGAAAGTGGTCTATTTGATGGAATTTTGCGCACACACTAAATGTTGCAAGCATGGATAATTCATATTAGTCTCACAAATAGTATCAAAACAGTTCTTTTAATAAAGTTCTTTTGCTGTTGGAGGAAAGTGCCAGGAAAAAACTGTGTCTTGCAGACTCCCCAGCATGCGGGAATAAAACTGTTCCGAATCTCGACAAGGGAAGATAAATTTTATTCTAAATGGAGAAAAGATATGGTAAATGTCATCAACAGATATAGAGTGATAGATAGGCAATTAAATGAGCGAGTTTTGGCTGGCAAAGTTTACATTTGTGAATGACACTTTGTTGAAGATAATTTTGAGTTTACAAGTAAGTGTAATGTATTTTCTTGTAAGGCCTAGGTAGGCCAAAATTAGTTTTAGCGCCAAATATTCTCCAACAAAGGGGCTAAACATGTAAGAAACATACATTTATGGTACAATCTCTCTCCGAAAAAAATTCTTAGATAATACTTTTGTGGGGGGGGGGGGGGGGGGTTAGCACTGGACTGGACCAATTATGCCTAAAATATATCTAGCTTGAATGGCACTGTATAGACAAACTGCATATGTTATGGTCAATGATTATTTGAAACTTATATTTTAACCTACTTTTTCTTTTCTTTTATAAACTGGATTGAAAAACTCAGACTTGGTGTTGTACCCACAGTGAATCTGCCAATTAAATCGCATAAGGTAAAAACGCTTGCTGAAAGAGGCCATATAGACATTGTCCAAAACTCAGTTGCAAGTGATCAACAGGCTCCACTTTACAAAAATATCAATGAGCTTGTAAAACGCGTAAAGAAATTGAAGTTACTAGAATTGGGCGTTTATCAGCTTGAGGAGAAAGTTTATTGTAAAAAGATGGTTGCAGAGTATTCAATACCCAAGTATTGAGAGATAGTGGTTGAAGAGATGCAATTCAGTTGTATTGTATTTGGTTGGACACTGCCAAATGACAGTGAAATTTACAAAAAATATTACAGATTTGTAAGAAAAGTTACAATTTCCAATCTCCTCAATGACATTCAGTCATACAAATTATGTGATGGTGTGGATAACATTAATTCTATGGAACCTGAGCAACACTTAATTCCTGGAAAAGTTAATTTAAATGACATAATTGATGGATCACCAAGCCAAGCAAAGTTACTTATTAGGTCAATGACTTGCAAAATTTTACAAAAATCAGTTGATACCTGCATTAGCTGCCACTGCTTCCAAAATGAGCATGAAAAAAGGGCAGAAAGAAGGAAACATCATCTTGAAACTCCAGCTAAATCTATTGCGCCACTATCACAAGCCCATTGCCAGCGTGTAGAGCTTGCATAGAAGGAGAAAAGAGATAAGTCAGCTCAGTTAAAACAAGAAATTGAACGAATCAAGACTCATCTAATGGTCTTGCAGTAACTGAGGATATGAATGATGAATTTTACAAAATTATGCATATCATCTTTCATGCAATTGTTTTGGGAGCAGCAAAAAAAGGCTGCACAGTCAAATGGATCAATGAAATATCAACCAATGGTCCTAAGGTTCTGCCTCTCTCTTGTTGCTAAATCATCATCTGCCTTTGATGAGCTGCGTTCTTTGAATGTGCTTATGTTGCCAAGTAGAAGTTTCAGTTTCATTTCTATTTAAATTCTACTGCATACAATCTTATAATTAACAATAACAACAATGACAGAAGTTTAACAGAATGATATTGAGAACAAAATATATAATTTACACTAACAAAGAGAGGAAAATGATGAATGGTATGGAGGGAATTACTTAAAGGAGGAGCTCTCTCAGTGGGTAAATTAATCGAGGAGAGAATCGAGGGTAAATTAATCTTTGAATTCTTCAAAGAATTAATGATCAAATAAAATGGCTCTGACCACTTTTTTCTGCAGTTTAAAAATTGGTTCAATGCAGGATTTATATGTTTGACCACAAACGATTAGACCATATTGTAAAAAGGACATAAACAAAGCATTGTACAAGCATAGGAAAACATCTAATGGCAGCAAGTTTCTTATTTTCAGAAAGATGCTACATGTTCCAGCTAACTTGTTTGAAAGTTTGCTGAGATTGTATTTCCAGCTTATATGCTAATCCAAGAGCAGTCCTAAGAATCCAACAAATTTAACTCTTTCAATTTGTGTTTTCCAAGGAACATTCACAGAAGAGGAAAGAAAGAAATTATAATTTGTCTTATCAAAATTTAATGATAACATATTAGTATCAAGCCATTTTTTAATGGACTTAAGTTCTTGGTTAACAGTTTTAATTAACTTAGGTAAATCCTTGGACTCACAGTAGATGTTTGTATCATCAGCAAAGAGATAAAAATGAGTCTCTTAGAAGCAGTAGGTAAACCATTGAAGTAGACAAGAAAATGTAAGGGACTGCATACAGAACTTTGGGGTACACCAAAAGTAACTGAAAGCAAGTTAGAATTACTTCCATAAACAGAAACATATTGCTTTCCATTAGGCAGGTAAGATTTAAACCACTCAAGGGCACAACTTCGCACACGTTCAAGTTTTGATAAAAAAATTTTGTGATTAACGGTATCAAAATTTTTTTGTAAATCTATAAATATTCCACAGCTAAATCCCCTATTGTCAATTGTATTTCGCACAGCCTCTGTCAGACTCACTAGGGCTTGATCAATTGAGTGGTTTTTTTGAAAACAAATTGTAAAGAATAAATAATGTTATTTACTTCAAGGCATCTATAAAGTCTTCTATACATCAACTTCTCAAATATCTTACTGAAAATAGGAAGAAGAGAAATTGACCTGTAGTTATTTTGTAACTCAGGATCCCCTTTTTTTAACAGGGTTATTACCTTGGCTATCTTGAGTTTTACTGGGAAAATACCGGACTTGAAAGATTGATTTTAAAGAAGGGCAAGCAGTTGAGAAAATGAGGATCCGATGATTTTGAGCAATTTTATGGGTATACTATTGGGGCCAACAGATTAAGATGGATTCAAGATGTTAATTATGTCATTAACTTCAATAGAAGTAACTAGGGTAAGGTAAAGTGAGTTGGAAGTTTTGTTCAAGTTATAATCAAGTGGAAAATCATTGTTTTTGTTATATCATCAGCAGCATTTGTGAAAAGGTCATCGAAAATACTTGAAATTTTGCCTGGGTCAGATGTTACATTTCCATGCTTGTCCTTTACTTTATTAATTGAAGAAGAATTTGAACGCTTATGAGATATGATAGTCTTTATACCTGACCATAATTTTTTCATATTTTGACTGTTGATAGAAACATAGTTATGAAAAAACCTAGCTTTACATTCTTTGATTTCATTGGATACACAATTTCTAAATTTTTATACAAATTAAGTTTTTCAATAGTTGACCTTTTCTTTAGTTTCTGCAAAACTCTGTCTTGACTTCTCATCATCTATTGTATCCTACTATTTATCCATGGTTTATCTTTCAATTTTATTTCCTTTCTACTCCTTTTTGATTGGTGCATGCTTATTTGTTAGAGTGCTAAGATCTTTCAAAGAACTGTCAAATGTTTTGCTTTCATCCATGTCGCTACTTTCTAAATAATTGAAGTTGATCTGACTAAAGTCCTCAAGAAATTTGTCATCCTTAAATTTAGAATAATCATATTTCAATGATTCTGATTTATCATGACTGATCTTGGTATTTTTTAGAATTAAGAACTGGGGGAAATGTTCAGTGATTTGCATTAAAGTATTACCAGTTGTTACATTAGCATTTGTAGCATTAGTGTTTATAGATTATCAATAACTGATGCTCTATGCTCAGAGACACAAGTAGGATGATGAATACAAGGAAGTAAGCTGTGAGAGAATTGATAAAATCAGTAGTTGGTGTATGGGACGCGTAATGAAGTAGATTGATATTGAAATCACCTATTATAAATACCAGTTTATTTGAAGCAATTTTAGGTAGAAGATTCTGAAAGTGAGATATATGGTTATTAACATTTGAACTAGGATGTCTGTAAACACCGCATATTAGGAAATTCTTATCCTTTCTATTTTCAATTTCAACCCAGACAGTTTCAAAATCATCAGTGCAAGAGTCTAATTCTATTCTGGGGTTGGAAAGGAGGGAGCTTTTAATATACAAGCCAACACCACCATTTTAAGTGAGTGACTGAGTCTTTAAAAAATATAGCTAGGGATATCAACATTAGATGATAAAGGATTGTCAATGGAAAGCCAAATTTCAAGTGCTCCAATCAAACCAGGATCTAGATTATTGTGTAGAAAGGCAAGTGTAGAAGATTAGTGGTAATTTATATTGAAACTCACGGAACTGATCATTTAAATAAAACCAAAACTCTAACAAGTCGACACTGTTCACATCTGTGCTCTTTCCAACTCTGCCAGTAAGGGCCTAGGCCCCTCTTTAGGTAGTTAGGCCCGTTGCAGGAAGATTTTCCATGAACAAAATGCTGTGTTATTTTGTTGGTGAGAGAGAACACGAGGTGATATCAGTAGGGCGACACTGCTGTATTGTAGAGCTCAAAGCTTGCCTTCAACTAGGATTATATATCAATCGTGAAATCTTAGTAACTCAAAGCGACATTTAAGGTACGTCCGTACATCAATGACAAACAAAAGCAATTGAAGGACATTGCTGGACTATAAAAATGCCATCATACCATCAACAGGGTTCGATTCCAATGTTAACAATGAGCTGATAAAAACTAAACAGCACCTAACAAAGGGTGTCACATCTTTTCAGATTCTGGTGGAGGTGCCAACATTCTGGAAAGCAGTTGCTCTCTTGGAAATAACAAGCAAATTGCCTGTCATAGCAGCAGTATCTGATGGGGCCTCACAAAACTGAAAGTTTTACAAAATGCATGTCTTGATGCAGGGTTGTTTTTAAGGAAAGATTTAGAACTGCACATTTTCATGGGGGGTACTGCATTACAGGGCCGCTGGCCAGAGCTGTGGGGGCATTGTCCAGTAGGGACACACTATTCCTGAAAAACAGCACATACAGTTAGGTTAGTAATCACTAGGCCTATCACAATATTATTTTATTTTAAATGGAGGCAACAGGGAGACCTAAAGGAAAACAGCAAGAGTATTTCAAAGGTATTTTCAAGAAAGCTTCACCCTCAATTGAACATACAGAAATCAGAGATGAAGAAAAGCAGACATCGAAGAAGGAACATTTTTGATAGTGGACATATTTAAGCTTTGATAAAATTGCATTTGTGCACCTCTGGTAGCAAGGAAATTAGAGTTCAAAACAATTGAGTGTTGTTTTTGGTTATCATCAACTAATCTGTGTTGTCATTTGCCTACTTGTTTTTCTTCCAGCTACATGAATAATTTTCTTGATTTATTTCTTTCAAGCAAAATTTTTTAAATCTGCACGGATTTATCTTTAAAACTGCACAAATATTGTTGGACAAATCTTTCACCGTCAGGCCTGCTAAAAAAAATTAATTAGGGAAGAACTGCTAAAGGGAAGGGGGATAAAAAATTGCTTATTTTGAACGCTGTACATGACCCTGTTATGCTCAATATTCACACAGCTTTTATTGTCTAGGTACTGGAAAAAAACTCGTCATTTCTGGAATGGTGGTGCAGAGATTGCATGGTATCATTTGTGCGATTAGTTGATGATGAACAAAACAATTGATGAAAATTGCTACCGAGATTGACACTGGATCATCTAAATCTCACACCATTTCGGTGATGAATGCGCAACTTGCAGCCCAGAGGGTGCTTTACAACTATTATCCAGTTTTCACACATGCCACTGAAGAACTTTCCATGTATATGGATAGTTTCTTTGATTGCCTGAATGGGAGAAATCAAATAGAGTCCATCAAAAGTGGGAAAGACTTCCTTGCCCATACAGATCAGTCAATAATTGTCGATTCTATTAGCTGCAAAATGATTTCTATAACTATTGATAACTACAACTATAATTATAACTATGAGTGCACAAGCACGACAAGCACGACAGAAATAGTCTCAAGGAAGAAATTGGCCTCTTTGGAATCTCTTCGGGAGCCAGTCAAGTTAGGAAAACGAAGAAGTGTATATCATTCTTGGTAATGATATTACTGGACCTGAAAGATGGCGGTTATTTTTTCTGTGCTGAGAATCATCGCAGCAATTTTGATAATATTCTCGATAAAGAAATCGTCATTTGTTAGCTGCAACTCGGTTTGCTACTCATTTTACCGCAGTGATGCCCCAGATACCAAAGAAACCTTTATTTGTTCATCTATTTGGATGTACAAGCAAAATATGGATTATGACTTCGACTAAAATACTACTTGTACTCGCAGGAGATGTCGGGTCCTGCAAACAAATGTTGTAGTTGCCATTAGACTAGTTGCAAGGGAAATCTTCATTCTAAATGTCTCATTGACAAATTCAACGGCCGGGGTGAGTCTTATTATTGCAAAAATTGTGACACTAGGTCCATACCGGAGGAAAACGATGATTTAATCAGTGATGCCGATCTACAAACGTATAATAAACTGAAAAAAGTTCTTAAAAGTCGTGGACTTAACGTTTTCCATCAAAATTTCAATGGCCTGTACTTCAAAATTGATAAACTGCGAATTTTGCTTCAAGAAACATTGAAAGATATTCATATTTTTGGTATCACCCAAAACCCATCTCAATGGATCAATAGAAGATAAAGAAATTCATATTGCTGGTTATAATATTGTTAGGAATGACCGGAAGCAAGGTTCAGGGGGAGGCGTCTGTGCCTATATTAGGAATGACCTGGCAGAGTAGACCTGACCTTGAATACGACAAAATTGAGGCTATTTGGATAGAGATTTTCATTCCAAAATCAAGGCCAGTTCTAATTTGTTTCATGTATCGTCCACCTGACACATCTAAATACCTCAACCAAGATTTTTGACACATTGTTTTCTGGCATGATGTCCGTTTCCATTGCTTAAAACAAAGAATTGATTCTCGCTGGAGACCTAAATTGTAACTACAAGAAACCATCAAATAACAAGGCTTTGAAAAATATCATTGAAGGATACAATCTCAAGCAAATGATATCGAGTCCCATCAGAGTTACAAGGAATACACAATCCTTGCTTGACATAATGGCCTGCAGTCATGCAAATCACATCGTGAAAACGGGAGTTTATTCAACTTCTATAAGTGATCATGATCTAACAGGACTGTGTCGGAAAATGAACTGCAAGCGATTTGTCCCAAGGCGAATCTTGACGCGGAACTACAAAAGCTACAACCCACAAAACTTTAAAAAATGACGTAAAAAACATCCCTTGGAGCGATATTATTAATCCTGATCCTGATCTTAATTCTGCATGGAATATCTTCAAAGACTTCCTAATGCAATGTGTAAACAAACATGACCCACTCATGGAAAGATCAGTGAGTGGGAGAGACTGTCCCTGGCTAACACCCCAAATAAAAAGCCATATGAAAGAACGAGATTGTTATCTCCGTAAAGCCAGAAAGCACAGAGCGGAAAATGACTGGTCTAAGTATCGTCAGTTAAGGAATACTGTAACTGCTATGATTAGAAAGAGCAAGGCAAATTATAACAGAATGTTAACAATGAGCTGATAAAAACTAAACAGCACCTAACAAAGGGTGTCACATCTTTTCAGATTCTGGTGGAGGTGCCAACATTCTGGAAAGCAGTTGCTCTCTTGGAAATAACAAGCAAATTGCCTGTCATAGCAGCAGTATCTGATGGGGCCTCACAAAACTGAAAGTTTTACAAAATGCATGTCTTGATGCAGGGTTGTTTTTAAGGAAAGATTTAGAACTGCACATTTTCATGGGGGGTACTGCATTACAGGGCCGCTGGCCAGAGCTGTGGGGGCATTGTCCAGTAGGGACACACTATTCCTGAAAAACAGCACATACAGTTAGGTTAGTAATCACTAGGCCTATCACAATATTATTTTATTTTAAATGGAGGCAACAGGGAGACCTAAAGGAAAACAGCAAGAGTATTTCAAAGGTATTTTCAAGAAAGCTTCACCCTCAATTGAACATACAGAAATCAGAGATGAAGAAAAGCAGACATCGAAGCAGGAACATTTTTGATAGTGGACATATTTAAGCTTTGATAAAATTGCATTTGTGCACCTCTGGTAGCAAGGAAATTAGAGTTCAAAACAATTGAGTGTTGTTTTTGGTTATCATCAACTAATCTGTGTTGTCATTTGCCTACTTGTTTTTCTTCCAGCTACATGAATAATTTTCTTGATTTATTTCTTTCAAGCAAAATTTTTTAAATCTGCACGGATTTATCTTTAAAACTGCACAAATATTGATGGGCAAAGCTTCCACCGTCAGGCCTGCTAAAAAAAATTAATAAGGGAAGAACTGCTAAAGGGAAGGGGGATAAAAAATTGCTTATTTTGAGCGCTGTACATGACCCTGTTATGCTCAATATTCACACAGCTTTTATTGTCTAGGTACTGGAAAAAAACTCGTCATTTCTGGAATGGTGGTGCAGAGATTGCATGGTATCATTTGTGCGATTAGTTGATGATGAACAAAACAATTGATGAAAATTGCTACCGAGATTGACACTGGATCATCTAAATCTCACACCTTATTCGGTGATGAATGCGTGACTTGCAGCCCAGAAGGTGCTTTACAACTATTATCCAGTTTTCACACATGCCACTGAAGAACTTTCCATGTATATGGATAGTTTCTTTGATTGCCTGAATGGGAGAAATCAAATAGAGTCCATCAAAAGTGGGAAAGACTTCCTTGCCCATACAGATCAGTCAATAATTGTCGATTCTATTAGCTGCAAAATGATTTCTATAACTATTGATAACTACAACTATAACTATAACTATGGGTGCACAAGCACGACAAGCACGACAGAAATAGTCTCAAGGAAGAAATTGGCCTCTTTGGAATCTCTTCGGGAGCCAGTCAAGTTAGGAAAACGAAGAAGTGTATATCATTCTTGGTAATGATATTACTGGACCTGAAAGATGGCGGTTATTTTTTTTCTGTGCTGAGAATCATCGCAGCAATTTTGATAATATTCTCGATAAAGAAATCGTCATTTGTTAGCTGCAACTCGGTTTGCTACTCATTTTACCGCAGTGATGCCCCAGATACCAAAGAAACCTTTATTTGTTCATCTATTTGGATGTAGAAGCAAAATATGGATTATGACTTCGACTAAAATACTTCTTGTACTCGCAGGAGATGTCGGGTCCTGCAAACAAATGTTGTAGTTGCCATAAGACTAGTTGCAAGGGAAATCTTCATTCTAAATGTCTCATTGACAAATTCGACGGCCGAGGTGAGTCTTATTATTGCAAAAATTGTGACACTAGGTCCATACCGGAGGAAAACGATGATTTAATCAGTGATGCCGATCTACAAACGTATAATAAACTGAAAGAAGTTCTTAAAAGTCGTGGACTTAACGTTTTCCATCAAAATTTCAATGGCCTGTACTTCAAAATTGATAAACTGCGAATTTTGCTACAAGAAACCATCAAATAACAAGGCTTTGAAAAATATCATTGAAGGATACAATCTCAAGCAAATGATATCGAGTCCCATAAGAGTTACAAGGAATACACAATCCTTGCTTGACATAATGGCCTGCAGTCATGCAAATCACATCGTGAAAACGGGAGTTTATTCAACTTCTATAAGTGATCATGATCTAACAGGACTGTGTCGGAAAATGAACTGCAAGCGATTTGTCCCAAGGCGAATCTTGACGCGGAACTACAAAAGCTACAACCCACAAAACTTTAAAAAATGACGTAAAAAACATCCCTTGGAGCGATATTATTAATCCTGATCCTGATCTTAATTCTGCATGGAATATCTTCAAAGACTTCCTAATGCAATGTGTAAACAAACATGACCCACTCATGGAAAGATCAGTGAGTGGGAGAGACTGTCCCTGGCTAACACCCCAAATAAAAAGCCATATGAAAGAACGAGATTGTTATCTCCGTAAAGCCAGAAAGCACAGAGCGGACAATGACTGGTCTAAGTATCGTCAGTTAAGGAATACTGTAACTGCTATGATTAGAAAGAGCAAGGCAAATTATAACAGAATGTTAACAATGAGCTGATAAAAACTAAACAGCACCTAACAAAGGGTGTCACATCTTTTCAGATTCTGGTGGAGGTGCCAACATTCTGGAAAGCAGTTGCTCTCTTGGAAATAACAAGCAAATTGCCTGTCATAGCAGCAGTATCTGATGGGGCCTCACAAAACTGAAAGTTTTACAAAATGCATGTCTTGATGCAGGGTTATTTTTAAGGAAAGATTTAGAACTGCACATTTTCATGGGGGGTACTGCATTACAGGGCCGCTGGCCAGAGCTGTGGGGGCATTGTCCAGTAGGGACACACTATTCCTGAAAAACAGCACATACAGTTAGGTTAGTAATCACTAGGCCTATCACAATATTATTTTATTTTAAATGGAGGCAACAGGGAGACCTAAAGGAAAACAGCAAGAGTATTTCAAAGGTAATTTCAAGAAAGCTTCACCCTCAATTGAACATACAGAAATCAGAGATGAAGAAAAGCAGACATCGAAGAAGGAACATTTTTGATAGTGGACATATTTAAGCTTTGATAAAATTGCATTTGTGCACCTCTGGTAGCAAGGAAATTAGAGTTCAAAACATTTGAGTGTTGTTTTTGGTTATCATCAACTAATCTGTGTTGTCATTTGCCTACTTGTTTTTCTTCCAGCTACATGAATAATTTTCTTGATTTATTTCTTTCAAGCAAAATTTTTTAAATCTGCACGGATTTATCTTTAAAACTGCACAAATATTGTTGGGCAAAGCTATCACCGTCAGGCCTGCTAAAAAAATTAATAAGGGAAGAACTGCTAAAGGGAAGGGGGATAAAAAATTGCTTATTTTGAGCGCTGTACATGACCCTGTTATGCTCAATATTCACACAGCTTTTATTGTCTAGGTACTGGAAAAAAACTCGTCATTTCTGGAATGGTGGTGCAGAGATTGCATGGTATCATTTGTGCGATTAGTTGATGATGAACAAAACAATTGATGAAAATTGCTACCGAGATTGACACTGGATCATCTAAATCTCACACCTTATTCGGTGATGAATGCGTGACTTGCAGCCCAGAAGGTGCTTTACAACTATTATCCAGTTTTCACACATGCCACTGAAGAACTTTCCATGTATATGGATAGTTTCTTTGATTGCCTGAATGGGAGAAATCAAATAGAGTCCATCAAAAGTGGGAAAGACTTCCTTGCCCATACAGATCAGTCAATAATTGTCGATTCTATTAGCTGCAAAATGATTTCTATAACTATTGATAACTACAACTATAACTATAACTATGGGTGCACAAGCACGACAAGCACGACAGAAATGGTCTCAAGGAAGAAATTGGCCTCTTTGGAATCTCTTCGGGAGCCAGTCAAGTTAGGAAAACGAAGAAGTGTATATCATTCTTGGTAATGATATTACTGGACCTGAAAGATGGCGGTTATTTTTTTTCTGTGCTGAGAATCATCGCAGCAATTTTGATAATATTCTCGATAAAGAAATCGTCATTTGTTAGCTGCAACTCGGTTTGCTACTCATTTTACCCAAGTGATGCCCCAGATACCAAAGAAACCTTTATTTGTTCATCTATTTGGATGTACAAGCAAAATATGGATTATGACTTCGACTAAAATACTACTTGTACTCGCAGGAGATGTCGGGTCCTGCAAACAAATGTTGTAGTTGCCATAAGACTAGTTGCAAGGGAAATCTTCATTCTAAATGTCTCATTGACAAATTCGACGGCCGAGGTGAGTCTTATTATTGCAAAAATTGTGACACTAGGTCCATACCGGAGGAAAACGATGATTTAATCAGTGATGCCGATCTACAAACGTATAATAAACTGAAAGAAGTTCTTAAAAGTCGTGGACTTAACGTTTTCCATCAAAATTTCAATGGCCTGTACTTCAAAATTGATAAACTGCGAATTTTGCTACAAGAAACCATCAAATAACAAGGCTTTGAAAAATATCATTGAAGGATACAATCTCAAGCAAATGATATCGAGTCCCATAAGAGTTACAAGGAATACACAATCCTTGCTTGACATAATGGCCTGCAGTCATGCAAATCACATCGTGAAAACGGGAGTTTATTCAACTTCTATAAGTGATCATGATCTAACAGGACTGTGTCGGAAAATGAACTGCAAGCGATTTGTCCCAAGGCGAATCTTGACGCGGAACTACAAAAGCTACAACCCACAAAACTTTAAAAAATGACGTAAAAAACATCCCTTGGAGCGATATTATTAATCCTGATCCTGATCTTAATTCTGCATGGAATATCTTCAAAGACTTCCTAATGCAATGTGTAAACAAACATGACCCACTCATGGAAAGATCAGTGAGTGGGAGAGACTGTCCCTGGCTAACACCCCAAATAAAAAGCCATATGAAAGAACGAGATTGTTATCTCCGTAAAGCCAGAAAGCACAGAGCAGACAATGACTGGTCTAAGTATCGTCAGTTAAGGAATACTGTAACTGCTATGATTAGAAAGAGCAAGGCAAATTATAACAGAATGTTAACAATGAGCTGATAAAAACTAAACAGCACCTAACAAAGGGTGTCACATCTTTTCAGATTCTGGTGGAGGTGCCAACATTCTGGAAAGCAGTTGCTCTCTTGGAAATAACAAGCAAATTGCCTGTCATAGCAGCAGTATCTGATGGGGCCTCACAAAACTGAAAGTTTTACAAAATGCATGTCTTGATGCAGGGTTATTTTTAAGGAAAGATTTAGAACTGCACATTTTCATGGGGGGTACTGCATTACAGGGCCGCTGGCCAGAGCTGTGGGGGCATTGTCCAGTAGGGACACACTATTCCTGAAAAACAGCACATACAGTTAGGTTAGTAATCACTAGGCCTATCACAATATTATTTTATTTTAAATGGAGGCAACAGGGAGACCTAAAGGAAAACAGCAAGAGTATTTCAAAGGTAATTTCAAGAAAGCTTCACCCTCAATTGAACATACAGAAATCAGAGATGAAGAAAAGCAGACATCGAAGAAGGAACATTTTTGATAGTGGACATATTTAAGCTTTGATAAAATTGCATTTGTGCACCTCTGGTAGCAAGGAAATTAGAGTTCAAAACATTTGAGTGTTGTTTTTGGTTATCATCAACTAATCTGTGTTGTCATTTGCCTACTTGTTTTTCTTCCAGCTACATGAATAATTTTCTTGATTTATTTCTTTCAAGCAAAATTTTTTAAATCTGCACGGATTTATCTTTAAAACTGCACAAATATTGTTGGGCAAAGCTATCACCGTCAGGCCTGCTAAAAAAATTAATAAGGGAAGAACTGCTAAAGGGAAGGGGGATAAAAAATTGCTTATTTTGAGCGCTGTACATGACCCTGTTATGCTCAATATTCACACAGCTTTTATTGTCTAGCTACTGGAAAAAAACTCGTCATTTCTGGAATGGTGGTGCAGAGATTGCATGGTATCATTTGTGCGATTAGTTGATGATGAACAAAACAATTGATGAAAATTGCTACCGAGATTGACACTGGATCATCTAAATCTCACACCTTATTCGGTGATGAATGCGTGACTTGCAGCCCAGAAGGTGCTTTACAACTATTATCCAGTTTTCACACATGCCACTGAAGAACTTTCCATGTATATGGATAGTTTCTTTGATTGCCTGAATGGGAGAAATCAAATAGAGTCCATCAAAAGTGGGAAAGACTTCCTTGCCCATACAGATCAGTCAATAATTGTCGATTCTATTAGCTGCAAAATGATTTCTATAACTATTGATAACTACAACTATAACTATAACTATGGGTGCACAAGCACGACAAGCACGACAGAAATGGTCTCAAGGAAGAAATTGGCCTCTTTGGAATCTCTTCGGGAGCCAGTCAAGTTAGGAAAACGAAGAAGTGTATATCATTCTTGGTAATGATATTACTGGACCTGAAAGATGGCGGTTATTTTTTTTCTGTGCTGAGAATCATCGCAGCAATTTTGATAATATTCTCGATAAAGAAATCGTCATTTGTTAGCTGCAACTCGGTTTGCTACTCATTTTACCCAAGTGATGCCCCAGATACCAAAGAAACCTTTATTTGTTCATCTATTTGGATGTACAAGCAAAATATGGATTATGACTTTGACTAAAATACTACTTGTACTCGCAGGAGATGTCGGGTCCTGCAAACAAATGTTGTAGTTGCCATAAGACTAGTTGCAAGGGAAATCTTCATTCTAAATGTCTCATTGACAAATTCAACGGCCGAGGTGAGTCTTATTATTGCAAAAATTGTGACACTAGGTCCATACCGGAGGAAAACGATGATTTAATCAGTGATGCCAATCTACAAACGTATAATAAACTGAAAGAAGTTCTTAAAAGTCGTGGACTTAACGTTTTCCATCAAAATTTCAATGGCCTGTACTTCAAAATTGATAAACTGCGAATTTTGCTTCAAGAAACATTGAAAGATATTCATATTTTTGGTATCACCCAAAACCCATCTCAATGGATCCATAGAAGATAAAGAAATTCATATTGCTGGTTATAATATTGTTAGGAATGACCGGAAGCAAGGTTCAGGGGGAGGCGTCTGTGCCTATATTAGGAATGACCTGGCAGAGTAGACCTGACCTTGAATACGACAAAATTGAGGCTATTTGGATAGAGATTTTCATTCCAAAATCAAGGCCAGTTCTAATTTGTTTCATGTATCGTCCACCTGACACATCTAAATACCTCAACCAAGATTTTTGACACATTGTTTTCTGGCATGATGTCCGTTTCCATTGCTTAAAACAAAGAATTGATTCTCGCTGGAGACCTAAATTGTAACTACAAGAAACCACCAAATAACAAGGCTTTGAAAAATATCATTGAAGGATACAATCTCAAGCAAATGATATCGAGTCCCATAAGAGTTACAAGGAATACACAATCCTTGCTTGACATAATGGCCTGCAGTCATGCAAATCACATCGTGAAAACGGGAGTTTATTCAACTTCTATAAGTGATCATGATCTAACAGGACTATGTCGGAAAATGAACTGCAAGCGATTTGTCCCAAGGCGAATCTTGACGCGGAACTACAAAAGCTACAACCCACAAAACTTTAAAAAATGACGTAAAAAACATCCCTTGGAGTGATATTATTAATCCTGATCCTGATCTTAATTCTGCATGGAATATCTTCAAAGACTTCCTAATGCAATGTGTAAACAAACATGACCCACTCATGGAAAGATCAGTGAGTGGGAGAGACTGTCCCTGGCTAACACCCCAAATAAAAAGCCATATGAAAGAACGAGATTGTTATCTCCGTAAAGCCAGAAAGCACAGAGCGGACAATGACTGGTCTAAGTAGCGTCAGTTAAGGAATACTGTAACTGCTATGATTAGAAAGAGCAAGGCAAATTATAACAGAATGTTAACAATGAGCTGATAAAAACTAAACAGCACCTAACAAAGGGTGTCACATCTTTTCAGATTCTGGTGGAGGTGCCAACATTCTGGAAAGCAGTTGCTCTCTTGGAAATAACAAGCAAATTGCCTGTCATAGCAGCAGTATCTGATGGGGCCTCACAAAACTGAAAGTTTTACAAAATGCATGTCTTGATGCAGGGTTGTTTTTAAGGAAAGATTTAGAACTGCACATTTTCATGGGGGGTACTGCATTACAGGGCCGCTGGCCAGAGCTGTGGGGGCATTGTCCAGTAGGGACACACTATTCCTGAAAAACAGCACATACAGTTAGGTTAGTAATCACTAGGCCTATCACAATATTATTTTATTTTAAATGGAGGCAACAGGGAGACCTAAAGGAAGACAGCAAGAGTATTTCAAAGGTATTTTCAAGAAAGCTTCACCCTCAATTGAACATACAGAAATCAGAGATGAAGAAAAGCAGACATCGAAGAAGGAACATTTTTGATAGTGGACATATTTAAGCTTTGATAAAATTGCATTTGTGCACCTCTGGTAGCAAGGAAATTAGAGTTCAAAACATTTGAGTGTTGTTTTTGGTTATCATCAACTAATCTGTGTTGTCATTTGCCTACTTGTTTTTCTTCCAGCTACATGAATAATTTTCTTGATTTATTTCTTTCAAGCAAAATTTTTTAAATCTGCACGGATTTATCTTTAAAACTGCACAAATATTGTTGGGCAAAGCTATCACCGTCAGGCCTGCTAAAAAAATTAATAAGGGAAGAACTGCTAAAGGGAAGGGGGATAAAAAATTGCTTATTTTGAGCGCTGTACATGACCCTGTTATGCTCAATATTCACACAGCTTTTATTGTCTAGCTACTGGAAAAAAACTCGTCATTTCTGGAATGGTGGTGCAGAGATTGCATGGTATCATTTGTGCGATTAGTTGATGATGAACAAAACAATTGATGAAAATTGCTACCGAGATTGACACTGGATCATCTAAATCTCACACCTTATTCGGTGATGAATGCGTGACTTGCAGCCCAGAAGGTGCTTTACAACTATTATCCAGTTTTCACACATGCCACTGAAGAACTTTCCATGTATATGGATAGTTTCTTTGATTGCCTGAATGGGAGAAATCAAATAGAGTCCATCAAAAGTGGGAAAGACTTCCTTGCCCATACAGATCAGTCAATAATTGTCGATTCTATTAGCTGCAAAATGATTTCTATAACTATTGATAACTACAACTATAACTATAACTATGGGTGCACAAGCACGACAAGCACGACAGAAATGGTCTCAAGGAAGAAATTGGCCTCTTTGGAATCTCTTCGGGAGCCAGTCAAGTTAGGAAAACGAAGAAGTGTATATCATTCTTGGTAATGATATTACTGGACCTGAAAGATGGCGGTTATTTTTTTTCTGTGCTGAGAATCATCGCAGCAATTTTGATAATATTCTCGATAAAGAAATCGTCATTTGTTAGCTGCAACTCGGTTTGCTACTCATTTTACCCAAGTGATGCCCCAGATACCAAAGAAACCTTTATTTGTTCATCTATTTGGATGTACAAGCAAAATATGGATTATGACTTCGACTAAAATACTACTCCCAGAAGATGTCGGGTCCTGCAAACAAATGTTGTAGTTGCCATAAGACTAGTTGCAAGGGAAATCTTCATTCTAAATGTCTCATTGACAAATTCAACGGCCGAGGTGAGTCTTATTATTGCAAAAATTGTGACACTAGGTCCATACCGGAGGAAAACGATGATTTAATCAGTGATGCCAATCTACAAACGTATAATAAACTGAAAGAAGTTCTTAAAAGTCGTGGACTTAACGTTTTCCATCAAAATTTCAATGGCCTGTACTTCAAAATTGATAAACTGCGAATTTTGCTTCAAGAAACATTGAAAGATATTCATATTTTTGGTATCACCCAAAACCCATCTCAATGGATCAATAGAAGATAAAGAAATTCATATTGCTGGTTATAATATTGTTAGGAATGACCGGAAGCAAGGTTCAGGGGGAGGCGTCTGTGCCTATATTAGGAATGACCTGGCAGAGTAGACCTGACCTTGAATACGACAAAATTGAGGCTATTTGGATAGAGATTTTCATTCCAAAATCAAGGCCAGTTCTAATTTGTTTCATGTATCGTCCACCTGACACATCTAAATACCTCAACCAAGATTTTTGACACATTGTTTTCTGGCATGATGTCCGTTTCCATTTCTTAAAACAAAGAATTGATTCTCGCTGGAGACCTAAATTGTAACTACAAGAAACCACCAAATAACAAGGCTTTGAAAAATATCATTGACGGATACAATCTCAAGCAAATGATATCGAGTCCCATAAGAGTTACAAGGAATACACAATCCTTGCTTGACATAATGGCCTGCAGTCATGCAAATCACATCGTGAAAACGGGAGTTTATTCAACTTCTATAAGTGATCATGATCTAACAGGACTATGTCGGAAAATGAACTGCAAGCGATTTGTCCCAAGGCGAATCTTGACGCGGAACTACAAAAGCTACAACCCACAAAACTTTAAAAAATGACGTAAAAAACATCCCTTGGAGCGATATTATTAATCCTGATCCTGATCTTAATTCTGCATGGAATATCTTCAAAGACTTCCTAATGCAATGTGTAAACAAACATGACCCACTCATGGAAAGATCAGTGAGTGGGAGAGACTGTCCCTGGCTAACACCCCAAATAAAAAGCCATATGAAAGAACGAGATTGTTATCTCCGTAAAGCCAGAAAGCACAGAGCGGAAAATGACTGGTCTAAGTATCGTCAGTTAAGGAATACTGTAACTGCTATGATTAGAAAGAGCAAGGCAAATTATAACAGAATGTTAACAATGAGCTGATAAAAACTAAACAGCACCTAACAAAGGGTGTCACATCTTTTCAGATTCTGGTGGAGGTGCCAACATTCTGGAAAGCAGTTGCTCTCTTGGAAATAACAAGCAAATTGCCTGTCATAGCAGCAGTATCTGATGGGGCCTCACAAAACTGAAAGTTTTACAAAATGCATGTCTTGATGCAGGGTTGTTTTTAAGGAAAGATTTAGAACTGCACATTTTCATGGGGGGTACTGCATTACAGGGCCGCTGGCCAGAGCTGTGGGGGCATTGTCCAGTAGGGACACACTATTCCTGAAAAACAGCACATACAGTTAGGTTAGTAATCACTAGGCCTATCACAATATTATTTTATTTTAAATGGAGGCAACAGGGAGACCTAAAGGAAAACAGCAAGAGTATTTCAAAGGTAATTTCAAGAAAGCTTCACCCTCAATTGAACATACAGAAATCAGAGATGAAGAAAAGCAGACATCGAAGAAGGAACATTTTTGATAGTGGACATATTTAAGCTTTGATAAAATTGCATTTGTGCACCTCTGGTAGCAAGGAAATTAGAGTTCAAAACATTTGAGTGTTGTTTTTGGTTATCATCAACTAATCTGTGTTGTCATTTGCCTACTTGTTTTTCTTCCAGCTACATGAATAATTTTCTTGATTTATTTCTTTCAAGCAAAATTTTTTACATCTGCACGGATTTATCTTTAAAACTGCACAAATATTGTTGGGCAAAGCTTTCACTGTCAGGCCTGCTAAAAAAAAATTAATAAGGGAAGAACTGCTAAAGGGAAGGGGGATAAAAAATTGCTTATTTTGAGCGCTGTACATGACCCTGTTATGCTCAATATTCACACAGCTTTTATTGTCTAGGTACTGGAAAAAAACTCGTCATTTCTGGAATGGTGGTGCAGAGATTGCATGGTATCATTTGTGCGATTAGTTGATGATGAACAAAACAATTGATGAAAATTGCTACCGAGATTGACACTGGATCATCTAAATCTCACACCTTATTCGGTGATGAATGCGTGACTTGCAGCCCAGAAGGTGCTTTACAACTATTATCCAGTTTTCACACATGCCACTGAAGAACTTTCCATGTATATGGATAGTTTCTTTGATTGCCTGAATGGGAGAAATCAAATAGAGTCCATCAAAAGTGGGAAAGACTTCCTTGCCCATACAGATCAGTCAATAATTGTCGATTCTATTAGCTGCAAAATGATTTCTATAACTATTGATAACTACAACTATAACTATAACTATGGGTGCACAAGCACGACAAGCACGACAGAAATGGTCTCAAGGAAGAAATTGGCCTCTTTGGAATCTCTTCGGGAGCCAGTCAAGTTAGGAAAACGAAGAAGTGTATATCATTCTTGGTAATGATATTACTGGACCTGAAAGATGGCGGTTATTTTTTTTCTGTGCTGAGAATCATCGCAGCAATTTTGATAATATTCTCGATAAAGAAATCGTCATTTGTTAGCTGCAACTCGGTTTGCTACTCATTTTACCCAAGTGATGCCCCAGATACCAAAGAAACCTTTATTTGTTCATCTATTTGGATGTACAAGCAAAATATGGATTATGACTTCGACTAAAATACTACTCCCAGAAGATGTCGGGTCCTGCAAACAAATGTTGTAGTTGCCATAAGACTAGTTGCAAGGGAAATCTTCATTCTAAATGTCTCATTGACAAATTCGACGGCCGAGGTGAGTCTTATTATTGCAAAAATTGTGACACTAGGTCCATACCGGAGGAAAACGATGATTTAATCAGTGATGCCGATCTACAAACGTATAATAAACTGAAAGAAGTTCTTAAAAGTCGTGGACTTAACGTTTTCCATCAAAATTTCAATGGCCTGTACTTCAAAATTGATAAACTGCGAATTTTGCTACAAGAAACCATCAAATAACAAGGCTTTGAAAAATATCATTGAAGGATACAATCTCAAGCAAATGATATCGAGTCCCATAAGAGTTACAAGGAATACACAATCCTTGCTTGACATAATGGCCTGCAGTCATGCAAATCACATCGTGAAAACGGGAGTTTATTCAACTTCTATAAGTGATCATGATCTAACAGGACTGTGTCGGAAAATGAACTGCAAGCGATTTGTCCCAAGGCGAATCTTGACGCGGAACTACAAAAGCTACAACCCACAAAACTTTAAAAAATGACGTAAAAAACATCCCTTGGAGCGATATTATTAATCCTGATCCTGATCTTAATTCTGCATGGAATATCTTCAAAGACTTCCTAATGCAATGTGTAAACAAACATGACCCACTCATGGAAAGATCAGTGAGTGGGAGAGACTGTCCCTGGCTAACACCCCAAATAAAAAGCCATATGAAAGAACGAGATTGTTATCTCCGTAAAGCCAGAAAGCACAGAGCGGACAATGACTGGTCTAAGTATCGTCAGTTAAGGAATACTGTAACTGCTATGATTAGAAAGAGCAAGGCAAATTATAACAGAATGCTCTTCAGATATAACATCAATTCTCCAAAAGAATTTTGGTCTAAAATAAAACAAATATATCCAGGTAAAGGAGGTAGTTCAAGTTCAAAAGTCTTTAAGATCAATAACAGTCTCACGATTGACAAAAAATGCATAAGTTATAGTTTTCGTGAATTCTTTACCAATGTTTCAACATCATTAAGGAATACTACAGCTAGTCTTGAACATAAGGTCTGGAAATATCAATGTATGATGGCCTAATGTCGAAGATCAATCCAAAAGGTAATCTATTCAAGTTCACAGAAGTTAAGGAAGGTGAAATTCTAAAAATTCTAAAGAATCTGAAGGCAACAAAGGCAGCTGGCATTGACAATGTACCACCAAGAATGATAAAGGATGCCGCAGAAGAGTTGTGTAAACCATTATGCTACCTAATAAACTTAAGTCTTCAAACATCACTGTTCCCAACTGCAGAAAAATCTGGCAAAATAACACCGATCTTTAAATCAGGAGACCCTTCTAACTTAGATAATTACAGACCCATGACAGTTATCCCTGTTTTATCCAAAGTCCTGGAAAAAGTCATTTTTAACCAGTTATAAAATTACCTCGAGTCGAATTAGCTATTATGCCCTCATCAGTTTGGATTCCGTCAAGGAAGATCAACACAGCATGCGGTTACCCTGTTAACAGACGAGATTAGACAAAACATTGACAAAGGATTCTGCGCTGGTGTGGTGTACATCGATCTACGCAAGGCTTTCGACACCGTCTGTCACGCGACACTGCTTCAAAAATTACCATATTATGGTATCTGAGGTGACGAACTTGACTGGCTATCTGACTATCTTTTCAACAGGAAGCAACATGTTTTTTACAACAATGTCAAATCTTATGGTGAAAATGTTAGTTGTGGCGTGCTGCAAGGATCAATTTTAGGACCCTTACTATTTGGTCTAATGATCAATGACTTTTATCAAGTTCTCGTTAAGACCAAAACAATATTGTAAGCAGATGACACTGTTGTTTACTGTGCCGCAAAGAATTCAGTAGAAATTAAACAGCTCCTAAACCATGATCTGAAAAATATAGAAAACTGGCTTAATCATAATAATCTTTTTATAAATCTCAAACTGAATATGTTCGATATGGATCTCAAAATAGGCTTGTCAAACAGCCAGAAGTTAGTATCAGAATATATGATAAATCTATAAATGAATCCAAAGTGTACAAATACCTTGGGGTTTATTTAGACAATCACTTGAACCTGCATCATCACTTTGAGAAAGTATATAAAAAGGCATCTTCAAGGATAAAACTTCTCTCTCGTATTCGTGAACAGATAGGTCCTCATGTTGCAGAATCGATCTACAAAGCTATGATCCGTCCAATACTTATGTATTGCTATCATCAACAACTTGGACTTCCAAAAGGTACCATAGATAAGAGGCAATCTATTCAAAATCGAGCGGTAGCGATCACAAATCCCAGTGAACCACCTCAGAATTGGGATAAAGTAGCAGAAGTGCGCAACAGTGTTGCGATAGACGTCTTTAAATGTTTGAATGGCCTTTCACCAGATCAGTTTAAAAATTATTTCAAGCGTCATCAACACGGAAAGGACACAAGGGGAAATAACTCCAGTCTGGTTTTACCACCAATAAGGACAGAAGCCGGCAAGCGAATGGTCGCTTTCCAGGGAGCCCAGATCTTTAATAAATTTCCCAAGGATATTCGTGATGAAAGCTCTCTAGTGCTATTTAAACAAAAACTAAGCATTTTCAAAGGATTATAACGAACCAACTTTGAACACAGTTTTTAACTTTGATGTAATTTTTGTTCCCTTATTTCATCCTTTTTGTTCAACAGGTCCTTGAGTGATAACAGGATTTCTATCCTGAACAAGTCAACCTGTACAAATATTACTTGTTATTATTATCATTATTATTATTATTATTATTATTATTATTATTATTATTATTATTATTATTTAAAGAAGTGGAATGCAAGCACTGAAGGAAGGAAAGGAAAGTTTTCAGCTTCTGATCGTGGTTAGATGCTTCTGTCGCATCTAGCTTATGAAGGGATAACCATCATTGTCAACTCAGTTTTCGGGGCCACACAGTACTTGCTGCAATCAGGGATGCCATTTGTTCTCACTGAGAAATTTAGTCAAGATGTCTTAGAGGAATATTTTGGAAGACATACAGCGATGCTGAAAGAGGGGGGCAAGGGGGACAGCTGCTCTTCTTGCCCTTTTCCAAGGGAGTCCAAGGGGGCAAGAAGTACCCTGCTCAATTCTATAAATTATTTTCAACAATCAATCAGAACAGAGCCCAAATTGTCTTGGAATGGAAATTTGAATGGACAGAAAGGATCTTTTCCATTAGAAATTGTTACTAGGCAACATTTCGTAAATTTCAGATTAGTTGACTGCCAACTCGTGTCTGTGTGGGTATTTAAAGCATGTCTACTATCACATTACTTCAATAAGACGCAAATTTTGTTCATTTTCTGCAATTTTACAGGATGCATTTTGTGTTCAAGTGCCCTTAAAAGTATTTCTGCTCCCCTGTGCCCTTCAATGCTTCCAGCATCCCTGAAGACATCGAGCTCTGGGATGCAGAAATGACAACCCCACATTGCACCAATTTGGATGAAAATCCAACAAAATTTGATTGCAAAGATCATTTGCTCCTGTTACTGGGAATACCAGGGGTCGCCATGAAAAGTGCCATGTATCTTGGCATTATGTTGACAATAAACCATTACTGAAGGGAGTGCCGAGTTATGACCTGTATTGAAAAAGTTACTGTGTTAGATAATTTATTAATTTGATGGCAGTGATTTTCAAGGAAGACTTATTTGACCCTGCTTATTCAAACCCCTGCTGCTTATAAGATATTTCTCAGATTTTTGACCACCCTTCTTATTCAACCCCCCCCCCCCCAATCTATTAGGCACCTTGGAGTAAAATCACAGGTACAGGTTAAGGTAGAAACATTTAAATCTCTATTGAGCATTTCATAAAAATATCATTAGCTAACAATATCAGATTTGTCTGTTGCTTTTTTAATTCCCTTTCAAAGTCAGTTAGCCTTCTTAGCCTTTGTAGCAGCACAATTTTTGAAATAGATATCTTTTGCGGTGGAAACGCCTGCACTCTGAAATACAATTTTAGCATTTTCTCAATTATGCTTTCTTTCCTTTCATCATCAATGTCACCTTTTAGAAGGTGCTCTGTCATTTGAATGGTGTCAATTTTATGTGGTACAGATTGTCTCCAGTCTAAAAAATTTGTTTCACATCCTGGGTGACAGCAGTGAGCCCTTCTGGACTTGTTGCTGCTATTAAGCTTTGGTTTTCATCTTCCTGTGTCTTCATGTGTGTTAAAAACTCAATAAGTGGTTGATTTTCTTTATACTTCTTATGATTTTTCATCTTAATGCTCAATTTTCTTACTATGTAACCTGCTTTGTACTGGAATCCTGCCATTTCTCTTGTTGTAATGGGTGGTGGTTGCTCAACTGGCCCTTGAATAGATGTTGTGACATCATAGAATAATTTGTCGCCCAGACTTTTTGCCAACAGGCTACATATTGGTTTCCAGAGGTCAGGAAATAATGTTTTCGAATTTTGGACCATGTTACAATAATATAACGAGTAAAACTTTTCAGCATCACCCGAAGAATTTCCCAACGTTCGTCACCTAAAACAGTTATCGATAGACCATGATTAGTTCAAACTATTATTACTAATATTCAAGCGTAAGTATCTTTTGATATTTTTACATTTTGATTATTCCCTCGAAGTCAAAGTTGTCATTTTCCCCACTGTCATTTTGGCTATTTTGGCTATTTATTTTGGCTGAGAATATCATTGCTTAGTTTTAGAGCTTTCTTCCAGTCGTTTGCTGGGGCGAAAGAAGATATCTCATAACTCATTTAGATTACATGTCCAATTCCTGGTACAATTTTGGGCAATTTATAGCCTTTTATTTGCAATAAATTAGCAAAAAAACGCTGCTCTACCTCTCATGCAATAAAATTTTCAGTAGGCCAAGAATGGCGCCTAGCACAGGTAAATGGCAAAAAATACGACTTATTTTCTGTGATATTATCAAAGTCATCTAAAAGCATACCTCTTCAACTCCTATTTCAAATTGTTCAACAAATTCCGCATCCAACACATCATCATTAATCCATGAACCAAATATATAATCCAGCGTATCTCCAGTTAAGCCCAGGTCAAACTGATCAAATATTTTATCAAAAACATTTCACCAAACATTTACCGAAATTCACATTTTATCTTTTGCTTGTTGTGAGTAAATGGGCAAACAGATCAAACATTTCACCTAACATTTCGTCAAACATTTTGTGGAAGCCCCGTGATTTGAAGCATAGTGGCCAGACGCTTCGGAGCGTGCACGAGGGGATACATTGAAAACGTGCGCAAAAGCAAACGGTCATACAACAACGAATATGAATTTGAATCATCCATCGTTTTGCTTTCTACGATGCTTGAGCACTCATCAACTCAAAATAAAAGACGGTTTAAGTGGCGGAACACAACACTTGATATGAGTTGCACGTGCTTGTGTCCAGAACGAGGTCAAATGTTTGGCAAAAAGTTTGTTTGAGTGGTCAAACAGATGAAACATTTCACACAACAGCGAAAAAACAACATTTGTTTTTGACTGCCACCAAATTTGATTCAACATTGCCAAACAAATGTTATTTGACCAAACAAGGTGGTCAAATAGGCCCAACATTTCATCAAACATTTGTTTTTAAAATGTTAGGTGAAATGTTTGATCAGTTTGACCAGGGCTTTAGCGCGAGATCATTTCTCCAACAAAGGATTGAAACAAAAGGCTTCCAGACCAGAGTTTTTTCTATTGACTATGTTTTATAGCAAAGGCTCAGATCATCAGTATACATGGAAATGGTTGAATTAGGCACCGCTTTCGGAAGATCATTAGTATAAACAAGAAAAAGGGGTGGGCCAAGGCATGATCCATGTGGGACTCTAATTTCGATGTTTTTCGTTTTGGAGTCCACACTGTTTACTCTGCAGTATTGCTGTCTATTTGATAAGTAAGACACAAACCCAGCAAGGTCTCTATGATAGAGACTCTATCCTGTACACTAAAATATTTCAATTTCTTGCAAGGTATCTGATGGCCGATTGTATCAAATGCTTTTTTAAGATCTATAAAGACCATTCCCACCATATTTCCTGTATATAACAAGGTCCCGGTTCAGGTTCAGATTCATTTAATTTGAAAATCAACAAGCGTACAATATACGGATACATTTACAAATAACTAAACAACTATACCTACAATAATTACAGATTTGAATTAATATAGAATACAGAAGTATATATAGAAAGATGGCCCCAGACAATTAGTCCATATTGTAAAAAGGATAAAATTAATGCATTACATAAGCATATTAGGATTTCATGTGGCACAATGTTCTCAATTTTGAAAAACAAGCCAAAGTATCTGCCAAGTTTTTTGGAGAGTTCGTATAGATGGTACTTCCAACTGAGATGCTCATCATTTAACAAAAGACCCAGAAATTTAACAAATATGCTCTTTTGATATGTTTTTTCCCTATTTTGATTATGGTATCAGATGGAACATTTGTCGCTGACTTATGGTCAATATTGACATTTTTGCTAAGCTGGAGAGATTATCAGACTTACAGAATATATTTGTGTCATCAGCAAACAGATAAACTTTAAGCTTTTTTGAAACTTTAGGCAGGACATTAATATAAAAAGAAGCAGAAGTGGGCCAAGTCAGAAGCTTGTGGCACCCCACATGTTATTTTCATCAGACTAGAACGACTTCCATTAATGTAAACATATTTTTGTCTGTCTGTCAGGTAAGATTTGAACTAGTCCAATGAACAACCTCAGACTCCATAGTGCTCTTATTTTGACAAAAAAATTTGACGATTAACAGTGTCGAAAGCTTTTTGTAGATCAAATTTTTACCAATTCCACCAATTTAAAAATACCAATGCTAAATTTTTTATGTTCTAGTGTATTACATATTTCTACTGTCATAATGACAAGGGCATAGTCTATCGAATGGTTTTCCTGAAAGCCAAACTGCAGAGAGTACAGGACTTTATGAAATTCAAGAAATCGATACACTTTTATGCATTAATTTTCCTAAAAGCTTGCTGAAAATAGATAAGGGTGAAATTGGTCTAAAGTTGGATGGTGATTCACAATCACCTTTTTTTAAATAGTGCAATGACTTTAGCAATTTCAAGTTTGTCAGGAAAAATACTGGATTGAAGTGACTGATTAACACATAAAGCAAGATGTGGTGAAACCCAGGAGCCTAGAATTTTAAGCAAATTTATTGGAATAATGTAAGGATCAACAGATCTGGAGGCGTTTAAAGTTTTAATTAGATCATAAAGTTCTAGATGGGAAACAGGTTGTGGGAAGAATGAATTTGATATTCTGTTGGACAAATAATCAATGATGTGATTTGCGAGTATTGGGGATTGTCTCTGTTATCTTATTGGCAACATAAGCAAAAAGTAATTTAAAATATTTGATGTCTGACATGAATCAGGTTACATTGCCATTTTTATTTTTCGGTTTATTGATATTAGACAAGGTTGTTGATTTGTTGGAAATGAGTGTTTTTATGCCTGACTAGGCCTTTTTGATATTTTTACTGTTTTTCAAAAGATATATAGATATATATATAACAGTAATTGGCTTTGCCTAGTTTGACTTCATTTGAAATACGATCCCTGAATTGGATATACAAAAATATATTATTCTCGGTTTTATTTTAATTCAGTTTGTGAAGGGCTGTTTCTCTAAATCTCATCTTTTTTTTACTTCTACCATTAAACCATGGTTTGGTTAAGAGATTCATTTTTTTTCTGGTGCGCCATTTCACTGGTGCATGATTGTTGGTCAAGTTGTTTAAATCAATTAGAAATCTGACAAACTTTGAAATAGTATCTTTGCTTTCATCTTCTAGGTAAGGATATCAAATTTTTGAAAATCCTTAATAAATCTATCTTTGTTGAATTTGGAGTAATCATTTTTCAACAACTGGAAGTTATTATAGATATCTTTTGTGTTTCTTTGGATCAAAAATTGACCAAAGTTTTGGAACGAGCAAGAAATCCAGCGCTACAAATTTCTTGCGCATTTAAGAAATTATCTTTTTGGCGAAACCTACCACAAAAACTACCTTTCGAAACACAAAATTTGAACTTATGATAAAATAGAGCATAATTTATAACAATTTTGATAAATGAAACCTTTAACTAGCTTTCTTCAAGTCAAAATTGATAATATTTTGTTGGATAGCCACAACCACCACAACCAGCATGGAGACGGTGAGGAATTGACGAATACAAATTTGCTATAAATTCATGTGGAAGCTCAGACCATATATCATTACGTTTTTTTATCAGTTGTTGCTTGTTCTTTGGTGGATCCTTTCTTATCAGATTTTTCATATATTGCCAGATATTTTCAATTATATTGTAATCTATTCACATAATTAACATAATTAATTCCTAGGTAGATATTCTTGTAAGCACATGGTTAGAAGCAGATCATGGGAAAATGACATTATGATGCGGTAGTATATTATACATAGTTTTCTGTATCATCCCATGACTGTTCATTTGGATCCTCAGGAGCACCGATTAACTACTTATTCTTGTTATTCTTGCGTGACTGGTTTTCCATATACTACTGCTTGTCTAACATATCCTTGACAGTATCGATCATATTGACCTCCACAACTTCCAGTTTCTTAGTTAGCTTCTGTACATTTTTCTCAGTTACTTTCATGCTTGATTTAATGGAGTCGTTTTCGTTACTAAAAAATTGAATTGATGCCTTGAAGCCTTCAAGTTCCTTCCTAAGGCCCCTCACCTCAGATTTCAAATCCTCCACGATTGCATGATGCGCATCCAAAAGTCCTTTTACTTCCTCAAATGAAACTGCCATAACCAACTGTAACAGTCATCCGTGTTTTTCAGCAGACATGGTACTGCAGAATGATGCTCCCTAAACCCAGACTGGTCAGAGCATATGAAACAGTTTTTATTAAGGTACCAGCACAGCTGGTTGAACACTAGTTTTTCAAAGAGCCAGGAGAAAACGGGTAGTACTGAGATCGAATTTTCTCTCTTGTTACATGAGCAATTTTCCAGAGGTCTGGAAACATACTTGTTTCAATTAATGTGTTCAATGGGTAGACAAGGCAATTTTCAATAAGGGCCATGGCAAGTTTGAAGAATTAGGTGGATAAAACTATTAGACAATATAAGCCTCCCTATTGCTCCTCTTACTTCGTTCACCTGTATCAATTTAAAGGTAAATATGCTTCGTTATTAGACTTTGTCTACCGAGAGAAGACGGTTTTGGTGCACCTTCGATGTGACTTGCTAAATCTTTACTGATGGCGTAGGATAAACTCGTCATGGCCTGTGACATTTCACCCTTTAATCGGAAATATTATTATTATTTGGGTCTATTAACCGATCAATATTTGTAGCTTTGGATCTTTTGTTTGAACGCTGATTAATGGTCTTCCATGTTTATATCATATTGCCTTCAAGTTATGAGCCTTTGTCGTAAAGTATTCTCTTTTAAGTTAAATGTTGAGACGATTAACTTTATTTTGTGACTGTTCATAAGAGCTCAGTAAGAGTAATAACTTTTAATGTAATTGCTTTAAGCGAGACGCTTTTGCATGCAGCTTGTTTTAACTTGTCTCTAGATTTCATTAGATTCCTAAGGTCAGCATCAATTCAGGGGCATCTTTTGGACGGGAGTATGCTTGTCCATTAGATATGAAAGAGTGTGGACCAGTTACTAACAAGAACATTGACATCACTACTCTGGCCAAGGGCTTGTACCCCAATTAATACTAGCGACATCCATTAAGTACATTTCTTCACTAAAGTTTTGATCGTCTTATGGTTCCTAGCTACCCCTACCCTCAAACTTTCAAACACAGAAAACCTAAAAAATGATCACTCATTGAAATTGGGGGCACCGCAGTTTTGTTCAATGTTCTGTGTTGATGTTGTGGCAAAATGATCAATAATAGAGGAGGATTTTGAAGTGCCTCGAGCTGGATTGTAAAGAAGCTGTAGTGCTTAAATATTGTTTGGTGATTTGTTGATATTTTGGTTAAGCTGCCTACTGTGAAACATGCAGATTAAAGGACAGTATTGAAATAGCCTGCATCACATATGGTGAAATTCAAAATTTACCATCTGCAAATTTAACGATTTCTTGTTCTGGCACCTGACTACTACATGTAAAAATTTGATTAGATAATCATGTAACCAAAGCGAGGCTAACTGCAATCCTTTGGCACCCTGAATTGAGAACAGTTTTACAATGGCAGGTGGGACATGTAGGATTAGCCATTATGTATAGCACGTCTCCCACCATTGGTGCATGGACAGTAGGGCGGAAACAAGAGAAGTTTGATGGACGACAGACAGACAATGTCTAGGCCTGTGGTACAATAGGATAAATGGGAAAAAACAGCAACCAACCTGAAATCTCCACTCGTTATCAAACATCTTGGCTACGCTACTTGGTGTTATTCCAAAGGATTCTTATGTCGTTTGTTTATCTCCTTGATCTTGTTTGTCCTGTTTCCTTTCTCCCACTTTTCCCATGCTTCGAAAGCTTTGTCTCTTGCAATCTTTAATAGCGCTGCAAGGAGATGATAAAATCGTCTGTTTTGTTTACACTGAAAGTAGCATGTCTTTAAAACACTATAAAAACTCTCCAAAGCCATATTTGTCCTAGCTGCAGTGGCTTTGCGGTAGCAATATGCCCACATTTCTTGTCGTTTTAGAAACTCTGACCTGAAGTATTAAAAAAAATCAGGATACTGATCCTCGGCAAGGACGCAGAATGCCTGCAGTTTTTTCTTGAATTCCCCTTTGCTTGTTTCAATTGAGAGTAACATAACCATTTTATACAGATACGCTTGGTCGTCCAGGTTACGAACGTGGTGAAAAATATTTGTGCAAATTGACTTGTTTACATGCCATGCACATAGTAGTTGCCTCTAAGGAGGTGGAAAATTTCTCGTCCAGCCATTATGAAAAGCTTGGATGTTACCAATTCACTGCTCCATGGCAGCAAATAAAGGATCCAGTGCACAAATATCTTCACAGTTCGAGATGAGCCAGGCGACTGGTATTCCTTCTCCAAAATCATCCTTTACCATAACAGTTATTAGGAGAAAGTTCAACCCTGTTGTGCAATGTGTGGAATCCATGCATATCAAAGGAGCATGCTTGATCATGGTGTCTCTCTGAAATTCTGTCCACCAAGCAGGAAGTTGTTCTCAGGCAGATCATACAAAGTCTGTACCTACAACTATTATAGTTATTGTTGGCTTTTTTATTACCAAATTTTACATAGCATTCAGTTAAATAATAAATTTGGGCCTAATAATAATAAATAATAATAATAATAATAATAATAAAAGTGGTATGCACAGTGTTGTTAAGATTATGCTATAGATTAGAATCCCACCCCCTCCGCCCCTACAAAGTAGTTTGATCACAATGGTTTTCCAGGTATACTTTCTAACATTTTATCAATTGAAAAGTGGTATGCACAGTTCAAGGGAAAGTTAAGAATTCATTTACTAATTCTATCTACTGCATACGGTGATATAGGCTGAAGCAAATTTGTAGGGTGACCTTTCCCTGGACTGACCATATCCCATACTATGAAAAGTCACCTACCTAAAACTATAGATACAAAGATACACCAATGTCAGTAAGATTGCCATAGGACAGTCCTGTAAAGGAATAGAATAGAAGAAATGCTGTTGAAACTCACAATGTCTTTCATTTCTAGATGAAAAAAGAACAACCATGAAACCTGGAGCAATACCATCTTTAAACTTGCCAGAAAAAAGTGTACCAACGACAAGGTAAGTCAATTTGCCCTTGGCATTTGCTCTTGTCATACAATTTTGCAGCTTTTATAACTAAACCTTTTTTAAATGCTTAAAGATTCTTAAAGCTTTTTTACCATTTAAGCTGCAAAACAGAGCCAAGAGCATCTTCTCTAGGATTTATTGAAAAAAGAAATCAACCCCAAAGTCAAGAACTAACTGAGTGTTACAAGAATTATAGAGAATTCATATCTAGGATGCATGCTTTGAAGCTTGAAGGAATTCTTGCCAAATTCTCACAACTTCCAACCAGGTACAAAGAGAAATGAAGCAAAGATTGCCAAAAGGAAGAGGAACAACTTGACCATTCCTGCACAGTTGAATGCCCCTATAAGCCAGACTGCACTAGAGAAGGTCAAATTGACAATCCAAATGTACCAGGCTGAAAATAGAGAGCTTTTCGCTCAAATTGAGGAAATACAAAAAGAGCTTGAAAACTCTGCAGTCTCAGTCAGTCAAAATTTAAGCCAAGATTTGACAGATATTATGAGTGGCATTGATCAGGATAAAATCCCACCATTTATGAATCTCTTTTGGAAAGAACAGCAGAATTATTTGCATTCTTGGAAAACTGGCTTTCGTTACCACCTAATGGTTATAAATTTTTGCCTAGGATTGGCAGCAAAGTCTGCTTCTGCCGATGATGAATTACGCTATGATGAGAGAAGCAAACTGGCATCCTGATCCTCCCAAGTCAGAGAACACGTAAGTGAACTTTCAAGCATATCCATAGCAGCTTTCTTTTACACAGGTTGATCCAATTTATCACAAATACTTGCAAAATTTGATATTACTTCACTTTCTTGGAGTATTTGATTGACAATTTTAGGGCAGTCTGCTTGAAAAACAGCTCCAGATGTATTTTCACAAAAGCTGATTTTAGCTATGCTAAAACTTTTCAGTGCTTGTGCTGTAACTATCCACAAGACTCCCCTATTCTTAGCATTCACAAGCCTGTCAGCATTTTTTCCATTTGACTAGACTTCAATGATGATTTCCCAGCCAAAAGAAGAGCTAGGCTCTGTTGACTTTTGGTGGTTTGCCATTTTATGGAATTTCTTATCCTCCTATAGAGTGTTCCAAGAACATACCCCCCTAGATAACCAATGCAAGCAAGATCCTTTTCAGAAAAGTTAATCTTCACGGCCTTTTGTTTTCTAATGTCTCCTTCATAGCTTGACTTGTTTAACTGGGCAAGGACATGATTAGCAAGCTCAAACCCAAGTAGCAACAGCATTTTCTGCTCATCCCTTTTTTACCACATACAAATTGCAAGTATTCTCACAATTCAAATGTATTAAAAACCTCCAACGTGAGATAAGAAGATGATGCTTCTAGCCACGAAAATTGTGTTTGAACAAATAATTGATATAAACAGAAGAGCAAACTAATTTGATGTTTTCATAAGTGTCGTTTTCATAAAGAAATAAGATGTTCTGGAAAATTAATTTCATGGCCATGGAAATTAAAGTGTGAAATATGTGCAAAGAATGTTCAGCTGCGTTATGATGCTGATATTCATGGAAGGATATCTAATTTTGAAAGGCGTAAGTCTCTTGTTTTTCTATAATTTTTCTTAATGCAATGTGAACTGAAGCAAAAACAACACTGATCAGTGTTTCTTATCATTCCTATGATCCTGTGACACAGTTAACAAAAGATTATTGTATTGCTTCTGTTTGTGAAAAGAATAAACTTTAATTTCTTCTTTCTCAGCTATGCGATGCAATTACAGGAGTCAAAAATACAGGGATTGTACTCATCTTCTCTTTATGTAGGATGTTCTACCCTGTTTGATTTGCAGTCCTCCAAAACTTGTCCCAAATCTACATTCTCTTAATGCTCAAAGACTCAAAGCCACGAAGCTGCAAGCAGGCTTTCTAGCTGCAGCTCAGAGGTCTCTGATTGTTTGTGTATTGCTTGTTTTATTCTTGTGCGTCACAGTTCTTGTTTTCTGGTCACGGGTTTATGGTATACTCAACTTGTGACTGCTCCAAGCCAATGAGAAGACAGTTTAACTGCTGTAAGCCAATGACAACACATCTAGATGCTAGCAGCTATCACATGAAGTTATCATTCATTGTTTAATCTCCATTACAACATTTTATTTTTACTTTGCCTTAGAACAATTTAAGAAAAAGATAATGGAAACAGCAAACAGTTAAGCCTCTTAAAGTGTTTCACGAAATCCAAGCAGGAAAGGAGCAGGAAAGAAATCAAAGGGTGTACCTCACAGAATCATTGATTCAGACATTGATGATTCAGACTGTGAGAAATAAAAGGAAAATTTAATAATTTAAACAGATTTTCCTTTTATGTAACCATGCAATAACTTTTGAATTTGTATACGGCAATAATTTGTAAATTGATGCTTCGATTCAGATAATTTTTCAAAGAAATTTGTATGGATATGTTCCGTAAAATTATTTTGTATAATTATTTGTCCTTGGAGATTGAAAATAAGCATTAATCAGAAGAGGAAGAAATATGTTCTTGTGCTGAGATAGTGAATAATAGTGATATTGATGAAGACGATGAAAAAACAGTGCATATTGGGATAGAGCAAGCTATGAAACTAAATGATATATGGCATTTGTATGAAACTAAATGATTTGATTTCATGTGGAAAAATTAAACGTGATCGCATTTTTACAAGTACCTTTCTAACCTTGTTGAAATTATGTACCACCCTTATCATGAATATGACCGTGAAGTTGTCAAATTTTTCAACACCATAACTTACCTTGGAGGAAGACGAACCACAAATTTCATTTGTGGACCAATGAACATTGGTGATGGAAGAAACAGTCATGCAGATGATGCAAAAGACAAGAAATTGAATCTCGGTGGTCCTTCAGAGCCTGTTTGTCGAAAGTACCAAGCTGGCTATACTCCTGACTCTGGAATTATTGGATCACTTTCAAATGCATTCATTGAGCTTGTTTGATATTCCAATGTCTCTTATCTTATTGAAACGAAAGGTCTGGTTGTAACTCGTTGTGCATCTGCAAATGATGGTACAGCATAAAACCTTCAATCCTGCTCCCGCACCCGAAGAATTAAAAGAACAAATTATCACTGAAATAATCGTTTCTTTATTGACAACAACTGACAACAAAGTTAGCTTACCGTGTGCTGTTGAACATTCTACACAGAGTGGTTAAACAGGCTAAACAATAACAAAGATTTTTGAAAGTGAAATCAAGACACTACAGGTTTGCTTGAGTTGTCAAGAAGAGCAAAACTTGAAAGAAATATTTTGAAATTAGAAAACTGTGCATGTTTTTGCGAAGAATGTTATGAAAAAAAGGCAGTTTGCCAAAGATGTGATCAAATTGGGCAAGTCATTCATATTCCATCACTAAGGAAATGTGCATTTTGTATTGAAAATAAAAAAACATGCAAACCAATTGCTGTTGTCCCCCTTACAAGTGATTGTGAACAAGGGAATAAAATCGATCCAGAACGGTTTCTTTTGAGCGTAATTCCAGACACGCATTTTCAAATTGGTAGCTGAAATGTGGAGATGAAAGATGGAATCTATCCTTGCTTCAAACCCTTCGAAATAAATCTGACCATACAACAAGATGTACGTTCCGAAAAATAATTCCAAAAAATGACTTTGTCAAGAACAAAGATCGCCAAGATCCGTCAGCAGTTCTTGCCCTAGTTGATAAAGGAGGTACAAAAACTGAAAAAGATTTGCTGCATTTGTCAAACAATCATTCCAGAGTTGGTGAGCTATTCTACTCATAACCGAATTGGAAATTTTCCTTCGCCAATAAGTGTTATTGTAGCATCTAATGGATGGTTAGCATTTTTATCGTTTGACTGCAAATCAGAAACATCAACTTTGTACAAAGCAAGATTACATAGCCCCATTGACAACGTATCAATGTTAAAAGATAAGCTGCAATCAAGTGCAGTTCATCATGTAGATGGACTTCTGTTCTTATCGTCAAAAAAAGGCCCATTAAAGGCTGTGGAATTTGAGCAATACGCCATTTCTGCAAAGCTATATGGGAAGAGAAAGAACGACTTAGTGGAAGTTGCTGGTAGCTTTAGGTTGGAGCCAGCTGGTACCATTGCCACTATCAAGAAGCGAAAAGAGCATCACCTCCAAGAAGTTGAAAGAAAGTACCACGAGCGAAAAATTCCCGCCGAAGACATTGCATTCCTGGATAGAGAGGTACAGCCATTTTTGTCATCCATGGCATGCCTAGATAGCACTTTAATCTACAGTGCAGATGCAGTTCAGAAGGCTGTTTATTCATTGACATTAAAGAAAAATGGAATTTGATTGCAGGGTGATAATGTGGAACCTTTGGTACAGTATGGTGAATATTGTGGGGAGGTGAACAGCATGTGTATCTAAGGCAAAAATTGTTCATTTCTCACAATCATGGGATAAGCAAGGTAGATCACGAAAGAAAAGTATATATGTTAGTAGTTGAGATGCCAAATGAGCCTTGTATTCTCGCAAGATTCCACGAAAGCATTCTACTGACAAACCATAAAAGATGTTCAGTGTTGCAGTTGACGGAATCAGGAGATTTGGTTTTGTTTGCTGGAATAGCTGAAGGCAACCAGGATGAACTAGCTTCAAGATGCAGTTTCAGGCAGCCATCTGGTATCACCACCGAGTTTGACAGTGTCATATATGTTTGTGATGTTCAGACAAATAGTATCAAGCTCCTCATGCGTAGGGAACATTGTTCCAAGTTTTTGAATGCCATGAGTGGGTTGTACGATGCTTTTTCTATACATAAGAAAGGTGCAATTTACAACGTGAAGACACTTTCAGAGGCTGTTGTTCTTGCAAGAAAGTGCCAGAGTCTTCTACAAAAGAATGAGCATAGCATTAGCTCGGGATGAACGAAACTCGTGGTCCTCAAGGACATATTTCAGCCAAAACAGTGACCTCCATTGATTTGAATCAGTCTAGGCTAGAGCGCTTGAGAGTCATAGGCAATTTACTGAGCTGTGTGACCTTAGATGTTGAAAACTGTCGTGCAACAGTACATTTCAAGCAAGCAAACATGTCAGTGCTTGAGTATTCCAGAGCCTTTGGAACCACCATGAAGGAGAGCATAAAGCGTATAACCCATCAGGGAGCTTTCTACTACACCAGCACTAAATCATGGTATCCAAAGCCAGATAAATCTCTGCATTTCCTGCAAGTTCCTGTTGTGAAGCTTGTTCCAGCAATGGAAATGTCCCAAGACGATTGTGAAACCTTGAGAAACTGGGCAAAGGCCCACAGTGCTGCAGTCAGTCAGAGAACGGTTTGCTAAGAGACCACCATGGCAAAACGGAACATAGTGACAGAGAGTGTCGATGTGTTCTCTGACAACAATAGTGACACAACTGGGGAAGGACGAGGAAAAGTTGGTGAAGAAAGTGATGAACATGAGAATTTAGAGGAGGTTGACGAATTTGATGCCAATAGTGCGAAGAAGGAGATGACTAGGGATTAGAATTAGCCAACCACGATGAAATCGGAAAATTAATAGACTTTCTATTTGGTACACGGTCACGATATGGAAGGGCTGTTAGATTCAACAATAAGTTGTTCTTTTAGTTAAATGTATTTTGATGACCAGGAAAGAACCAACAATAGGTCTGTTTTGGCATTTTTTACTTAAATTTAATTAAACTGATGATGCACTACTTGAATTTTGTATTGTCTTCTGTTTTATGAAATTGTTCAAGCGGTTTTGCCATTTCCAGACCCCCCTAAACACCCCCTCTTAGCTGCCTAAGGAAATCAAGACATTTCAAAACAGTCTTCTTGCTTGATGCACAACAGTAACTGTTCTATTTCCTATTCACAACATATATAAAGTTGTGTACAAACATTGTGGTGGGGGGGGGGCTCCAAAGTAGTCTGCACTTGGAAATGGGATAACAGAATATTGCAACTAAGGCTCGAAGAAAGTTTTGCATGTCCTATTTAATCGAGGGTATCATTTCATCAAACAGTTCTTTCCAAGATATGTGTTACGAGGCAATGTCTCGATATGAGCTATTCTAACTTTACCTTTGCTTGCTGCATATCATCATGTTGATGGGGCTCTACAATCTCTTTTCTAACATCAGTGCATTGGTGTAAGTCACTGCTGGTGTTATCTTCCAGGTCAACATTTCTGCAATTTTGTCCGATTTTTTCCGCACCTGATGCAATACCACAGTTAGTTCTCTCCAAAGTGCTATCTTGATTTTCAACTACTCGATTGATCTTTTCGTCATTTTCGTCAATCGTAAATTTAGTATTTGCCCAATCATCATCACCGTCAGAAGACATCGTTGCCCTCTTTGAAATTCTATCTTCACCCTCTGTATAAATAAATTTGAGATTTAATCTTTTTTCAATCTCTGATCAACTTTTAAACTTTTTTTGTAGTTCATAGATTGTGAAGTAAAGGTCTCCCGTGACCCTTTGCTGTTAGAAGATTGCTTCGCCCTTTTATCAGAGCACAATGGGTGAACTTCTTCAACTGCATCTGACTTGAAACCAAAGCAACAATCTAAAAATTTCTTCTTTATAAGAACTCCTCCAAGTGACATTAAATATTCAGCGTATGTAGTTGGTGTAGCGAACCACAATACAGGATGATTTATTACCACATGGCATTCTTTCAGCGCCCTCCATAGATTAGGAAAAAAGGCACATATAGCTACTATTAAAATTGCTACTGAACCAAAAATATTTTGACATCGATGTATTGGAAAATTTACCAATCAATCCAATGTACATCCATATTGACCTCCGGCATCAGCACTGGCGGAAACATGTGCAGATCTTATAATGCCTTGATTCCTAGCTGAAGGAACAGGTAGGCTGCTTCCAGAAACCTCTCAAACAGAACGGATAATCGGAGCTATTATGTATCTCAGATCTTCAGATATTTTTTTGACGTGAGATCTAATTCAAGTACAGCCCAGTGGCTATCCTTTTTGCTGCTGTTGCCAACGAAAGACTTGCCAGTGTTGAAGTTAAACCCAACGTTTATTAGTAGCAGAATGTTGGATTTTCTGTCTTTCAAGAGGATGATGGAGCAACTCAGCCATTTCTTGTGATGTGCATGACTCAAGACCATCTAGAACCATGGCTCAACATGCTGACTTTGCTACATTTTTTCTGTACGGATGCTTGCACAAGACCAAGTGACACCCATCGATTACAGCAGAGACCTGCTACATTCTCTGTAATTGTATATGGCTTCAGGAAACTTGAACCGTTGCTATTTACCAACAGAAACGATTGTAAAGCCTGATTTCTATGAGGCGGAACTTTTCACTCAAATTGGTAATTCCGATCGAACTTTCTACTGAGCATGCGCATAAAGTTGAAACTCGTCCAACTCTTTGCAGATTTCGCTCGAACTTTCTTTGTTAAGTGCTATTGAAACTGGCTTCTCAGAACCAAGATAGCTTCGAAGAACAGTGTCCCCTAGCAGGTATAGATATCAGGGCTCTATTGAAGCATGTTACAAAAGAAAATGATTACTAAAAATTTATGTATCTGTTCAAAATTTCAAAAGTTTTGAAAACGTTATAATTATGTACTTTTATAATTATGTACATACTTTTAATTATGTATACTGAGATATAGCCCTGTAATAGATTTATTCTCTTAATGTTTCAGTGGAATTTCTGAAAACTCAGTGGAAACATCTCAAAGACAATAATAAAAAGTGTATTGATCGTCAGATAGAGCATCATGATCTGGGTCAGCGTCGACAAAAGTTGCAAAATGTAAATACTTTGAGCAATTGGCATTTCTGTTTTATAAAACTGCGAATCATCCGATAGAAAGTAACATAAACATCCCAGTCAATGCTGCTCTGAACGCTGATAGCCCACTACAGGATGTGCCATTTGTGAATTTGAATGATGCAAGGGAGTCTGTGAAGAGAAGTGTACCTTCTAGAACTGAATTTACACCCCGTTCAGCAAAAATCATGAAGACTGCCAAAAGAAAAGCTGACCTTACCGTCGCTGCTGATGCAATCCTCATACAAACTCTTCAAAATTTGGAAAAGGGTACAAATGAGCGAAAGGAAGCTGAAGAAACTGATGGTGATCATTGTTTTTGTAAAAGCCTTGTTAATTTTTGATAGGCTTTTCACTGAAAAAGAACAGATATGCTAAAATGAAAATACAACAATTGCCTTTTGATATTGAGTTTGATAAATCTATTTAATTTTATATGACTATTATGAACAATCCTTTTCAATAAAGATTAATTTTCAATTACTTGAAGGTAATATGAATATACGTGTTGACGTTTGAATAAATAGATCACGGATATGAATACTGCCAATTGCCAAGTTGAAATTACCAACACAGGAGAGGATTGATAGCAGAAAATATCTTACCGATGTGAATCAAAATTTTAAGGATTAGGCCATGATTTGAAAGTGAAAGGGATTGGGAATATGCCAAAGTTGGTAAGAATCTTGCTTTGAACAATTTGTCCTAAGGCTGTTTGCTAATAAAGTATTAGCAGTATTCTTCACCTGGATTTGAAACAAGGTTAGCTGAATCCATTTGCCAGCTAACACTACCTTCTTAAGAATTAAAATAGTTTTTAAATTGCTCTCTGATTTCCTTTGCTGTGCTCAAAAAGTTGTTGGAGCCACACCTTTCCATAGGTACAATTCCTGCATTTTCTAAGTTCCCTTTGCTTTGATTTCCCATTCACCTCTTGATCAACATAGTCGGCAGGACAGTAACTGTATGGTTCCCCTTGAACCCTGCTAGCCATTAAATAGTTGTGTAGTGCAACAATTGCTCTTGTGATCTCTATTTTTCGGTTTCAACCTTAGCTATGTCTGCAAAAAAATCTAAATCTCAAGGTTGCAATTCCAAATGTGTTCTCAAATAGCCTCCGAGACCTTGAAAGTCTATAGCTGAAGATTTGCTCTTCGACATTCAGATGTTGTCCAGGAAATGGTTTCAAAAGATTTGGTTTTAAGCCAAAAACATCGTCACCCAAAAACACATATGGGAGAACGTCTTTAGAGTTCCTTATCTTCTCAGGCAATGGGAAATTCAAAATATAACTATCAATACAATATCCAATGCTACTGCTCAGTTCAGTTCATTATTTATTTTAAAATTCGGCCACATATAATACAACATTAAATAGATATAGTTATACAAACATAAATAAATTTTAGACTAAAACTGACCAACTAATATACAACAAAACAATGATAAACTAAATGATACAAATTAAAGGGAATTATATGTAGTGGAATTTTAAGGAGGAGCTCTCTCAGTAGCTAGGCTAATCGAGGAGAGAGCATCCCCTGTTTAAAAATGGTAAAGAAACTTGGTAAATTCCTATAAGCTGTTTATTCAGTTTCATAACAGCACAGGACTTAAATGACTGAAAAATAGAGGTTGTATTGCACACCAACCCTGCTTAAGGCCACCAAGATGCAAAGCAAACACCCAGAGCCACCACGAAACAAGCAACAACTCTGAATGCCAACCCCACATCCCAACCACCTCCCACAGGGATAGTGCACCACTTGATTTCTTCAATAATCTGGCCTGTCAAAAGCATGACTGCAGAGGGGAAGCTCTCAAGCTGCACACTTAACAGCTCCCGCACCATGCTAATTGTACAGAATTCCGTCATATTGCTTCTTAATCTTCAAATTCAATCGATAAACAACTGTAACATAATGAACTGATATTTTTCTAAAATAATCTAAGGTTTCTAACATTTAATAAAGTTAGAACCACTTCTATCCCCAACACCTTAATAAATGTAAAAAAAACAATTCTGTTATTGTTAACACTTCAAGCGCATTGCCTCCCAGAATCTCCAATATCAACCATAGAAAATTTATATTTTCCATTACAGACTCCCAATAATACAATGCTATGAGTCTTTGGGAAAATTCAACTTCTTCTCAAAGACATCTGCCACCTTCTTCCAATCTTCTTCACTGTTTGGGACTTGAAAAAAATCTCCATTTTTCGGTTTAGTCCAAATAACCCTGCACGTTTCCTTTATGGCAGGACTCACGACTGCTGCACTTATTCTGTAACTCGTGGCAATGCTACATTGTGCATCACCAGTAGCTAGGTTGAAGAGAGTCTTTTACTGGCCCCAATTGATTCCCGCATATATTATTCTTGCTTTTCGGAAAAGGTCTTACCAAGGAAAGAAACTTTTGTAGGTACAAGGGTTCATTCGAAAATATTTAAAGAAACTCAAAAAGTTTAAGACCTTTATGAGCAAATGAAATTCCTCTTTCCCTTTACTATCCTGGTAAATCCTTCTCATCCAAAATGACCTTTTACATTTATTTTGTCTTTTCTCGAGTCTTTGACGTAATATTTGATATAATGATTATTAACAGTTTCAGTAGAAAGCGAGTGTTGCGAGCCGCCATTTTGAAATTTTGAAGTAAATGAAAACAACTTTGGCGCTCAAAACTAAAATGCCGTGGAAATGGTTTCAATATTTTCCTCGAACAATTTCGCGTGGAATTTTAAAGTTCGAGCGAAAAATTCCACCTTGTGGAAATCAGGCTTAAGTCATCAATTATGCATGTATCAGGTTTGCTTGCTCCATGTGGACTTAACACTTTTTTATTGAGCCATGCCTTCTCCTCGAAGATTTCTATTTGGGTCATCTGATATTTGTGCAGTTGTTTAATTGTCAGCAATTCTTTTCTATGTTTTCAACTAGCATACCCTATTCCAGCCAGGGGAGGATACAGGAACAAATTTGACCGACTTACAAGACCTCAATATGCAGGCTGAGTTTTGAAAAAATGAATTATCTGCAGATGGCAGGTTATTACCCGTGGCTTCACTAAAACATTAAAAAACCCCAGATAACAACATAATAGTACTAAAAAAAACAAATTGAAAATTGCGATTTAGATACATATTGGCATGTGTGTTATACTATCCCATCAAAGAAATAAGAGCTTTCTTGCAAAAACAGTCCATGTAAGATGAAGTTAGATGAAAATTCTTCGACTACATTGCCCATAACCAAGCAAATTAAGAATCTCCAAAATAGAAGAATACATAACATTGGCAAAAAGTCATTGAAATGCCTGGTCCAAAATAATGCAATTACCAAAAGCAATAGCAGGTCACAATTTTACCAACTTCACAACAGCAAAAGTGTACAAATTTTGAGAAAAGAATATTAGACAAAAGTAGGAGGGATAATTTAAGGCACAAAATGTTCTACCAAAAGTGTTTTAGAAAACAAATTAACTCAAAGGCAACCTTAGACAATGTACTGCAAGATATGCAATAACTTAGGAAAATACACAGAGTTTATCCAGGTTACTTTCAAACAAAGGTTCAAGAATTCTTGACAGAAGCAGTTCCTGGTGAGGGATGCCTAGGACAGAAGAACAAGTCATCCTTATCCTCATAGCTTGATGAATAGAAGGAGAACAGATTTAATAATGCATGGTTGCAAAAATATTCTCATACTGTTCCTTGATTCTTTCTTGACTCAATAAATTGGAAAAAACAGGTTTGATGGTGCATGGTTTCAAATATTCTAACACTGTTCATTGATATTCTCTTGCCCTGATAAGTATAAAATTATCAGGAATGATGGTGCCAGCTGCAATTTTACACTTTTAAAGGGAAATATCATTTGCTTTATACCATTAAACTTTTCAGCAGTCAAATATTAGATCTTAGCATTAACTAATGCATTAACCTATAATTTACTATTCAAGATTTCTAAGGTTAATTGAATGGAATCAATAAAGACAGTTTAAAAGTGAATTTTTTTGTGTTGCAACTTAAGTGTAAACCAAGGGCAGGGATAGACTTTGAAGTTGGAAGAGGATGATCTAATAGTGCACATCTAAGAAGCAGTGAGTATGCTTCTGACAAAAATTGCAAACAATATATGAGCTTGATTAATGATGACAACAATGACAAAAATGTTACAAAACTTTTGTGAAACGATATTAAAACAAGGGACTTGAATAAAAATGATGATGATGGATTACACTATAGCAATGACACTACTTTGTTTATATGACATCTTTTAGCATTATAATTGTCTCTTTTTATGGAATATACAGCATTTGCATGATATTTAATTGCTAGTGCTGAGAAGCTCCACAAACAGTTTTATGTGGTAGCCCCAGCAGCCTTTCCCTGAATATACCTTGACTTTAGTCTATCAGCAACCAAAGTTTCTGGTATTAAGGGCATAAATTTGTCCAGTTCCTCTATTTACTTGTACAGGGCTCTCTGGATACTACCAGTTAAATATTTGATAAAATGTTATTTCTATTTTACCCTGCATGCTCAAAATCTTTCACTGTGGGGTAATTTATTGGAATCTGGAGTTTCCATTTGGGCAAAATGAAGTTCAGAAGACTGCTCAGTGAAAGCTACCAGGAGGCAAAATTTTGTTATCCTTTTCAAATTCATTTTGCTCCGCATTATTATTTAATAGCAGCCTCCTTGCTAACTATACGCCAAATAATTCCTACCTTTGTGTCAAAACCCCCATGAAAATATGGAGCTTTTGCTAGAACATTATTTTATCGAAATTTCGCCTACGTAGGAAAGATGCAAATGGCCAACATTTCACTGTATTTACAATATCAAAAATGCCCTGGCTTGGGTCTTATAAAATGTTATCTGTATGTAGATAAAAACGTGTTACCTGGAAGGCAATACGGTCTCGGGTGCTAGCAATCAAAAACAGATTTGGGGACGAATTTCAGCTCTGCTAAATCCTTTGCTGAGCGTGCTCCAAGAAATTAAATCTGCTCATCTTTACCTCATATTTTTTCAGCAAAGTCTGCGAGACTCTCAAGGTCCTGTGATTCGATAATTGTTTCAACCTCTTCAGAAAGTCCATCTTGTTAGAAAAAAACTTGAATAGCAGTCCAAGTTAAATCGTTGGAGAGGTCTTCAACAAGAACCGGAACTGGATAAAAAACATCGCTCAGGCCATTGACTTACGGTAAACGGGAGGCAAGGAGGGTGGCAGTTAAGTGGGTTTGGTAAAAGAGCTTCGTATGGCCATCAGAGTGGCTGGAGAACATCGTTCTGGCCACCGACTTACGGGAAAATTAGATATAAGAAGGATGATTTTTGCAAGGGTCTGCAAGGAGATAAATCAAGAGGATCGTATATACATTCATGATTACAAAAATCATCCTTCTAACCACCGACTTACGGTAAGTCGCTAGTTAGGCAGACGTTTTTAAAAACTATTTCTTGACAGTAGATTCCATATGGTCTTCTATTCCTCAAGCACTCTTTCTAGTGAAGAAAAATCATCCCCCTGATTTCCCTCTATCCGTAAGTCGGTGGTCAGGAAGGTGCTTTTTGAAGTCCTCGTAGACACTGTCTACGCCAAACAATTGAGGAAATAAATTCTAAATCGGACAAAAATTCAGTTTTTGAGGTAGATATTGCTAAAACTTTGACCGTCTTCCGTAAGTCTCGTAAGACGGTCTGTATCCGCTCCTGATTTCAGCAGTGCCTTCTGATAATTAAACATTTCATCAGCCTGGTCAGATTCTTTGAAAAACATCTCTGATTCTGAGCAATGTTATGAAACTGGTGGGTTGTGACTTTGTTCATGGCTTTGTCTTTGAATTCCATCTGCGTTAAATGAGGCTGTGCAGCCAACAAATCGACAAGGGTACCTTCCATCTTCATTTGGTTGATCCTTCAATATCAGGTTGTGCATATCTGTACATGCCTCAACAAAATTGTCATGCCTTTGCTTATCTAGAGCAAAAATGTGAACAACCCTAGCAGCAACATTAAAAATCCAATTCTTTTCGGCATGCTTAGACCATGACTAGCAATTTGCAATATCTGCTGGACAGCTTGTCATTTCCCCCATTAGCACAGTCTAATAGGTACTAAGATAACCTATGTGCATATCTTGTTATACGCAACAAAGGTAACAACATTCTTTGTGTTTTGACCAACATGCCATATCGAAGATGCTCCTTTCATTTAAAAAAATGTCAAGCAATACAGCCAATTTAATTAATAGTGAGTTTTAGACACTTTTGAATCACCATGCATTAAGAAAAATAGGCATTTTGTGTAGATAGATGGATTCTTATAAACATGATAAATTTTAAATAGGGCCATAATCATTCCATTAATATAAATATAAGATTTCACTGAAGATAAAAAGTTGAAAACATAAACTTCAATAGGCAATAATTGATAGGTTGTAGAAAAATGATGTGATTGTTGAAAAAATTTAACCCCAAGGGCTTTATTAATGCCATGCCAACCAGCAAATTCAAAATGTAAGCCATCCAAGAGATCCACCGGATCAAAACCATTTACAAGTGTGTTGTGTGCATTTACACAACGTTACATAGACAACTGGTCTCCAACAATTCCCAGATCACCAAATACCTTGTTTTTCCTTCCCACCGCAGGTGGAACATATTCACGTATTGCCTTCAAAATGTTTAAAATGCCATTAGCATCATTTGCGTTGTGGTAAAGGATGCCAAGGAATATCTACAAATGAAATTTCTCAGGCAAAATTATGTAATTAAGCCGTTGATTTGCCTGATCCATTACATTCGGAATACATTTTGCAACATCAAGACGTTTTAATGCACCTATTGCGGTGATTGAGCTGAGATGATTGCCAGATTCTTGACATACAGATAAGAAGTGTTTGTCTACAGTTTGGTGTTCTTGACTCATGTAATGAACTTTCTGTCTAGATAGTCTAGATTATCAATGGTGATTTTCTGACCAGAGGATGTCACGCTTCTGTTTCCAGATTGGCATATTTGATTACCTGCTTCAAAGCGTTTTGCCTTAGCATCTACAACCTCTTTCACTTTAATTTAAAATCCATTACCAAACTTATCAAGCATCCTGTACAAGTTTCTGGGAGAGACAACTAGGCGCAGCTTATTCAGTTGCGTGATTGTGGGCTACAATGAAAAATGCAATTTAAAGGAGAACTGAACTGCAAAACTATGTTTTGATAAGTCATTATTTGATGTACTTTTTAAGTTATGCACCGTTTTAGTTTCGTACCGACGCATTTCCCGATTACGACCGAATGCCTGCGAGCGCGTCCGAATAGAAGTTGATTGTGTGACGTCACACTTACCATGTTCTTACACCTCACTCATGAGCAGCTACAGCGTAATGGCACGTAAGTTTTGAAACGTTGGAATTTCTGTTTAACGAAAATATTTTTCTCAAAAAAAAGGGGCCAAAATAAATTTGAAAATGAATACAGATTCTGTGAGTGAATTTTCCTACCCAGATTTGTCAGATCATATTGTGATTCAGCCGTATATGTTTGAACCTTTGCAACATTCACAACAAAGTGATGCAAGCTCGGGTTCAGGTGAAGAAAGCGAAGAAGTGGATATCAAGTGTAGTGGTAACACTGAATGGTAAACGATATGTCAATTTACAATTATTTGGACGAGGAAGAAGGGGGGTAGGTGGATGACACACCTGCTTTCGAGTGAGTGCAATTACTACTTATCATTATAAAAATCATAAGCTGTTCCGAATCAAATCTCTTATCCTCTTAATTTCTGTCAACTTTAATTTGTAATTCCAAATTTCATTTGCCCCTTTTATCAAGAGGCAGAGGGGTGGAATGTGAACTAAAATGTACTTTCTTTTAAAAGAATTGTCTGTTTTTTTCCAGACTTTTTAGATATGTGGCTTCTCGACAGTTTGTACGATGGATTTGAAGAAGGCTGGGGACACATGTCCAAGAAGTCATACCTTCTAGTGCTGTTTCCAGGATTCGTTCAGTTTTTCCCTCAGACACCTGCAAAGGATTCAAGCAGCCAGGAATTAACCATGAATGATTGTATGAATGATTAAATTTTCAACCGACGCTAGTACCTGAGCAGCTACTAAACCCTTAACCAATAGCACTTTATAGTGTAGAAGCCAAGGTGAGAAACCAGATGTGTACCAAAGTACAAAAGCCAAATAAAGTTCGTTTCAAACATTGTATTAACCACCCACCCAATTTGGATACATAAACTACTTTCTCAGTTTCATTTTCCGTGAAACTTTTGCTTTCTGCTTCTTTATCACTTTCTTCTTAGTGCCACTAGAACCAACTGCTTGCGTTGCCATTCCTGTGTTGTTGGGGAGCAACTGTTCCATTGCTTTTGCATATCGTGCAACTGGATTTTGTACAAGATCTGACTTTGGTTGCTTTTGATGACCAGCAGATATTGATTCTGGGCTGGTAAATGTAATGGCACAGTCAACCTTTGCTTTTGCATGTGTTTCCAGATTTTCTCTCTTTGCAAGGGCCCTCTCTGTTATAATTTTGACATATTCTGCAAGCAATGAAATATTTGTTAAAAGTTGATATAGTGCAATGCAAATGGGGAATGATGATGGAAAGGACTCACAAGGAGTTTTGCTTCATGGCATATTCCTTTTTCTTAATTTTTCCATTTCTTTGACTCTTATATCTTACAAATTATTCACTGTAGGATACCATAGATGGAACAGAATTTAAATCAAATTTTCTTTCGACTGGCCATTTTTTCTCTCATTCAGGAAGTGATGGGTTCTTTCAAAACTATTTTTTTTTCTATATGAAAAAACATTCATTTAACTGATCTTACCATATGTACTTTTGGACTTAATGGGTTTCACAACTCCTGTATTGTTATACTTCAAAGATGAAATTCGCCACCTCTTTTCCCCTGACTTTGTCTCCAGCTGTGATCTACCTGCATTTTCATTAAAGTGAAGTGCAGCAAGAAGGACCCTAAAATTAAGCAATGATTTTTGGATTAACAGTCCATATCAAAAACTGATGGAATAAGATAAAGCTTCTGAATAGTGTTATATGCTCTTTCTGTGAAACATGGTGACTGAAGGTTGTGTAGAAAAAGAAAGATTTTTGCAGGCTGACATCCAGAAAACAATGTACTTGAAGTAGAAAGTAGAAAGTTGCCCATTTGCATTTCACCCAGCATTGGTTGGGTAGCCCAAGCCCTAACATGTCCACTTGAGCATATGGCTTTTATCCTTACCATAGAACCCATAGTGCTAATAATGATTTCACTGCCGGGAGCAAGGCACACACTGCTTCAGCGAACGGTTGCAGGAGACAAGACTCAAAAACGAAAAATTTTCTTTCAAATGGTGACCTTGGGCTATCTTCTTCACAACCTGATTCCGTTGAAACTGATACCGTATCTTCAGGTTCCCAGCTATCAGAGGATGACAGTGTATCACCAACTTGCAATCCTTAGGAAAAAGGAAATACCATTATTTGTTGAGGCAGTCCATCACCTTCTTTCCAGTTCACTTGAATCCCCCCCCCCTTATCTTGCTGTCAAGAGAAATCATTGCTTTTGATTGCATTTGCTTTGTTTCACCTATGAGCCCAATAGCCCTCTGAATGTCAGTAACCAACAGAGGAAATTCTTAGAACAAGACAATAACCTTAATGGGAAAATTACAATTAGTTGCATCTCAGTATAATTCATTCTTAATGATAATAAGATAATTGCATATTTTAACGAAATATACCTTTCTCTGTGATGTTTGGTGCTGTTTGAACACTTTTTGTAAACATTACTGCTCCAGACTGTGTTCCTTTATGAGCAACCTTAATACTTTTCTCAGTTTGAGTATACCTGGTGGTTAGTCTCTTTGACTCAGTTTGTATTGCCATTGATGTTGTCAAGGGGGAAACTGGGTCACATCCAATCCCTGTAAATAGTGGCTAAGCAAGTGCTGGAGTATTTTCTTCTTTTGAAGAAGGCTCGTCCAACAGTTGTGCAACCACCTGAGAGTATAAAGATCTTTGATTTTACCAGTTTAAAAATGAAAGAACCTGCAGCTACAGATGGAAACATTTGAAAACTCCTGCAGGCTTCTGTCTAAAAATACTCAATTTTATTCTGGGAGGCTTGCCCTATTTCAACTATAAGACCCCACAGCCATTCAGACGTGGTGTAATATAGTGAGTACTTTATGAATTGCTAGAGCATGGTTGAAAACAGCAACAGAACTTATCATTTTTGTTCCCAATGACTTAAAGTAAGATATGCTTCAACTTATTTATGGCAAACCAGATTCCCTATACACCGATTTCTTGTAAAAATGGGTCTTATATTATTTTTGGAAAATTATAATGCAATACATACCCTTTTACGGACTCTCTTAGCAAATGCACCACCAGAGGCAACTGAAGTTTTTCTTGGACTCAGACTTGGTTCGATATGTCTCCTAAACCTGCTTTCTAAGTATGTTCTCTTTCCTTTTACTTGGCATTTGACTTTCCATGAGGAAAAATCAAACTCGGTTGGGACTGATCTGGTTTCAGTTTTAATTTAAAATAGAACCCATTGATTTCATCATTTCAGGATTTCTCTCGAACCAACTTGGAGTGAAATGATCCTGACAAAGTTTTGAACGATCATTGGGCCTAAACCTATCCCTACGTATGTTTCTGATCCATTTCCGTCTGAGTTGGGGATTTTCAGGGAAGGCGAACATTGCTAAACAAAATGAAATAAAATTCAACTAAAGAAAAAACGATCCTAAATGCATCTAAACTCGGAAGGTGATTAACAAGTTATCACTGCGGATTTTTTTTGCCTGGGTTCAAACATGGTTAGGGTGACGTCACAGAATCCTGAGTCCAGAATGCTTCCGACAATTGAGGAAAACACGCACGTTGTTGGTAAACAGGATTTTCGGAACAATAAATCCGTTATAGCGTCAAAGTGGGTTGCTCTTTCGAAAAATCTATAATATATTTAAAAATAGTTTTGCAGTTCAGTTCTCCTTTGAGGGACGTAGCAAAACATGTAAAATAGCAAATCATAAACAAAAATGCATCAACTGCTAGGTTGCTTGCTTTTTAAATGACTTAAGACCCAGAACTTAATATTGCAGCAAAACTAAATAAAAATGGGAGTCTTTTCTTATGACCCTAAATGATATTTGATTAGGCTTTTCTTACAGCCATAACAAAAATAAGACAAAATTTACTTACAGTCCAACTTGAATGGTACAAAAATATGCTAAATAGCAGCTGGACGGCATTCATTTGTTAAGATCTACTTCTAAGCATTACAGCAGCAGCTAAACCAAGTGCAGGTACCCATTCTTTACTGTCTTCAACATTTCTTTTGTTGCAACTGACAATCCTCAAAATTGAGTGAAGAAAAGGACATTCCCTTTGAAGCTCTTCAGACAGGTTTCCAAATAAAAATTTAAGAAGATCGTTTTTTGCTCGGTGTTCTTAAACAGCTACCTGATTTTTTGAGACATAATTTGGCAGACTCTCCATTGATCGCTTTTAACACCAAAACTTTCAGTTCCTTTTGGATGTTATTGTTCCGTCCAGAGCTCTTGCTATTTGCTTGTACGTCCCTTGTATCAACATTTCCCCAGTAAATCTGTTGGGAGGTTCCTTTCAAGGGTCTTTGGGGACCACACAAGCTTGATTTGAACAGATCTGCGTTCTTCAGCAACGATTTCCCTTTCATTTGGTTCCACCGTGTGATGAGCACATATACTGGATGGAAGCGGATTGAAAAGTATTTCTTACTCAGGAGTGTCAAGACAACCAGACAACTGTCTTCTCGTAGCCTTGTTTGGGGTTGACGATGAGATCAGATGAGGAAACGGTTCCACATAGACCTTTCTAGCCACAGAAATATTGTCATCCACTTCTGCAATCAATCAATGTTTCCCTAATGAAGAATCAGGATCTTTCAACGGACATGCATTACCATGGCGTTCAAGCTCTGAAAAAGCCTCGTTGAATTTCCGACGAAAGCCATCAATTCTCTTTAGCTTTTCAATGCAACCTTTACATGCTAAATCCGAACAAAAGTCACCCTTGAACTCGATACTCAAAAGAAATGAACGAACATTAAACTTTCCTTTTCCATCAACTGCATACCGATCAGTCGCGGCCGTTATGGCTTTATGGCACACCATACAAGAAAAGTTTGGAGAGGAAGCCATTTTTAACTGTGCACACTTTACTGCCAGGACCATAGGTAGACACAGCCACTAATAGCCTCAGTTTCGCACAAATCTCTTATTAACCAATCAGATGCGTGCTTCCCAAATTGACCGATCAGATTCACTACAGGTTTTTCCCGTAATAGTCACGTGCCAGAACAAATAATCGTTAATTTGCCCAAGTCGGTAAATTTTGAATTTCATCGTCTGTGACGCAGGCTATATTGAAACCGACTGGTAATAAATGCCCACATCAAATTCATTAATTTCTTCTGATCCATATACAGGGATATCCGGGCAAGTGCATAAAGTTGATTGCTAGCTTTTTAGCAAAGCTTCGAGACGTGATGGTCAAAGGAAAGTTTACTGTTAATATGCACATCAATTACAGATATCTGAGTTTTGAATAAGAAGTAAAGGATCGTTTAAGTATATGTTAAACAACAGACGGCCTAAAACTGACCCCTGAGATACGCCATGTGTTGGTTCGATCAAAGATAATGGAATAGAGACTGGATAGTAAAGCCGGTAAAGATCAAAAGCAAAAACAATAGGCTTCGATTTGATGTTGCGTTTTGAGAAACTTTTTCAGAGCAGTCAAGGTCGACTTCCGGTGGCATATGAAGTTACTGCAATGGCTTCTCACATCGAAGGGTTGCTCGATTTTGATGGTTTTTTGACGACGAATGGATAAATGAACATGTTGAGGTAGGAAACTATTGTATGCTACACTTATCGTTGCTTGCGCATTACTTCAGAGCTCAAAATTTAGCGTTTTAGCTTCCAGAGCTGTATTTTTATCTTAGGCCAAAAATTTTGATGTGGCCGAAATAAAACAAAACGAGGCCTAGCTGACCGACTTCGACTTTTTGATACATATTTGACAGTCCTTTTTCTCTTGTAATCTTATTTTCCATGTAAAAATTCTCAATTTCTTTTACTTTCAGGAGATTTCAATTGCGTTCTGTAATGACAATGGAATTGAACTTGTATTGGAGTGACCCTTGTCTGACAAGACACAAGGAGGAAAGAGCAAAAAGACGACGCCAAAGCAGCAGAAAGTAAAATAATCAAAGGATGAGATGCAGTTGCTAATTTTCAACGAAATTGGATCTTTGATTAAGGAGGCTATTTGTAGTAAGGAGGCTGATGAGATGATTTATCACATGTATCAAAGTGATATTCAAAAACTCAAGACCCTCGACAGCCTCTCACTACAGGAATTTATAAAATCAAAATTTATTAAATGAAACTTGCAAGGGTATGGCTATCACCTCAGCTATTTCACCAAAGGCCAAAGAAACCATGTGGATAAAATTTGATGAAATATGGAAAGATGAAGCCTTCACTGAATCTGTACAGAACTGTTTCTACATCACGAAAGATGTTTGCTCTTGGTTTTTATTCACACTCCAGCAGACCATTGCAAAAAGACTGTTTACTGATAGTAAACCAAGTTACACCATCACAGAACTCAGCACTGAGGAAAAACACACTTTCTAGCAGCAACTGATGAGCACAAATGTGAACTATTAAAAAGCTGTATTGACTTGTACATTAAAATAAGATCGTTTGGACACGCTAAAAATACAATTGAGATTTATTATTCAGCAACTCAAACTGAAAAAAAAGCAGAAGGCCCTGAGGAGAGATATCAAGAAAAAATCAGATGCAACAACAAAATCCATGACAAAGAAAAGCAATTCTTGAGAACCATACAATCTCTTTATACAAAAAAGAGAAGATGAATTTCACTTCAAGAGCCTCTAAAATGCAACTTAAAGGGAATCTAAGCATATAAAATTGGCTAAAACCATTTATGCTCAAATTCTACCCTTAATCAGATAACAGTATTTCCTGTTGAGAAAGATCAGTTACCCAGATATGGCGCTGCACATGTTATAGCATATATTGTCTTTGCACGGCTATTTTTGTCAAGGGTATTATATTTGCTTAGATTCCCTTTCAACAAAATATCTAAAAGACCATCCACTAAATATGATAAAATTGGGAAAAAGTGGGTTGTTTAGTCTAAATGTATTACTGTAAATTCAATACAAAATTGGCTATTTCTCTTATTGAAAAGTGTACCAGAGGGGATGTCAACACCTGAAGAAGACCTATTTCTAAATGCTAGATAGCTCTAAATAGCTCATTGGCTGAGTTTTCGTTTAACACATTGAGCTACTAATTCAAATTCCAATCTTGTCTGAATCGAGTATCGTAGTGCACAGTCAGGATAACACGAAAAAAAATAATCTCTGCCTTTTTCTCCAAATCTCTTCCTATAAATCCTCCAAATCTAATAACTAAAAACTCTCTCTAATCTACTGCAGTTATACATATTTTTACCCGAAGTTCGCTTAGTCATAATTACGTGGCAGGAAAAGGACTAGATTTTTCTAAGGGAAACATAAAGAATGCTGAGTAAGAAAGAGTAAGCCTAAACAAAGATTATGACGTAAGAGGTTATTTATGTAGAAATGACGTAATGTTATGAAATGATTAGGAAGGAAGAAAAGAATGAGTGAGGCGAAGATGCTACATCTTCTATCAAAAGCACCTTTCCAATCATCCAAATACTTCAGGAAAACGTCTGTAAGAAAAACAAATCGTTCATCATTAACTGAAACATAAGGGGCAAGGAAGGGCTTTCTCTTATGCCCTGCTTCTGTTAGTGACCTGGAGGTGCAGCAATCAAAAATCTGTCAATCATGAATATAAACTTGACTGTCTCATTTGCAGAAACTGGACCACAATTGCTCATTACCTTAGCAACTGTCTCACTCATCACCTGTGCAGCAAGATTCTCCCTCATTTTTGAGTAAGAGTTCAAGTTTATGTGCTCATTTGACAACTTTGGCAATTTTCTAACAAGTGATATTCTATCAGCTTTGTAAATATCAACAATATGTCTCCATATAATATCCTTCTGGCTCCCCAACAGTGTACTTTTCTGAAAACCAGATGAAGCAAGATTGTTCCGTGCTGTTCTAAATAGGTGTGATGGATCAGAAAAGAAATATATTTTATGATTCTCATCTGTTGCAAACACATTCTTTGTATGATAGACAATATTACCAGATGTTGAACGCATCCTATAGAGCCATTGATTAGCACTTGCCTTGTCAGAAACAACACAAATAACTTTCAATCCAGCATAGGTTTCACAAAATCCAATGGACTTCCACAATAAAGGGTATAGCATGTAGGCAGTAAGAGAGCAGGTACCAAAATAGCCAAAGCTGAATTTATGTCTTGACGCGAGACCTACTACCATGAAAACCAGAGCATGTGATGCAATAGATGAAGTGAAATCAGTATTACTTGCATCTGCACCAAAAAGATCATTCAGATCTTTTCCCAGATTCACAAATCCGATCAATTCACCAGTGTGCTTATCAAAGATAAGATCATCCTTGATTGATACCTCATCAAATGCCAGAACCACATATTTTCCAATTCCCTGGAGCTTAGATGCTTGGTGCTTCAAATCTTCAAAAGTTTCTTTCTTCAAACCTGGACTAGGATGGAAGACATTAGAATTATTACGTAAAGTCCTTTTTGATGGAAGCTTGATGACACCACTTTCCTTAAGAGCTTTATAGGCAGAGGGGGGCCGCAAATGGATGTGCAGTGCAAAGTGGATCATCATTGGGTGCCATCTTGTACCCGTTGGATAGCTCCGGAAAGCTTTTTGTTGCTGTTCCCAGAACAATTTTTCAAAAGAATCTTCTGGTAATTCCAGCTTGATGTTTTCAATCAAATTCTGGCAGTCATTTTGCAAATCAGCATCAAGTTGGATTCCATGTGTCTCTATTTGCTGATTTAGTTCCTTGATCTTGGTCTCAAGTTTCTTTTGATTAAGACGCATGTTTTTGATGGTTTGGGAAAGCCTATCTGATGTGACTTTCTTCAAAGGGGTCTTGGCTGATATAGGCTTATCCTGATTATGGACAGCTAGAAGAAGCTTCCTCTTCAGCTTCTTCAGCCTCTTCAGCTTCCTCTTCCTCTTCAGATCGGTTATGCCATTACCTTTATTCAAAGCAGAAACAGACTTGAGGAGCCACTGAATTGGGAGTTTAGCAATGCTTGGCTTATGCTCTTTATCGATAGGATGATTGAATTGGAGCTCAAGAGACAAGTACTCAACAGTAAATTCCAAGGCTTCATCAATAGCCACTTTGATTATTACATCTCCATCTTTGCTATTGTAACCCAAGATGACTTTCTCTTTTTTGCAATGCAAGAATTTCAAGGGGTCCTTTATTTTGGATAAGCTTTTCTGCAGCTCACACAAAAATCTATATCGGTAAAGGTAAGGAACTTCTGTCCAGTTGTTTCTTGTCAATTGTCCCCTAGGGTTTGGTTTCACCGTTGAAACACTTTTCTCTGGGAGAAATTCTGTTAGCAAACTCCCAACTTCTAGATGTCTTCTTCCTTTCTTTTCTAGGAATGTAAATATATATATATTATTGGATTTTATTTGAAAAAAGAAGCTTGAAAATTTGATCTTTATCTTAAAATTCTTTACCCAGAGGATTACAATTCAGTTCAAATAACTGTTTTACAATGTACCCTGCAACTTCTTCAAAGAAAGTATTGTTTTTGTGGTGACCAAAGAATCATGTCCTAAACTTTTCTGAACCTGACTTGTGTAAAACCTGATAAGAGAAAACAACAACGGAGAAAAAATCTGTCTAATAATAAGTAGTATCTAGTATTGACGAAAACTTTACTAAGTTACCTGTTCTTATGTACTCTTCAGTAAAAGACGGGAACATATGAAAGCTTTCTCTGCTTTGAAGGTTTTATCTGCTCTGCTGATGATGTGGAACAGTTTTGCCCTCCAGTCTCTAATCGAATCGCTCTTCCTACTGCTCCTGCTCGTCGGTACTCGAAAAAAACTTAAATTCGGATACTTTCTGTTATCCGCATAAGTCAGGCAACCAACAATACTACAGTTTGCCCCTGGCATTTTCCGAAAGAATGTGGAAAATTACTCCATTACAACAGCGTGGCTTGTTCAAAATACATACTGGAATCGCAACCGGAAGTCAAGTTTGTCTTCTCTCGAGAATTTCGAAGTGAGGCAACATCGCCCTTTGATCTTTACCGGCTTTCCTATCCAGTCTTTATTCCATTATCTTTGGTTCGATATTGTGTTGGTTCGTTGATTAAAGCTCATGAATACCTAATAGGTGCTTAGAGGTAATATTAAGGAAGATCACAGGCTTCTCAGCAAATCAGAAAGAGTATTTGTCACCAAAAAGAATCACCTCCTTTCCTTCCTTTTCTAAGAAGGATAGAATCCATTCTAGCTTATTGAAAGATTCAACGCAATCATTAGGTAGTCAGTACCAAGATATAAGAAAATCAGACTTAGCCCTAGGTGGCAGAATTTCTACATAGATAATTTGAAGGTCAAAATCAGGAATATCATTCCTGAGCTTGTACTGAATGGAATCCTTTTGCCCCTTTTAGTTTGCCCATTCCAACAAATACTAATGCATGGTTATTAGTTATGCTCGAAAAATCATTGTCCTTTTCTGTCAATCAATGCAAATGTAGGCTCCTTAAACCAAGATCCTGAGCCGTTGCAAGTGATAGCAGATTGCCACCATTCGTTCCCTTGGTGACATAAAAGGTTCCCATGGCAATGCGTTTCTTGGTCTCCACAACAGCATCAAATTGACCAAGGAATTTAACAGGCTTGGAACTATCGTATGCAATCGCTTTCATGCTCGTTGTTTTCAATGTGGCTTTTTTCATGTTTGCATAAGTATAATGGTCTGTGACAATGATCGTTGCTCCAGTGTCCACTGTCATTTTGAAATTATGACCACTAACCATAACATTCACTAATGGACGTTTTGTCCGTTTTGTTTACTGCGTAAATGTAATTTGTGTCAGATGAATTGGTGCTTTCCTCGGCATTGACAGAATAAATATTTTTCTTCTTTCCGTTTGTTTTTCTTTCCAGACCTTACTTCTCTTTGCAGACGTTAGACAAATGATTCATATTACCACAATAGTTGCACTCTTTTCCTTTTACGGGGCACGGACCGTCATTGGAATAAACTTTCCCACACGAATTGTTGAATACATTTTAATGTTTGTCGTGTTTTTCTGTTCTGGGGTGGAAATTCTTTTGTTCTTGTTGTCTTGGTAGAAGGTGCACTGGGGTTCGATTTCATTTATGTAGTGTTTTTCTGCCCTGAGGAGGAAATTCTTTTGTTCTGTTGTGTTTGTAAGGACTAACTTATGCTTTAATCTCCTGGGAGGGTAAAAATTTTTGTTTGTATCCCTTTGAGACTTGTAACTATTAAAGCGCTAGGCGTGCTTCTTTCGGGGATTAGGATGGAAGATACGAGGATAAGAAGACTAATATAGAGGATAAAGAAACTTTTTGATTCAAGTTTCGCTTGGTTGTCTAATGAAAACTTATTTGTTTTGTACACTAACGCCGAGCAACATTCGTTGCTACGAGGATAAATAAATAGTAAGTGATTGTTAATTTATTGCGTATTTTCTAAATAATTTTTTCACACCTATATCTTAACATTTCGTTAGTGAATTTCTTGATTGTGTTATCAAATTTTTTTTTATTTTGCTATGATATTTCGATTAATTTCTTTGTTTGCATTTGTTTATAGCGAACGTTCAGTCAATCGCTGTAAATGCCAGCACTGTGGATTTTGTGCGTTGATTCTTCTCGCTTACGCATTCTGAACATAACTAAACAACATTAATCAACCTATTTCAAATTGCACTAACAAAAACAGTTCACAATTGGTTACTCACTATATTACACTTTCCAGCACAGGATAGTAAATCTTCATCTCTTTCACCGCTGCAATCTTCCTGATCCTTGCTCTAAAATACATAATTATGAAACGTAATGCTTCTTTTTTATTTGTAGGTGATATACTGTGGAGTGGTAAAGTGCGTGTTGCGAGTTACGATTTGCGAGTTAGAAGTGGAAAGTGCGAGTTGGTATATATAACGTGCAAGTTGCAACTTAAACTTATGAGTTGCGAGTTTGATCAATTTCTTTGCTCTTTTTGTCTGGACAAAATTGTTTTATGGTTGTTTCTCGCTTTTGCTTCTTTGCAGAGAGATGTGGTCGGACACCAATGATTGAAGATAAATGCTTCACCATGTTCTTTATAAGAAACCGCTTTGTAAACAACTTAGTGATAGAGACCCAAAAAGTTAAGGCCCTTTCATAACTACTAAGTAATCCATGACAAAAATCTTAGAAATTCAATAGTAATTTCAAAGTGGAGAGGAAGTTTTATGTTGTTCTGTTGCCCGTTTCTCGCTGTGATATTTGACACATATGCAGTTATACTGGCAGGCAGGTATACAGTTTTAAAATCGGTTGTTGTTTTTACTGTGCAAGTTTGCTATTTTTTAAAAAATCTAGCTCAAGACTTACTTGTAAAATTTTTCTTAAATTTTCTTTTGTTTCCTATTATTAAACAAAATAATAGAACAAACGAATCTTTTGTACTTTACCCCGAATTCTACTAGCATGTTTCTTATGAAGTGGTTTGTTATATAAAAACACATGTAGGCTATGAGAGAAGAATTAAGTTTTGTTGTGGTATGCTAATCTTCTTTACACAAATAAGCATGTTTTAAGAAAGTTCCACGAATAAACCTCGCACATCTAAGATAAGGCTGAAGAAAGAAACACAATACACAGGCAATGACAAAGCTGGATTATAAAACAAAACCCTCAAGAAAAGAACTTTAAGATAAACGGACTAAGATGCTTCAACGATCAGATATTAAAATTGAAATTTACCTTAACTGAGAAGATTTTTTACGCAAAAATGGAAGAAGGGCAGGAAGACAAATTGAATTTGGTTGTGAGAACTAATGGTGATAAGGTGTCAACAAAAAAATTTGAGCAACGTAGGTGTTTCGATAAGCCTAGAAACCTTATTTTGCAAATAAATTCTTCAGAGCAGTGCCTAATTTTTCTGCAGCCAAAACACTACAAGGAGTGCCAAAGATTTGTGGTATGAACAAAAATAGAACAAAACAGCTACCTTTCGCAAATCAAAAACATCATCCACCGCCGATTTACTTGACAACGGTCACCAGAAATGTCTTAAATAGATCGGTTTCGCTAGATGTGGATTTAATATCAAAATACACACAATTATTCGATGTCAGAGTGTGTTTGATTGCTATAGAGGTACAAAAATACGGAAAAGAAGATCCTTTGTGATTTTCTAGCAATTCATCAATTTCCTAAAAAATTTTTTCTAAGGAATCTACCCCTTTCATAAAAATTAGGTTGATTATTTAACTAGAATTAACAATACAGCCAGCAGCAAAAGAAGCTCATAAGGTCAATTTTGAACGGTTCATGTTGTCATAAGCAGAAATACGAGCTAAATAAAATGGAAAATGATAGCAACAGCTTAGCAACATAAGTTATTGTAAGTCAATAGGTAGTATTCCCTGGACTGTTAACCCTTCTATCTGGATGTTCGTCTTTTCTTCATCGGTAAGTCTCCCAAGCAAGGGGTCCTTTCGCACAGCCATATTTTCTAATGGGCGAATATTGTTGAATATGCTGCGAAAATCGGTAACAGGCTTCCGATTTATGCAGAATCCCATCTGCTTCACGATTTTAACAATGTCCTCTTCCTCTACGTAAAAAAGGCATAAATGCAGATCTTAACGTATTAATGCAGATCACGCATGAAAAATTACCATGCTCCAAGCATCCGGCACAACGCAACCTTTCCTACGCGCTTTTCGTGATAGGTACCACACTTGCTTTTCGATAAACGTAGGGTGGTCTTTAAGCTTCTGGCTGTATACCCGTTCTTTTGTTTTAGTGAATGCGAGGAGTGAATTTTCGACAAAATCACTTACCTAAAACGAACAGAGGTTTATTTACAAAATAATACATTTTGTTTACAGCAAATTCGACACAAATAAAGGGAACTTTTTATGCAGGGGTACATGACCAGCTGTATTTCTTTTACGTATTACACTGCTCGTTTTTGCAATTCTTACCTTTCCACTGTCAGTGGTTAGAGTTCAAAAATGTTTATTTCAGAGATTTTTTTATATTTTCCAGTGTAAGGCCTTCCAATAGTGAACCGTTATTTTCCCACGAGATAGTAGCTGACCCGTTATGCATTAGGCGAGGAGCTTCACGCTACTCAGAAGTTGAGCTTCTTTGCAAATAAATTAATGTGAAATTTATTGAAGATAGACACAGAATGTAAACTACGAAGAAAATATTTTGAAGAAAATGACATCAACGTAAATACCAATACCCACCCGTTCCAGTAAATCCTCCAAAAATATTTCACTCCCAATCGGCCAAGCAGACGATCATATTGCTGAACACATTAGGCAGGCACTAAACTATGTGTACACAGCTTGTCTTTCTTTGCTGACAAAAACAAATTAACTCTCATATTCCCTCTTTCGCCAAGAGTCTTTTGCAGAAGCTTTTGAAACTGGCACATTGTATAGACGTTTTTCATGCTTTCTGAACTATTGGGCCGGGTTTCGAGGAGCTCTTAATTTTTAAAACGCTTCTTAAGGCGAGGAACAGGGTCCCTTAACTGTCTTAGCCCTTTTATCTCGTCGATGGGACCTTGATGGATCTAGAGTCTTTAAAACATCTAAATCTTCTTCTTCAACCTGTGAGATGCAAGTAAAAACAATTAGCGCTGCTTTATTGATGGAATGGGCTCTTTTTAATTACCTTCTTTTATTTGTCTGTAGCAACTCTAAGGCAGATGGGCAAGAACCCTGACTAGGCTCCCCAGACTTCCTGTTCTCCTATTGCCTTCAAGGCGAGCAGAGTCTACTACATCTGCAAATATTCCATCTACCAAGGATAGTTTTTTGTGGGAGCTGGCTTTCAATGATGCCTGTGTGGGTTCTGCAAGATTTGAGAGAGGAATGCCCTGCAATGAGGATCTTCATGCTATTGCCCATCTGAAACAAAACCCATGCCATAATTTGATTGCATGAAATTGTGGTTTTTTGCTGAATTGAACCTTTGTTTTTACCTTTGTCAACCCTCTTTATGCCACATTATATGCTTGTTTTGTAACAGCATCTTTTAGCTCAACCCATAGAAGTTGGTATTCGACTTGGGTCTCTTGTCTGACTGTAGTATTTATGAGACGGCCTATTCCACATGTATCTTCGTGATTCTCCTGTTCCGCCTTTAGCCTCGTGCTTTCTAACTACTACAAAATGTATGCTTATATATTCGAAATATTACATCCCCTTACATCTAACTCCTGCTTCGGGGTTTAATCAAAATAAATGAAATGTCCAATTAAACAGCCAATTGCTACCAATCTACGTTCAAACAAATAAAACAATCCAGTCAGCAACACAACAATTGAGATCTAAAGAAAAAGAGCTGACATTAATGTTATTTGCTTACGTGTCATCAATGTTTTGTCCAAATCTTTCGACTCTTCTTCGACGTCTTTGCGGATATCTGGCATTGTCTATGTTTTCTATATTTCGAGTCACATACTTCCCATTTCGGCAAATCGTGATCATAGTTCCTTTAATTCTTGCAATGAGAAATGGCTTATGATCAAATTTTGCTATGAATCTATTTCTCTTCCTTTGTCTATGTAACAGCAGGGCTCCAATACAAAAGGCTCTCTCCTTGGCTCGAAAAGTTTCTTTCCTGTTAATTCTATCGGCATGTAGCTTCATTTTATGTTTGGCAATGGCATCGTTGGTGCGAATTTCCTTATCAATGGCTGATACGTTGGTTTCAGTCGTGTCTGGCAATTTTGTTCCAATTTGTCAATTGACAGTAACTGCGCTGGAGGATATCTCGTCGTTGTGTGTGGTGTTGCACGATAATTTAAGACAAGTCAATACAGTTCCTTTTTCCAATCTTTGCCTTCGATTCGCGCTGCTTTGATGGCCTTTTCCAAAGGTTTGTTGAAATTTTCAGCTTCGGAGTTCGCCTGTAGTCTTAATGGTGTAATTAGATTGAACTGTATGCCGTTTTTCTTCATGTAGTTTGCAAAATCACTGCTATTGAATGGTGGTTCATTAACGGTCTTCACAATGTGGGGTAAACCATGTATGGCAAAAATGCGATCCAGCTTAGCAATAGTTGTTGAAGCGGATGTCGAATGTACAGAATCTACTTCTGGAAATCGAGAGTACGAATCGATGACCGCGAGAAAGTACTTGCCTGTGGGAAAAGGTCCACAATGATCCATGTGTAATGTGTGCCACGGTTGGGGTGGCAGGTCATTCATACGAAGCGGAGCTGGGAGATTTTCAGGGCCTATTGCTTGAAAAAGTGTTTTGACAATGCCTTGATGACCTTCATGGACAATTTCAATGGCTCTGCAGCGTGAAGACTTGGGGATTATAATACGAGAACCACGTAAAAGGAGGCTTTCATCATCATTGACCGTTAATTCATGGCGAAGTTTAGCATATGATTTCAACTCTCTTGTGTCAACACCCTCCATTTGCATAGTTCGAAAGATTTTCCTCGAGTTATTACGAACAATGGACACAAGGGCCTGCAGCGTTTTGTCTGCTAAGGTCGCTTGTTGCATTTCCAGAATGTCCATCGACTTTGGGACAGCATATTGAGCAAGAAAATTTAGGTAATTTTCTGCCCTTAATGTTTTAGTTTTGTCACTGGAATCGGTTAAGGCACGTCGCGATAGAAAATCGGAGGGATTATAAACTTCTTGTTTGTAAACAATGCCGAAATTGTAATCTTGAATCTGTAAGTTCAAACATTCGATTCGAGCTGGCGGTCGTGACTTTGGGTTGGACAAAATAAGTTCTTCTGGTTTGCTATCCGTAAATAGTGTAAACTTTCCGCCATACTATGGCCAAAGCCTCAGGTTCAGTTTAGGAATATCGTTTTTCAACGTCAGTAAGCGATCTGCTAACATAAGCAACAACGCGTCGATCGTTTTTGCCAGGACTAACTTGCGATAATATGGCAGAAAGACCTGTTGGTGAAGCATCCGTAAACTAGTCTGATTGTTTTTTTTGATCAAAATATGCCATCAAATTGTCACTTGTCAATGCAAATTGATGTTATCGAGCGATTCATGCTCCTTGGGGGTCCATTAGAAGACGCTGTTTTTCTTTGTCAGATTTTGCAATGGCTCTCTTAGATTACTAAACTGCGGAATAAATTTAGCACAATTATTTGCCATCCCCTAAAAACTTCGAATGTCTTTAACTGATTTCGGTGCATGGGCTTTGTTAATTGCAGCAACCTTTTGGGGTCTGCAGAAATGCCTTTATCAAAAAAAATATATCCAACAAATTTGAAATTTTACTTGTTTAAATCACATTTGTCTTATTTAACGTTAAATCAACTTTTTGGAAACGTTTGCATACCTCGTGTAACGCACAGTCTTGATGCTCCTGTATCTTGCGGTAAATAATTTTGTCGCTGAGCTTTATGGCGCCTTTAATGTCCTGAATTTTTTTATAAATGGCATTCTGAAATATTTAACTTCAAACGACGTTCCAATATTTAGATGCGTGTATCTCCTAAGGCCTTTATGAGTAGCAAAAGTAGTGATGTAGCGGCTTTCTTGTGATAGGAGCAATTGATGATAACCAGAACGAGGATCTAATTTTAAAAATACAGTAGAACCATCTAGCTCATGAATAAGATAATCGATGGTTGGACTAGGGTGTCGCTAGGGTGTCGTTCCCTTTGAATCGCTCGGTTAGGTATTCTCATATCCACGCACAAACGATAAGTCCCGTCGTTCGTTGTGCTTGTTCCTTTGACTTTTCCAATTATGCCTTTAGATTGCAAATCACTCAGAGTTGCTGACACTTTCTTCCGCAAATGAAACGGTATTCTCCGAGCGGGCTGTGCGACAGGTATAACGGTACCATCGATATGAAGTTTGACTTCGAAGCCATTTAGTTTCCGGATTCCATCAAAGATTCCCGGATTTGTGTTTTCACAAACATCGATAGTAACAGGCTTAGATTTCCCAGTTTGGATTGTATTTACTTTGATAAGATTGAGATCGGCAGCTGTGGTATAACTGAGCAATGAGCCAGAATTTCCTTGAACAACATTTAAGCATGTGTGCGCCAATTTATCTTTTGTCTCGATCTTAGCATTGAATTTTCCTAAGATAGGGAGTTGTTGGTAGGATCATAAGCAAAAAGCTTTGTTTTTGAGTGAGAAAGCTGAATGTCCTGAGCCGATTAAAGTGGATCAAGTGTCAATTCATCCAAAACATCGATGCCCTTGTATCAAAAATTATTTTTACAGGGGTGTTGTTGATTTTTACATTGGTATGCGGCATTTTTGACGCGGCGCGATGTCTGTTTCACCTTAAAAGATAATCTTCTTCGCTACTAGACACTTGAAAATGATATCCCGCAATTTCTGGTTTATCTATATCAACCTGATGTATGTTCTTTTTCAAATTGGCCTCTTAAGGATCTTTACAGTTCGGTTAATTTTTGGGTGTGGATTTTTAACAGTAAACGACTTTTTCCTGGGGCTTTTACAGACTTTAGCAAAATGGCCAATACACCCAAATTTTCGACAACATTGGCTTTGAGCAAGGCAAGGAGAATTGCGATGAGGCCATGAAAAACCACAACTAAGACATGTTTTCGATAGAGTCTTGCAAATCGGCTGAGCAGTTTTCAATTGTACAAGGCTTTCTTCAATTGATTCTTCTTCAATTCTAGCCTGAATTTCACTGGCCTCTAATACATCAACTGTTGATAACATATTGAGAGTGTAAGCTTAAGTTGATCGATATTTTTGAATCCGCAGTCGATCGCATCGAACGCAGTTATTTTTCTTGACTATAGATGAGCTGAAATACTCGTGTAGAGTCTTTCAATCTCACCCTGCAAATTTTAAAATGGAACCTAATGAACAAGCAGTCATCGAAGCAATTGACATGATCAGCAAAAAGAAGGAAAAAACAAGTATGGAAATAATCTGTGATGTAATATTAAAGGAGAGGGGCCTAAGCAAAGAGGAAACAAAAAATATTGTGAAAAGGATGCACAGCAAAAACATATTGACAATTATACAATACGGCAATGGATAGGCCTCATATAAAGTCAATAAAAGCCTTGATAAACATCATTTGGATGCTGATGAAAGTAAGGAAGACTCCTTCCTCTGGTTTCTAGATAACATGCCTGCTCCTATCAAGCATAACATGCATGGTGCCAATTATCGCTCGCCCTACCTGCAACCCTTGAAATACTATAAAAACGATGAAAACAGTTCGACAAAAAATGTAGCTGAAATACCTAGTGCAATTCATGCCACCATCCAAGACATCCTTGACATTAAAAAAAAAATTGTACAGAAAGAGCTAACAGCAGTCAAGTCCATGATAATCGAATATCCAGATCTACTCCCAGGAATTGTCTTTTATAAGCAAGATCTTCAATAAAGTTATAAAAAGGCTAGAGGATAGAATCATCTTCATGGACAAGCAGTTAAATGAAAAGCAAAAGATTATTGATAAGCTGCTAGGCAAAATCTGGAATACAAGGGGCGATTATGCACAAAAACAAGTTAACTAACGGAGAACAAATACCAATGAAAATTCAATACAACCTACAGATGACAACAATAACTCTCAATGCACAAAAAAGAAATACATTGTCCTTACAGCTATTCAGGACAATGCAATCGTTCGTGAGGTCATGCAAAGAAGGCAAGTCATAATAAAACCACACTTCATGGCGCAAACAAAAGAGCAAATTCGGATAAGGGCATTAACATGGGAAACTTGAAGATAATTTTAATGGCTCCTTCAGACCAAGAGGGATTTTAGATTCAAGAACTCCGAATTTTTGCCCTGGCCCTATAAAAAACGAAAACTCGAGCGACTCTGGCAATTTCGGAATAAATTGTCGATTATGTAGAGAAATGCTTCTTACCATGAATAAGTTAGTGAGTTTTCACCCTGGTCGTTTTTAATTGGCAAGATCGAACATAAATTCTACAGGGCAGCTTGATGAGTTTTGCTTGATATGCAATTATGTATGGGACTTCTTGAATATTCCCAAGGGAACAAAGCAAAACATAATAATCATTCAAGAAACCAGAGGAAAGAAGAGCCCCCTCTTAAACATTCACAGTTTGTGAAAATCTGTGGCAAGCGAATGTCTCCGAAGCATCAATGAGAAATTTTTTCAATCCGGTTGCTCATGATCTCTGCATCAAAGCCTTTCATTTTTTAGCGAATTCTCTATCTTTGCGAAGTCTCATATCCGATTTAGTTTACATATTTTTCAGCACGTCAAGGCCAAGCAAGTCATCTTTTCAATAAAAATATGCTACACATTCTGTTTTTTCAACGACGTCCTTCCTCTCAGATTCAACCATATAGATGTAAAACTGGTTTTAAATCTTAAATTATAAAATTGATACCCTAAATCGCATCAAGAGTTTAAAATTTTCAAGCATGCTAAACTCATTTAACACAGAAATGTAATTCATTACTATACACCTTACCAAGAAATAGGAAATAAGCATCAACCACTGATTAATTTACTAAATTCACATGGAATTGAAGCATGTATCAGTGTTATGTGCTTTGAATCACTTGGGAATGAGCCTAGAAATGTGAGGGGAAACTTGACTAGGCTAGGACTATCAAAAAAAAAGGCCATTGAAATGGTGAATTGTCTTAACCTTGTTTCGTGGTAGCATAATATGGAAACGTTGGTGCAAAAAAGTGGACGGGCAGTAGGAATGCTGACTTCTGGTGGTGTGCAGGAACATATTTGGCTATAAGACGTTTATTAAAGTTTGTACTTAACTTGTCAAAGCATACCCGGCATTATCATTAAATGCCACGGTTCATGCTGGTTCCTTCTTCAATGACAAGGTGCAGTGCATCTCTTCAGCTTTTTAACTGATGGAGCAAAAAGCTCTGAAGGCCCATACCCCTGAACCTACAAACGCTTTTATCAAAGAACTGAGATTAACACAAAGCAAACAAATTTTCGTGCCATTTGCTTTCATAACAGAAGAGGGTATGCAGGCCCGTAGGACGCAATTCCTCATAAGGGGGCTAAAAAGAAAAATTTTTGTTGTAACGCCTTTTTATGGTCTGCCACGCCCTTCAAACAACTGATACTCTTTTAAAGCTATTCACATTTTCAGTCATTGCTCAGAGTTTCACAATTTTAAGTCTTTTGAAATCATAAAAAAATTAAAATATGGTTTCATACAAGATCCTGAGTCTGGGTTGTCTTGCTTGGTCTAAAATCGGCTGCAGTGAAATCTCCTAATATTTGTAATCTGTAGCCGACTCTATTCCCAAACTCATCACCAATGTCAATCATGCTCAGCTCATCAACTCTCTCTTTTTGAACATGGAGCAACATCAAATGGTTAAGCCTTCTGTCGGTTGTGGTTGCCCTTAAAGTAGGTTGTGATGCGTTTTAAGGGCTGAAAAAGATCTTTTGCTCACATCATTCGTTGCTGGCATCAAGAGTACTCTCAGTATCTCAGTATCTTGACATTAAAAAGAGACCATTCCCATAGATCCATCAGCTCTTTGTAGCATGTCAAAATAGATTATATAGCTTCGCGATAATAGTCCAACTTGTTTGGAATGGTATGTTATGGAGTGGTTTGGAAGTGGAGTGTTTGGCTAGGTACGTCAGAAACTAATGACATTAAACTTTTTATGTGATATTCAAAACTCTCATCTCTGTGAATTGTTAAAGTCCAAGCAAATTTTTGAGAAAGGGGGCGAAAAACCAAAGAAGAAACATATGGAGGTGGTTTTGTCATTCTAAACCTACAGAGAACTGCTTTTTTTGTGGAATTTTCCAGTTTATTCAAAATTTTCAAGGTATTTATTTTTTCTTTTAAATTTTTATTTTTCTAGAGATAGATTAACATTTGGTATGATTCTAAATTCTAGACTCCAGTTTCTATGATTTAAAGATAGTCTGCGACTTAAAGCTTGATGAAAACCATTGTACGTTCAATGAATTTTTGGACTGTGAGAAAGAAAGAAGATCTCATAATCCAGGGATTTGCAATTACTTGAATAACAGTTGCATTTAATTTAGAACACGACTAGAGGGGTGTCGCCCTGGTTGAGGGTAACTGCGCTTTAAGCAATTTTCCAGACTTTGAATTTTTTGCAGAATTAAAGGAATTCAGGCCAAGCTACAACTGAAAAGCGTTCGAAAATGTTATGATGGCACCATTTGCTTGATCTTTGCGTGTTTGTGTTTTTAAGAATCTGTTTACAAAAAGGCGAAAAGAGTTAAAAGAACCTCACCTGAGATGCATCTCAAGGCATCCGCCATTTTTGCTTCAAAAATTTTCTTACACAATATTTATTTTGCTTGTTTGTCGCCTTTGTTTAGATTTTCAAAACAAATACATAGCCTCGTGCCAAGCTTCATTTGCAAAAGAGAAGTACTTTACTCAAAATTCGAAATAAGACGTTCTTTTCTGGCACCCTGGGTTACTTTTCTTTGAGGTGTTAGATTGGCCTAAAGTCGCCCTGGTTGAGGGTATGAGTACACTTTGATTCTCTCCAGTTTAGAAAACTGGCACCTCAGAGAATCCATGTCCAGTTTGCAAAAGGGTTATCCAAAATGCACGAAAACATATATTTTTCATAAAAGAAACCATCTTTTACTTTTTCAGTGTAAGGGAATAAGGGTTAAGGTCTAATTCTGGGGGAGGGGTAAGGATATGGCTCAATTAGTAAGGGAAAGGGGGCAGTGGCAGAAATAGAGCTCTTAGAGTTAAAGCCGGGGGGCTAGGGTAGAAGAACAGTGAATTATCAGAGGAAATTAAAAGTAAAAATTGTCAAACTCTCAAAAAAATTATTTCTCACACGCTTTTTTGCAGCCACGCCCTTTTTTAAAACACCCTTTAAAAACTATAGAAAACCATCGTGCATTCCCGCGGCTGCCCTTGGAAGACTAGACCACCGATGCTAAAGCTAATTCATGATAATAACAGCTTAGAGTTTCACAACGTATTCGTGAAGAGTTTTCTTCTAAATAATCTATTATTCAGCGGAAGTGTTAGACAAAAGGTAAATACCCTCAACCAGGGCGACACCCCTCTACAATGACACATATATTGACTTACATTAAGATGTAATAAAAGTGTTTTCTCTTATCTTGGTGTTTACAAAATGATGTGAAGCATTGGTAAAATAATGTTATTGAAAGCACTAAGTTATTAAGAATTGGCTAGTGTACATTCCTTGTGTTTATCAATCATATCTTTGAATTTTTTGATAAATTTATTAATTTGATCGTCAATTTCGCCTGCTACACTCTTTTTTTTATAAGAATACTTAATTTTTTGCTGATTGTCAATATTCTTAAGTTTTTGCTATTTTGAGCCCCGAAATATTCTTAAATAATTCTTAGCGAGGCCGGAAAAATGATTATGGCATTAAATGGTTCTAATAAACATCAAAGCCAAAAACGCACACCTATTACAAATATGTTGGCGAACAGAACAGATCATCAAAATAAACAAGTCATCTAAAAATAGACTTAGAGAATACCAATAGAAGGAGAGTAATTAAATGTCGTTAAAAATTCAGAAGTGAAAGAACACCCACTAAAAATAATCGTTTGACAAGATCTTGAGCAAGAAAACTTTCTTAAAATATTCTTAAATTTCACCTATTTTGAGCCTCATTATTCTTATAAAATTTGTCCTTATAAGAAAAAAGAGTGTATGGTGTATAACTGCCATGATATCAGCACTAGCTTTGTGTAAAAGTTTTTTCCCTTGGCGGAAGCGCCTAAAAATTTTGTATGAAGGCCTAGACGCAATTATGATTCTATTAAAATAGCAGAGGCGGATCTAGGGCAAAAAGTGACTGATGCTAAAAAGAAAAGAAATTTTTTTGGCCACGACCTTTTGAATTTCAGGGATAAATCCAAAATATATATTTTTACCAGTTCCAGTTTAAGTGTGCCAGTGTCCTTGCAAAATAGCAGAGAAATATGTGATATTTAAAATAGGAAATTATGATTATGATGATGATGATATTTCAATCTAACAAAATGTTATTATCAGCAGTAAAAATATGAACTTACATTCAAATCTAATTTAAATTCCTGCATACTTTGTCTCTTATTGTTGCATGTCAGGTGTCAGAGTTATCAAAGGTTACTCCAAGAACAAAATTTGAGGTCATGGTGTTAGATTTATTAGAATTTCACTACTCATCTTTACATATGACAAGGGGAGCTTGCTAAAGAAATTTGATATATTATCAAGCTTTTTTTCATTACCTATTTTCTATTGTTGGCACTAGCTGATTGGAATGTGTACTTAGAGCTTTGTATCTTGCTCTATGGCTATGGGTACCAACTGCAGTGGTACGTGGCACTGACCTGTCTGATACCTGGTAATGCCACCTTGGTACCATGGTACATTTTACCTGCCACCATCCCCTTACTTGGAAGGGGCAGTATTGTGTAGATGAGAAAAAATTGAAAAATTTGAAATTGTATCTGAAAATCTTTGTTCCATTATCAAATTCAATTTCTCAGATGAATTGGAGTGAAATTTAAACCTTATGATTTCAATTGCAATATTATTAAAACTGGCCTATTAGACTACTGCCCCCCAATGAACAAAAAAGAACAAAAAACATAAAATAAAAATTTACACAATATAACCCTGCAATTATGTCTACACTTTTAAGTTATCCTCTGGTAATGAAATATAATGTATTGATGGTTGAATTTGCACTATAAAGTTTTCTTTGGGACTAGAAATTGAGTTTTACTTCCGGTTTCATTTCATCAGATGTTTAGAAGAAATTCGCATGCTTTCCCTCCTTCCTTACCTCAAAATATATTTCCATCCTGTATCAAAAAAATTTGAGTGTGCCCTTTTTATGGATAAGACCCCTGCCCTCAAAATTTCCAGGTTGCACGCCTGAACAGGGACCAAGAACATATTTGATACAAATACTCGACATCGTTTTTGCAATACGAGGGGACTTATTTCACTATGAAAACGTCACTTTGCTGAACATTAAGCTTTTATAAGACATTGCAAGAAACAAACAAGGCCCAAGTACATACATACTTAAGTATGGGTTAGTATAGGCAAAGAAGCTCAAAATTGGCCTGAAATTTGAGATTATTTTAGTTTTGGGGTAGTTAACTTACTAAAAAATACTCTGGTAACCTTTAATCGCTTGTACTGAACTCTATAGCAAATGATCACCGCATAAATCACATATTCTTGGCTCTCCTTCTCTGATGTCTGACTTTCTGTGAATGGCAGCAGTCTGGAGCTCGGCGAAATCACGGAGCTTCTCTGTGCAGTATTTAATTTCTTGCATCTTAAGTATTCAAGCAAAGCCTAACAAGATCTGATAATATGCAGGAACTTTCCTGTTTTTAACTTTCTTTTGAAAGTTTCGCCTTCAAGAGCTCAGTGAGATGCTTCGAGTCAGCCATGATGCTTGCTTTGCTCTGTTGATGCTTTCGGTATCCCCATTGTTATCTCCTTTTTCAAAGAAGTGATGCTCAATGTAGGATTACCATTGGTTCTCGTTAATTCAGTGATGCTCAAAGACAAAAGCTGATTGGATTCTTATTAATGTTTTGTCTTTATCATGATCTGGTTGGCTGTAAATATTAGGTTTAAATCGGAATGATGCTCCCGCCAGAAGTGACGATGCTCAACCCTGGTCAAGAATTGGCTCCTAGACAGGGCATGATGCTCAAAGTCATGAGCTGATTGGTTTATGAAAAAGATTGATGCTCAATTGAGAAAAGCAATTGGTTGCAAAAAGCTATTCTTTCACTGTGTTCAAATTGCAAATATGCAGCATGAACAACCCGCCAACACTATTGGAAATCTAGTATAATCAAAATTTGGCCGAAAAATTACATCTGAAAGCCTTAGAAAAAACAGCACGACTGAAAATCTGACTAATGCCTTAGCATCACGAGCATTAGTCTGGATCCGCCTCTGAATAGGATCACCTGAAGACTGGTGTTATTACGATGATGATTATTGTGATTATTATGATAATGGTGCTGTAATGATGATAATTATTAGTGAAGAAGCATGCATATCTCGGTACTATCATTAAAAATCCTAAATGTGACAATTGTCGACTTGAATATTTTGTAATATCACATCCAAATTAAACAAGAAACTGCAATGATGGATCTCTGTATATAATTTTGAGCCTCCAAAAAGAAACGATTAATAGAAACTCGAGTACTTGAGCTGCTGAGCAGCTGTAATATTATATATCTAAAATTTTGGGGAATGACAAAATCATGTCCACAGTAAACCAACTTTGGTTGGCAGACATGGCTTCTCTGTAACTCAGAGCCCTTTCCGTTTTAACTTGTCTAAGTGATTGAATGCTCATGTTGAATGACTAAGATATTGGTGGTAAGGTTGATACAGGCTCTGTTCTGGCAGCAACAGGCAGCAATGAAGATTGGTAATGAATTTAGCAGATTAAAGTAAATTGGGAGAACAAAGATAATATCAGGTATGTGGACGATACAGCGCACATAGAAGGTGGAGAAAATAAATTCAGAATTGACTGGAAGTATAAGGTTGGGACTATCAGCGGAGAAGCCAAAGGTCGTGCTTGTCGTGCTCAGTACGACCACGAATCCTCAACGATAAATTTTTTTATTTTTAACAATCTGAAAAAATTTACTTGCAGTTGCAACCATTAAATGCCTCTAAATCTTAAACCGAATGGTACCTACCAACTGTATGCTTCAGAGCATATGTTCAGAGCAAAAGGAGCGGAGTTATCATAGGGCGTCATATTGGTCATGCTCCATAACTATAGCAAAACTGAACCCTATGAGTTGGTCGTACTTGGCATTAGAAATTGCAATGGACCCCCCGCATTTTGATTGTGTCTAACAATGCATAAGAACAATGCAGGTCGTGCTCTAACAAATCAGCACAACCAAATCATACTACTTATAATACTTGAAGTGAAGTGAACTTCCTTGGATCGGTATTTCATTATCAGGTAAGTAGCAGAAATGGAAATGGGAATTCTTGCACAAGCTCTTATTTTTATGCAGGCACAAGGCATTTTTATGCAAGGAGCATCTGGTTAAACACATGATATCAACGCTGAAGACATAATCCTATTGTAGATTGCTTTTTTGTTGACCTTAAATTACTCGTCTTCAAAACAATAGGACAATTTTTGGTTCTGAAAATAAGACACCAGCTAAGAAACATATGCTATCTATGCCAAATTATGACATAAAGAAAGAATTTTTCTCCGTTCCGCATATTTCATAGTCATGCCTTAGGTTCTGGTAAGATTTCGTGTCCGATTCCTAGCGCTCTCCCGTTCAACTCCTCTCCAACACGACTACGAGGCTATCTAAATACGTACAAACTTCAATAAATCAATGTCTCTAATCAAATTAAGCGTCCGTTTCGCAACATAACAACGATAAATATCAATATTCAATTCAATTCAACCAGCGTAGGTATGGTGTTTTAACGATATTTCCCTACACTATCAAATGCCAATATTTGCATAGCAAATTAAGAAACTTTTAGCAATAGGGGCAGTCTCAAGTTTCTTATAAAAAAAGGTTCACGTGCACAACCAACCTCTATAGTGAAGCTTTGCCCCTGGGGACTATCATTCAAAGTTATGAAAAATATTTTATTGGTATATCGAAGAAGAAGAGACTCCCTAGTGCCATTAAATAATACATTGGCAAGCGATTAGACAAGTTGACACTCCAGTTACTTAGGTGGTATTCTTACAAGCAGCGATCCCAAATGAGGGGGATCAGGGGGGCAGCTGCTCCCCTTGCCCTTACCCAAGGGGGGCTGAGGGGGGCAAGAAGTGCCCTGCTCAAATTTATAAATTCCTTTAGACAATCAATCAGAACAAAGTACAAATGGTCTTGGAATGGAAATTTGAATGGACAGAGAGGCACCTTCACATTTCTTCAATAAGACACAAGTTTTTATTCGATTTTCTTCAATTTTATAGGTTGTTTTTTGTGGTCAAGTGCCCTTCAAAGAATTTCTGCCCCCCCCCCTTGCCCTTCAATGCTTCCGGCATCCTTGCTTTCAAGTTTGGCACCGACATAAAAAAAAGGTGAGGAGTGGCAATGAATGCTTTCAAAGATATGCATTTTCGACTTACCAAAAGGACAAGTTGGGTACAAGAAAAGAGTATTTTCCTCTGGTGCATGGTCAGCTCTTCTATACAGTTATAAAACATGGTTTATAAGAAGGAAAATATAGAAGAAATTAATATCTGTAGAAATACGGTTTTTCAGGCGTATGCTAAGAATATCATGGTCGAAATTAATGAAAAAAGAACGGGAATGAGAATCCGATTGGTCTAGATTCACGGAAACATGAAATTTGACAAGAACATTCATCCAAATGCTTCGTTATTGACTATATTCCTACCCGCGCCCTCTCACAGCAATAAATGGGCAATAAGTAATATTAATAAACACACAAATAATATTATTTAGGCACAGAAATTATCATCGAATGAGTAATGAGTATAATAAAAGCATAAACTTTGTATGGCGGGGTAGGCCATGCTACTAAACTAAGAGCAAGCATCTTTTCATCACTCTTTAGTTTTAAGCTTACTTTCAATTAACTTAAAAGCTATGGCCTTCCCTCCTTAAACATGTCATTTCATAAGTCAGGAATGCATAAAATGCTTTCTCACGCATTCTTTCTTGACTGGTTTATGGTCTAATCATTTCGTCTACAAGCATTGAAAAGTACATTGCAAGACTTGAAAGGTTAATTAATTATCTGTTCAATAAAAGTTTCAAAATTTGACTAATTTCTAAAACAAAGTGCAGGGACCCCTGCAGCACAGCAACTTTCAAGAGATTCTTCAAGAGGATACTGTAATAACCTTAATCATAGGGACTAGTTCCCTTCTATTTGACACTGAAGAGTGATTAACCGTAACCCTAACCCTAACCCTAGCCATAAGCCTAACCCTAACCCTAACCCTAACCCTAACCCTAACCCTAACCCTAACCCTAACCCTAACCCTAACCCTAACCCTAACCCTAACCCTAATGCTCACCCTTACCATCAACATAAACCTAACGCTATCTTTGATTGTGTTGCTTTGACTTCTAATTTTACTCTTCTTTCAAGGTTACCTATGATTGCTTTTATCTTTGCTATGCTTCCTATATTATACCATTTTAGCTTTGTTTTTTTTGTTTGCTATCTTTCCCATGTTTGCTTTCTTTTCTACGAATGCTTTATTTGCTTTCTCTGCAACGTTTACTATGTTTTCTATGTCTGCTGTGTTTGCTATCTAATCTTTGCTTCCTATTTGTTCTATGATTTATTATGTTTTCTATGTTTTCAATGTTTCTTATGTTTCCCTTTTTACTATGTTTGCTTTGTTTCTTATACTTGCAATGTTTCTTTTGCTTCCTAAGTATCCTATGTTTCCTATGATTTATATAATTCCTAAGTTTTCTATGTTTAAATTTTTTGTAACGTTCGATTTCTATAATATGCATCTAAGTTTTCTTTGAAGCATTTCATTGCTAAGTAAACATAGCAAGGGAAGGAAACATACCAAGTAAGGAGATAAAGAAGGCATTAGAACCATAGCAAACATTGAAAACAGAGAAAGCATATGAAACATATGAAACATAGGAAACATAGGAAACATAGGAAACTAAGCACTTTATTAACCGTAAGACGGATGGAAACACAGGAGACAAGGAGAAAATAGGGTGCATAGCAGACACAACAATAAAAACAAACAGAGAGAACATTACAGGCATAGCAAACAATGCAAAAATAGGGTTAGGGTTAGGGTTAGGGTTAGGGTTAGGGTTAGGGTTAGGGTTAGGGTTAGGGATAGGGTTAGGGTTAGGGTTAGGGTTAGGGTAAGGGTTGGTTAGGGTTAGGGTTAGGGTTAGGGTTAGGGTTAGGGTTAGGGTTAGGGTTAGGGTAAGCATTAGGGTTAGGGATAGGGTTAGGGTTAGGGTTAGGATAGGATTAGGGTTAGAGTTAGGGTTAGAGTTAGGATTAGTGGTAGGGTTAGGGTTAGGGTTAAGGTTAGGGTTAGGGTTAGGTTTAGGGTTAAGGTTAGGGTTAGGGTTAGGTTTGGGGTTTACTTTAGGATTAGGGTTTTGGTTAGGGGTTGGATCAGGGTTAGGGTTAGGGTTAGGGTTAGGGTTAGGGTTAGGGTTAGGGTTAGGGTTAAGGTTAGGGTCATGGTTATGGTTAGGGTTAGGGTTAGGGTTAGGCTTAAGGTTAGGGTAAGGGTTTTAGGTTAAGGTTAGGGTTAGTGTTAGGGTTAGGGTTAGTGTTAGGGTTCTGGTAAGGGTTATGGTTAGGGTTAGGGTTAGGGTTAGAGTTAGGATTAGGGTTTCGGTTACGGTTAGGGTTAGGATTTGGGTTAGGGTTAGGGTTAGTGTTAGGGTTAGGGGTAGGGTTAGCGTTAGGGTTAGAGTTAGGGTTAGGTTTAGGGTTAAGGTTAGGGTTAGGGTTAGGGTTAGGGTTAGGGTTAGGGTTAAGGTTAGGGTTAGGGTTAGGTTTGGGGTTTACTTTAGGATTAGGGTTTTGGTTAAGGGTTGGATCAGGGTTCGTGTAAGGGTTTTAGGTTAAGGTTAGGGTTAGTGTTAGGGTTAGGGTTAGTGTTAGGGTTCTGGTAAGGGTTATGGTTAGGGTTAGGGTTAGGGTTAGAGTTAGGATTAGGGTTTGGGTTACGGTTAGGGTTAGAGTTAGGGTTAGGGTTAAGGTTAGGGTTTGGGTTAGGGTTAGGGTTAGTGTTAGGGTTAGGGGTAGGGTT